>CM077218.1:3465000-3772500 GCA_039654775.1 Spinibarbus caldwelli | reverse complement strand
AATGCATGAAAGTTTATTCTTCTGCCAAATATGGAGCCAGAATGATCTCAATGATAATTAATGCAAAAGACGTGATCCACTCATGCGTAACCCAATTCACATGCATGAAAAATAATTTATATATATATATATATATATATATATATATATATATATATACAGTGGGTACGGAAAGTATTCAGACCCCCTTCACTTTTTTTCAATTTTGTTATGTTGCAGCCTGATACTACAATTGTTTAAATTCATTTTTTTTTCTCATTAATCTACACTCTGTACCTCATAATGATGAAGTGAAAACAGAATTTTAGAAATGTCTGTAAATTTATTAAAAAGAAAAAACTGAAATATCACATTTACATAAGTATTCAGACCCTTTGCAACAACACTTGAAATTTCGCTCAGGTGCCTCCCATGTCTCTTGATCATTGCAGAGATGTTTCTACACCTTGATTGGAGTCCGCCTGTGGTAAATTAAATTAATTGGACATGATTTGGAAAGGCACACATCTCTCTGTAAAAGGCCTCACAGCTGATAATGCATATCAGAGCGAAAACCAAGCCACGAGGTCAAAGGAACTGCCTGCAGAGCTCAGACACAGGATTATATTGAGGCACAGATCTGAGGAAGGCTACAAAAAAAAATTCTGCTGCACTGAAGGTTCCCAAGAGCACAGTGGCTTCCATAATTCTCAGATGGAAGAAGTTTGGCACAACCAGGACTCTTCCAAGAGCTGGTCCCCAGCCAAACTGAGCAATTGATGGAGAAGGGGCTTGTGTAGACTGGTGACCAAGAACCTGGTGGTCACTCTAGTTGAGCTCCATGATCATATATGCAGATGGGAGAAACCTACAGAAGGACAAACATCACTGCAACACTCCACCGATCTGGGCTTTATGGCAGTGTGGCCAAACTCAATCTTCTCCTCAGTGAAGACACATGAAAACACACTTGGAATTTGCAATAAAGCACCTAAAGGACCCTCAGACTCTGAGAAACAAGATTACCTGGTCTGATGAACCTCAATTCCAAGCATCATGTTTGAAGGAAACCGGCTCTTCTCATCACCTGCAGAGTACCATCCCAAAAGTAAAGTGTGGTGGTAGCAGCCTCATGCTGTTGGGCTGTTTTTCAGCGGCAGGGACTGAGGAACTCATCAAAGTAGAAGAAAAGCTCAATGCACCAAAATATTGAGATAGCCTTAATGAAAACCCAGTCCAGGGCATTCAAAACCTCAGACTGGGACGAAGGTTCACATTCTAACATGACAATGACCCTAAGCACACAGCCAAGGCAACACAGGAGTGGCTTAGGGACAACTCTGTGAATGTCCTAGAGTGACCCAGCCAGAGCCCTGACTTGAACCCTATCGAACATCTCTGGAGAGACCTGAAAAAGGCTGTCAACAGACGGTTCCCATCCAACCTGACCGAGCTTGAGAGAATTTGCAAAGAAGAATGGCAGAAATTCCCCCAATCCAGTTGTGCAAAGCTTGTTGCGTCATACCCAAAAAGACTCGAGGCTGTAATTGCTGCCAAAGGTGCTTCAACTAAGTACTGAGTAAAGGGTCTGAATACTTATGTAAATGTGATATTTCAGTTTTTTCTTTTTAATAAATTTACAAACATTTCTAAAATTCTGTTTTCACTTTGTCATTATAAAGGACAGAGTGTAGAGTAATGAGAAAAAAAAAAGAATTTAAACAATTGTAGTATCAGGCTGCAACATAACAAAATTGAAAAAAGTGAAGGGGGTCTGAATACTTTCCGTACCCACTGTATATATATATATATATATTCACAAAAACCAAATCACGTGAAAAAAAATATATATATATTCATAAAATGTTTTACAAATGCAAAACACAATTCACAGATGTACAACTGTGTACAAAATGTTTGAATTTTTAAAATTCATGAGTTTATCATGGGCTGTGTGAATGTGAATCGCCTTGGTGTGTATTTTTGAGACTTTCCTGGCAGTGAACTCCTCCCCCGTGTTTCACTCGTACTCTTTAGGCAATCAGATTTGAGCCTGTCAGTTGACCAATCATAACCTGCTGTGGACGTATGAAGCATAGACATAATGGTTACACTTTACAATAAGGTTCATTAATTAACATTAGTTAACAACATTAGTAAACATGAAATAAGAATGAACAATACTTCTAAAGCATTTATTATAGTTAATGTTAATTTCAGCATGTACTAATGCATTATTAAAATCACAAGTTGTGTTTGTTAACATTAGTTAATGCACTGTGAACTAACATGAATAAACAATGAACAACTGTATTTTCATTAAGTGAAGTTATTAATGTAATTTCGGGAGGAGTACGCCCATCTAATCTTCCAATCAATATCCAAGTATTAAAGACAGCCTCTTACCACTTCCGTCGTTAGCTCTTTCGGCATTCTGGGCCCGCCCAACCCCGAAAGATGACCGACTTCCAAGAAATCGCATTGTTCCCCTCTGGCAATGAACTTTCAAATCTTCCAGAAACCCCTACTCCGGGAAAGATCCTTTCGGGGCTCTCCAGCTATTAGCCGCGATGCATCTCATCATTCAACACCATCTTCTTCAGCTGCAAGCCCTTCCGTCCCACCTGTCGAGAAGTGGTCCGTCAATGCTCTCAGGCAAGCCCTAGCCAATGCCGGCATGAGTTTCTCGCGTAGAAGTTCAAAAGCGCAACTTCACGATCTGCTCGTGTGCTCTCACCAAATTACTCTGCCTCCGCTCTTCAGGACCTGATTAAACATAATTATATTACACAGAGATTTGTGAAATAGATTTCCATGACTTTTCCAAAACTTTCTGGGTTAATTTATTTTTCCAAAACTTTTCCAGGCCTGGAAATTGCTGTTTTAAAATTCCACGACTTTTCCAGGTTTTTCATGACTGTACGAACCCTGTATGCATCTACGCTCACAGATTCTAGCAGGTGCGGACATCGATCTTGCTTATCTTCTTCCCTCTATTTCAATAAGTGAACCCCTTCACTCCCTTGACTGTGGTCCCATAGCTATTAACCTGAAAAATTCAAATTCCAAATCAAATCGCATACTTTCTTTGGCTGAATTTTGCATCGCTTTCGGTAGATATACAGAAATAATTTGTTCTGCCTTCCCCTCAAGACGCAAAGAACTGAATGACTTCTTGTCTATTATCGCTGAATTGGCACACTCTTATGGCGGATCTCATGTCTATACTTATTACAAGCTATTTTCAGTCAAATGCGCAGCCCGAGTTGCTCAGTGGAATCAATGTCCTTATTGGGGAGCTCTTGACCTAGAGCTTTTCAACAAGGTTTTCCTGGGCTGCCGAAATGTCTCCTGCGCCTTGTGCAATTCTGTTACCCACACGTCCTCCTCATGTCCCCTTTTCAATCTCATCCCTTCAAGTAAATCGGGCATCAATTCAGACACATCCCAATTCATCAATTCCACCTCTTATGTACCACAGTCTAGGGACGACTCTAAAAACCATAATTTCAAGTTTGATTCTCGCAGACTAGTGTGTAATAACTTCAATCAATTTGGCTGCTCCAGACAACGTTGCAAATACATGCATGTATGTAATTTCTATGGCGGAGCACATGCTCGCTCTGTATGCCCCGTTTATCGCTCCTCAGCAAACTCAAATAAACAACTGAGAAAGTATCTGTCTTCTCCTATTATTGTCTCCTCCTTGGAAAAGGAATTGGCAAATCACCCAGACCAAAATTTCACTCAGTATCTACTTTCAGGTGTCAAGGAAGGTTTTGACCCAGGTCTAGAAAGCTTACCCGCTACCAGCCTTATTTGCAAGAACCTACAGTCTGCAATTTCCGAACCCAAAACAGTCAATGTCTTAATATCTAAAGAGATGGAGTCCGGGTTCATGATAGGTCCCTTTGACTCCCCACCATTTGAAGTGTTCCAGATCAGCCCCATCGGTGTAGCCACAAGGAGATTTTCAGGGAAAAAACTAATGATCATTGATCTCTCTGCTCCTCACAACAGCACCCATCCAAGTATAAACAGTCTCATTCCACTAGAAGAATTCTCCTTGTGCTATCATAACATTGACCATGCCATCCATTTATTAAAAAATGCTGGCTTTGGGGCCTGGTTAGCTAAAGTTGACATTACGTCAGCTTTTAAAGTCATACCCATACATCCAGATTTTTGGCACCTTTTTGGTATTCACTGGCAGGGAAAATTCTACTTTGCAGTACGCATAACTTTTGGCTGCAAAAGTAGTCCACAAATTTTTGACATGCTGTCAGAAGCATTATGTTGGATCTCGCAAAACAACTACGGAGTCCCTTACCTGTTTCATCTTCTAGGTGACTTTCTCACTATTACCCCAAACCATTTCCCTCCAGCCATTCATCTCACCAAGGTTCAGGAAGTTTTCTCTAAATTAGGAGTTCCTCTGTCCCCAGAAAAAACTTCGGGTCCTACTACATCCCTAGATTTCCTTGGAATTACCCTTGACTCCATCAAATTCCAAGCTTCTTTCCAAAGACAAAATAGATAGGATATATTGCTATGTCCCCCAATCTGCTCGAAGCACCCCAATGCAGCAAACGCGATTTGCTATCCCTGCTAGGCCATTTAAACTACGCTATGCGTATAATACCTCAAGGTCGCCCTTTCATCTCTCATTTGCTGTCGCTTGCATCTTCCGTTCCGGAACTAGATTGCGCCATATCTTTAACCCCTTCCTGTTTCGCAGATCTTAAATTATGGATCATGTTTCTTAATCAGTGGAACGGCCTGTCCTTCTTTTATGACAACATTCAATCTCGCTCCAGTGATCTCCCTCTGTTTACAGATGCCGCTCCCTCTGTTGGCTTTGGCGGTTACTACAAGAATCACTGGTTTGCTTCAACTTGGCCTCCCGAGCTCTCGACGTTAAATGGGCACGCCGCATCTTCAGCTCTCTTTGAGTTATATCCTATCGTAATTGCTGCTTTTTTGTGGGGTCACGAGTGGTCTTCTAAAAATATAGAATTCCACTGTGATAATCTGACCACCATTCATTGCATAAACGAAGGCCGTTCAAATTTCCCTGAAATTATGCCCCTCTTGAGACGTCTCACCTGGCTATCTGCCTGCAAACAGTTTACCTTCAAAGCCGTTCATATTCCAGGCAACAAAAACCAAATTGCTGATGCTTTGTCTTGTTTTCTATTTCAGAAGTTCAGAGCCTTAGCCCCGGAGGCGGATCCAGACCCAATTCCAGTACCTCCCTTTTCAGACTTGATATTCCCATGAACAACCCACTTAAACATCTCCACACCCTTTCCCTAGACTCAATATTACACGCAGTCTCACCCAGAACTCTACAGTGCTACTGGACAGCATGGGGTGCTTTTAAACAATTCCATACCTCCTACAACCAATCATTTCCTGACTGTTCCCTCCTTTCAGTATCTTCTTTCATCACGTATCTTAATCAAGTTAAGTCCATCCAACCTAATACCATCAAAGTCTATCTTAGCTGTCATCCATGTCCTGCTATAATAAACCCCCAGATCACTCTCCTAATCAAAGGAATCCAAAAAACTAACCCTACTCGCCCCGATTCCAGGCAACCTTTAACCATCAATCTCCTAGCCAAATGCCCGACCTTCCTCCGCTCCGGTCAGTTGCCCCCCGACACAGCTAGAACTCTGGATGCCATGTTTATCCTGGCTTTTTTTGGGTTCCTTAGAGTATCGGAAATTACGACAAATTCAAAATTCAACCCAGCCATTCACCCAACCTTTTCCGACATCCAAGTATTAGATAAAGACACCATTCATTTTTTCATCAAACATAGCAAAACAGATCAATTAAGAAATGGCCACTTTATCCATATTTTCAATTTACCAAACCCCATCCAACCATAATCAATCACTCTCCTCCTTCCTGGCACACAGGAGGGTTCAAATCTCTTCCCTTCTCGACCCCCTTTCATCAACAAAAACAACCATCCAGTGTCCAGACATTGGTTTCATAATAAAATTAAATACATCCTCACCCAATCTGGTCTCCCTGTTCACTTGTAATCATCCCACTCCTTCCGCATTGGGGCAGCCACCACTGCAGCCCAAAAAGTTCTGCCCGATTACCAGATTAAGCTACTAGGTCGATAGTGCTCAGATGCCTTTCATACTTGCATTCATTTCCGACCTCAGCCTCTTCAAACAAGCCCAGCTATAAGTTAGATAACTGCCCCTCGAAATTCAGTCTAACCATTGCCTAATTATTTATGCTGCCGCTGCAGGGCCCGCGTAAATTGATGCTGCAGTGCCCGTGTAAATTGATACTGCCGCTGCAGTGCCGCTTCATGTGATACTGCCACTTCATTTGATACTGTCGGCGCAGTGCCGCTTCATTTGAAACTGCCACCACAGTGCCCGCTCAAATTGATACTGCCGCTGCAGTGCCGCTTCATGTGATACTGCCGCTTCATTTGATACTGTCGGCGCAGTGCCGCTTCATTTGAAACTGCCACCACAGTGCCCGCTCAAATTGATACTGCCGCTGCAGTGCTGCTCCTTTTGATACTGCCGCTGCAGTGCCATCTTTGGGGGCTTCTGAATGTTAATAATCTTGAGTCCTTAAGAGGACTTTTCCTTGAATTTAGTAACTCTCGCTCATTGTGCAATTTGGCATGCACGTTTTTGGGGGGTTATCAGAGCTCGAGTAGAATAGTCTCTCTGAGCCCTCCATTGCGGACATCAAGTCAAATCTGTTTACCATTAATGCTAAGATTATATGGGCACACAAACTCGTGAAGTGAAGTTATTAACGTAATTTCAGGAGGACTACGCCCATCTAATCTTCCAATCAATATCCAAGTATTAAAGACAGCCTCTTACCACTTCCATTGTTAGCTCTTTCGGCATCCCTCCTCCTCCCCATCTCCTCCTTTATGCATATTTATTTCATTTATCCTTCTGTCTATAGGGGGGTTATCAGAGCTCGAGTAGAATAGTCTCTCTGAGCTCTCCATTGCGGACATCAAGCCAAATCTGTTCACCATTAATGCTAAGATTATATGGGCACACGAACTCGTGAACTAACATTAACAAAGATCAATAAATGCATTGTTCATTGTTCATGTTAGTTAATATATTAACAAATGTTAATATATGACACCTTATTGTAAAGTGTTACCAACATAATTAATACCTAGATGCCTCATTGGCCGCTTTGAGCCATTGCTGCGATACGTCAACGTGTCCGCCATGTTTACGTGGGCAAGACTGCCTTAAAAATAAATGGTAAACGGGGGAACTGCGGTTTTTTTTTTCTGGATAAAAAACATGATAACGTTTACATTTATCAGCCGATTTCAGTGGTTTGTAATGTACATGGAGTTAAAAATCCAGTCTCCAGTTATTTAGTTTGGCTTGGAAAATTATTAATTTTTGTAAGAAATTGAGAAAGCTCACACTTGTCTCACTTGTTGATTTGGTCGATTTTTTTTCGGTTAACAATTCTAATATTAATATATTATAACTGTGACATATACATGTAATGTAATTTGAATGTACATTAAATTAAATTAAGTTGTTTCATTGCTTTCTCTGTCTTCAACCCCAACATTTTAGCTTTTCTTGTGCCTCAGGTCAGGACACAGCTCATTCCCTTTGAAATACCGGGAAAAAAAATCTAAATAATACATCTTTAAGCACTAATAATTTACCATCATTGAGAAAATTGAATAAAAGCAGCGAATACAAATCAAAAAGTGACACACTGGTAGTCTGCTTTTTATTTTGATAGCACTCTATACAGATAAACTCCACAAAAAACAATAACACATGTAACTGATAATCCTTTATGGATCCAGTAAGAATTACAGTTACAGTGGTAAAAGCATATTAAATGCAAAGTTGACTGGAAGGAAGAATTTGGGTTGGACAAGGTGCACAAGCAACAGGGATGACGGCAAGCTTGAGAATACTGTCAAGCAAAGCTGATTCAAACACTTGGGAGAGCTTCACAAGGAGTGAACTGAAGCTGGAGTCAGTGCATCAAGAGTCACCACGCTCAGACGTCTTCAGGAAAAGGGCTATCAAGCCACTTCTGAACCAGAGACAACGTCAGAAGCGTCTTACCTGGGCTGTGGAGAAAAAGAACTGGGGCCGGTTGTACCAGCTGGACGTACACCTGGTTGTAATACTAGGCTGGATGTAAAATGCGCTTTAAGTCGTCCGTAGAATTTATACCCGTTGCACCATCTCGGCGTAGTGCTATGTCTGACACTAAATCTTACGCCTAGCCAGAGGTAGGTGTAAAGTGAAAAGTCATGATTTGATCAGACCTGATTAGTTTTTAGGATTCATGTCTGTTAGTTAGTTATTACTGCAGACGTGAACTGTAAAGTTTATGGTCTTTTCGGCCAGGATAAGCGACAATCGCGAAGCTCTGTGTTGACTATACCACACAGCCAACAGTAATTGACCTAATAAAAAATATTTCTGTACAGCTTGTAGCCTGATTGTGCAGTAAAATATTACATATGATCTTGGATTATTAAAAGAAGCTGTACCATTTGACATCTTGCTTGGAAGGACAGTACGCTATAAATGCTTGGAAATATTTACTGCAGTCACGCGATCTGCGCTTTGGAGAAGCGCGGACACGCCATCTACGACAAAAATTTAGTTGTGCGAAGCTTCGAAACCTTTGCAAATCTCTTTAAAAAAAATTCTTGTTCTGCATCTCCCCAAGTAGCACTGAGGTGATTTTCATGTTGTTTTACTGTATCATTTTTAATAATTGCATACCAAAGTCATGACAAATTCTATTTACATTGCTGTATAGACATAATTTAAAAACTCATAAAAAAATAAAATCAAATTGTTTTCTGCAAACATGAACAGATTCTTGTTGTGCATCTCGCCAAGTACCACTGTGGTGATTTTCATGTTTTACTGTATCATTTTATAATGATTGCATACCAAAATCTTGACAAATGCTATTTACATTGCTATATAAATATTTAATAAATTCATAAAAATATAAAATCAAATTATTTTCTGCAAACTCCACCAGATTCTTGTTCTGCATCTCCCCAAGTACCACTGTCATGATTTTCATGTTTTTTTACTGTATCATTTTTTAATAATTGCACACCAAAGTTATGACAAAAGCTATTTACATTGCTATATAGACATATTTTAAAAATTCATAAAAATATCAAATCAAATTGTTTTCTGCAAACTCCACCAGATTCTTTTTCTGAATCTCCCCAAGTACCACTGTCATGATTTTCATGTTGTTTTACTGTATCATTTTTTAATAATTGCACACCAAAGTCATGACAAAAGCTATTTACATTGCTATATAGACATTTTAAAAATTCATAAAAATATAAAATCTACTTGTTTTCTGCAAACTCTACTAGATTCTTGTTCTACATCTCCCCAAGTACTACTGTGGTGATTTTCACATAGATTTACTGTGTCATTTTTTAATAATTGCACACCAAAGTCATGACAAATGCTATTTACATTGCTATATAGACATATTTTAAAATTTCATAAAAATATTAAATCAAATTGTTTTCTGCAAACTCCACCACGAGATTCTTGTTCTACAACTCCCCAAGTACCACTGTGGTGATTTTCATGTTGTTTTACTGTATAATTGTTTTAATAATTGCATACCAAAGTCATGACAAATCCTATTTACATTGCTATATAGACACATTTTAAAATTTCATAAAAATATAAAATCAAATTGTTTTCTGCAAACTCCAACAGATTCTTGTTCTGCATCTCCCCATGCAACACTGAGGTGATTTTAATGTTGTTTTACTGTAACATTTTATAATAATTGCATACCAAAGTCATGACATATGCTATTTACATTGCTATATAGACATTTAAAAAAATATAAAATCAAATTGTTTTCTGCAAACTCCACCAGATTCTTGTTCTGCATCTGCCCATGCAACACTGAGGTGATTTTAATGTTGTTTTACTGTATCATTTTATAAAAATTGCATACCAAAGTCGACATATGCTATTTACATTGCTATATAGACATTTAAAAAATTCATAAAAATATAAAATCAAATTGTTTTCTGCAAGCTCCACCAGATTCTTGTTCTACAACTCCCCAAGTACCACTGTGGTGATTTTCATGTTTTACTTTATAATTTTTTTAATAATTGCATACCAAAGTCATGACAAATGCTATTTACATTGCTATATAGACATTTTAAAAATTCATAAAAATATAAAATCAAGTTGTTTTCTGCAAGCTCCAACAGATTCTTGTTCTGCATGTCGCCAAGTACCACAGTGGTTATTTTCATGTTGTTTTACTGTGTCATTTTATAATAATTGCATACCAAAGTCATGACAAATGCTATTTACATTGCTGTATAGACATTTAAAAAATTCATAAAAAAAAAATAATAAAATAAAATTATTTTCTGCAAACTACAAAAGATTCTTGTTCTGCATTTCCTGAAGTACCACTGTGGTGATTTTCATGTTGTTTTACTGTATCATTTTATAATAATTGCATACCAAAGTCATGACAAATGCTATTTACATTGCTATATAGACATTTTAAAAATTCATAAAATATAAAATCAAATTGTTTTCTGCAAATTCCACCAGATTCTTGTTCTGCATCTCCCCATGCAACACTGAGGTGATTTTAATGTTGTTTTACTGTGTCATTTTTTAATAATTGCACACCAAAGTCATGACAAATGCTATTTACATTGCTATATAGACATATTTTAAAAATTCATAAAAATATGAAATCAAATTGTTTTCTGCAAACTCCACCAGATTCTTGTTCTGGATCTCCCCAAGTACCACTGTCATGATTTTCATGTCGTTTTACTCTGTCATTTTTTAATAATTGCACACCAAAGTCATGACAAATGCTATTTACATTGCTATATAGACATATTTTAAAAATTCATAAAAATATAAAATCAAATTGTTTTCTGCAAACTCCACCAGATTCTTGTTCTGGATCTCCCCAAGTACCACTGTCATGATTTTCATGTCGTTTTACTGTATCATTTTTTAATAATTGCACACCAAAGTCATGACAAAAGCTATTTACGTTGCTATATAGACATTTTAAAAATTCATAAAAATATAAAATCAAATTGTTTTCTGCAAACTCCACCAGATTCTTGTTCTGGATCTCCCCAAGTACCACTGTCATGATTTTCATGTCGTTTTACTGTATCATTTTTTAATAATTGCACACCAAAGTCATGACAAAAGCTATTTACGTTGCTATATAGACATTTTAAAAATTCATAAAAATATAAAATCAAATTGTTTTCTGCAAACTCCACCAGATTCTTGTTCTGCATCTCCCCAAGTACCACTGTCATGATTTTCATGTTGTTTTACTGTGTCATTTTATAATAATTGCATACCAAAGTCATGACAAATGCTAGTTACATTGCTGTATAGACATTTAAAAAATTCATAAAAAAAATAAAATTAAATTATTTTCTGCAAACTACAAAAGATTCTTGTTCTGCATTTCCCCATGCAACACTGAGGTGATTTTAATGTTGTTTTACTGTATCATTTTATAATAATTGCATACCAAAGTCATGACATATGCTATTTACATTGCTATATAGACATTTCAAAAATTCATAAAAATATAAAATCAAATTGTTTTCTGCAAACTCGACCAGATTCTTGTTCTACAACTCCCCAAGTACCACTGAGGTGATTTTCATGTTGTTTTACTATATAATTGTTTTTTTTTTTTAATTGCATACCAAATCATGACAAATGCTATTTACATTGCTATATAGAAATTAAAAAAAAAATCATTAAAAAATCAAATCAAACTGTTTTCTGCAAACTCCAACAGATTCTTGTTCTGCATCTCCCCATGCAACACTGAGGTGATTTTAATGTTGTTTTACTGTATCGTTTTTCAATAATTGCATACTAAAGTCATGGTAAATGCTATTTACATTGCTATATAGACATTTTAAAAATTCATAAAAATATAAAATCAAATTGTTTTCTGCAAACACCACAAGATTCTTGTTCTGCATCTCCCCAAGTACCACTGAGGTGATTTTCATGTTGTTTTACTGTATCATTTTTTTTAATAATTGCATACCAAAGTCATGACAAATGCTATTTACATTGCTATATAGACATTTTAAAAATTCATAAAAATATAAAATCTAATTATTTTCTGCAAACTCCACAAGATTCTTGTTCTGCATCTCCCCAAGTACCACTGAGGTGATTTTCATGTTGTTTTACTATTTAATTGTTTTTTTTAAATTGCATACTAAAGTCATGAACAATGCATTTTACATTGCTGTATAGATATAATTTAAAAATTCATAAAAAAGTAAAATCAAATTGTTTTCTGCAAGCTCCAACAGATTCTTGTTCTGCATCTCGGCAAATACCACTGTGGTGATTTTCATATTGTTTTACTGTATAATTTTATAATAATTGCATACCAAAGTCATGACAAATGCTATTTACATTGCTATATAGACATATTTTAAAAAATCATAAAAATATAATATAAATTTGTTTTCCACAAACTCCACCGGATTCTTGTTCTGCATCTCCCCAAGTACCACTGTCATGATTTTCATGTTGTTTTACTGTATCATTTTTTAATAATTGCATAATATCTTTCTGCTGTTTTTACATATTCTTATTTTGAGGTTCTTTTTTCCTTACTACTCTTACATGTTGGGAACTTAAATCATACTCACCAAGTCTTTTCTCTTATTTGTTTTTTAGTTACGGTGTTTAGAATTGTTATTAATTTATATCTGTCTGTTGTGCTGCTGAGAGGTTTGTGATTGTAGCTCTGTGTAGCTTCAGCTTCTTACTTTCACTCCCTGTTGTTTAAAGTGATAATATATAACTTAATTCCCACCATATTTCTGGTGTTATCTTTCAAACTAATCTAACTAATTTGATCGTTCGTTTTAAAAACCGCGTGTGCAGCGCATTAGCATTCGTTAGCCAGTTAGCTTGTCACTCGCGGTTCCATTCGCACCTATTATTGTTTTCTTTTTCTCTCGCTCCATTTTCATTTCTCTCTCGCTCCGTTTTTCATGAGTTCATTAAACAACAGTGATAAGTGGTAAGTTGGTATCATTCATCAATCACGGTGAGTAATGGCTTCTTCTCCTGCTATTATTGTTTGCACTGTTTGCCACATGTACAGTATATCTGTCTCTGTCAGCAGCGAGGGATTCACATGTGATAAATGCAGGGAAATAGTTAGGGTGACAGAGAAGGTTTTAGAACTAAAGACACGCATCCAAACTTTAGTTGAGGATAGTAAGAATGTGAGGGCTGTAGATACTGCTTTGGATGCGACTAGGGAGTCCTGTACATTGTTCGGTTCCGGTAGAGCCCATGCAGCAGGGCAACTGGGTGACTGTGAGGCGCCCTAGTCATGGGTCAAAACACCGCTCTTTCGTTCCGATCAAAACATCAAACAGTTTCTCCCCACTCAATGACACACCCACTGAGATACCTGATGAAAGTGCTCTAGTTATCGGCGATTCTATTGTACGGAAAATGAAAATAGAGACACCAGCCACCATAGTCCATTGTTTACCGGGAGCCAGAGCGCCTGACATCTTGGCAAATTTGAAAGTGAGAAAGTGAGATTCCATCTCAAAAACATATCTAAATTGCAACCTATGCTCTCAACGTCAAATGCAGAAATACTAATTCATTCGTTTATGACCTCAAGGTTAGACTATTGCAATGCTTTATTGGGTGGTTGTTCTGCACGCTTGATCAACAAACTACAGTTGGTCCAAAATGCAGCAGCTAGAGTCCTTACTAGAACCAGGAAGTATGACCATATTAACCCGGTTCTGTCAACACTGCACTGGCTCCTTATCAAACATCGGATAGATTTTAAAATCTTGTTAATTACTTATAAAGCCCTGAATGGCTTAGCTCCTCAGTACTTGAGCGAGCTCTTATCACATTATAGTTCTCCACATCTGCTGCGTTCTCAAAACTCTGGCCATTTGATAATACCTAGAATATCAAAATCGACTGCGGGCGGCAGATCCTTTTCCTATTTAGCACCCAAACTCTGGAACAATCTACCTAACACTGTTCGGGAGGCAGATACACTCTGTCAGTTTAAATCTAGATTAAAGACACATCTCTTTAACCTGGCTTACACATAACACACTAATACGCTTCTATTATTCAAATCCGTTAAAGGATTGTTAGGCTGCATTAATTAGATCAACCGGAACCGGGAACACTCCCCATAACACACAATGTACTCGTTACATTGTAAGAAGAATGGCATCTATGCTAATATTTGTCTGTTTCTTTCTTATTCTGTTTCTCAGTCCGTATCCGATCAGATGGTGGATCAGCACCAAGAGATGATGTCTGCAGCCCTGATCGTCAGCGGAGACCAGGACACCTAGAAGAGCCCCAGAGACATGAATTTAAATTATAATAAACAAACAATATATATTATAAAAATAGATCGAGAAACAATAAATGCATTAAACTATACATTACAATTATAGCAAATGAATAAATCATATAAATGAAAAACTTCAAATAATGAATAAAACACAAATATAACAAATACATTAAATTATAAATTAAAATGCTCCATCGGGACAAGACCACGGGAATCAGATAAGCCCTTTACACAATCTGACATGGCTGCGGTTGGAATTTAACTGTAGGTTTCGTCTGACCAGAGGAGAACTGGCCCCCCGACTGAGCCTGGTTTCTCCCATATCCCACTGTCGCCTCTGGCTTGCTCAGTTGGGGACACTTAATTTCTAGCAATTATCTATCTATATATTTGATTGCACAGATACTATTTAAACTAAACTGAGCTAGACAATGACATCTCTGAATTCAATAATGAAATGCCTTTAACTGAAAATTGAATGTTTAATCTTATCATTATACATTACTGACACTCTATCCTCCAATTTGATACTGTTAAGTGCTTTGACACAATTTGTATTGTTAAAAGCGCTATATACAGGTGCATCTCAATAAATTAGAATGTCGTGGAAAAGTTCATTTATTTCATTAATTCAACTCAAATTGTGAAACTCGTGTATTAAATAAATTCAGTGCACACAGACTGAAGTAGTTTAAGTCTTTGGTTCTTTTAATTGTGATGATTTTGGCTCACATTTAACAAAAACCCACCAATTCACTATCTCAACAAATTAGAATATGGTGACATGCCAATCAGCTAATCAACTCAAAACACCTGCAAAGTTTTCCTGAGCCTTCAAAATGGTCTCTCAGTTTGGTTCACTAGGCTACACAATCATGGGGAAGACTGCTGATCTGACAGTTGTCCAGAAGACAATCATTGACACCCTTCACAAGGAGGGTAAGCCACAAACATTCATTGCCAAAGAAGCTGGCTGTTCACAGAGTGCTGTATCCAAGCATGTTAAAAGAAAGTTGAGTGGAAGGAAAAAGGGTGGAAGAAAAAGATCCACAACCAACCGAGAGAACCGCAGCCTTATGAGGATTGTCAAACAAAATCGATTCAAGAATTTGGGTGAACTTCACAAGGAATGGACTGAGGCTGGGGTCAAGGCATCAAGAGACGCCACACACAGACGTGTCAAGGAATTTGGCTACAGTTGTCGTATTCCTCTTGTGCGTCTTACCTCTGGGCTAAGGAGAAGAAGAACTGGACTGTTGCCCAGTGGTCAAAAGTCCTCTTTTCAGATGAGAGTTTTTGTATTTCATTTGGAAACCAAGGTCCTAGAGTCTGGAGGAAAGGTGGAGAAGCTCATAGCCCAAGTTGCTTTAAGTCCAGTGTTAAGTTTCTACAGTCTGTGATGATTGGGGTGCAATGTCATCTGCTGGTGTTGGTCCATTGTGTTTTTTGAAAACCAAAGTCACTGCACCCGTTTACCAAGAAATTTTGGAGCACTTCATGCTTCCTTCTGCTGACAAGCTTTTTAAAGATGCTGATTTCATTTTCCAGCAGGATTTGGCACCTGCCCACACTCCCAAAAGCACCAAAAGTTGGTTAAATGACCATGGTGTTGTGTGCTTGACTGGCTAGCAAACTCACCAGACCTGAACCCCATAGAGAATCTATGGGGTATTGTCAAGAGGAAAATGAAAAACAAGAGACCAAAAAATGCACATGAGCTGAAGGCCACTGTCAAAGAAACCTGGGCTTCCATACCACCTCAGCAATGCCACAAACTGATCACCTCCATGCCACGCCGAATTGAGGCAGTAATTAAAGCAAAAGGAGCCCCTACCAAGTATTGAGTACATATACAGTAAATGAACATACTTTCCAGAAGGCCAACAATTCACTAAAAATGTTTTTTTTTTATTGGTCTTATGAAGTATTCTAATTTGTTGAGATAGTGAATTGGTGGGTTTTTGTTAAATGTGAGCCAAAATCATCTCAATTAATAGAACCAAAGACTTAAATTACTTCAGTCTGTGTCCATTGAATTTATTTAATACACAAGTTTCACAATTTGAGTAGAATTACTGAAATAAATGAACTTTTCCACGACATTCTAATTTATTGAGATGCACCTGTAAATAAAGGTGACTTGACTTGACTATATCCCCCTGGAATGCTTCGTCCTACATCCCTTAACAGTCTAACCTTATCTGTCATAGGTATCGCTTCTTCTATTGATAACCATACACTTAACAATGGAACTTGATCTTTAGACGCATTGATTACAGTTTTTGTTGCTCGCTTTGGTACTAATTTCACAAGTAAGGTGTACTTTTTCAAAACTCTTAGTACAAAAATCCAAACTGATCACATTTGTAACACAGCTTTTCATTCTTTCAAAACCTGATTTAATGCTTTTATTCAGTTGCACATATTTTCAGTCCACATAATCACTGTTTCAAACACAAGATTAGTGTAATATGTAATGACAACATTTGGTTTAATCACCGAAACACAACAGTATGATCTTCTTTCAGTTTAATACTTTTAACAATCAGTTCATTTAATAGCAAACAATACAAGATACGTGTTTCAAATCACCTTTGTTGCTGAAATAATTACAGTAATAGAGGCAATAACTGTCATGTCAGAAATTACACTTACATTACCTAGCTTGCATAACTCGCATAAAATGCATAATGTTTGTAAAAATATTTATACAGTGTGTTACTGGATCAAAAGGTGTGATGAAGATATGACATGGCCATAATGTTTGGCGCTAGACAGAGTTTACTGTCAATGCAGTATGACATATGACTGAATCTACACTGTAACTGCACTTTTCAGATGAGTTATAGTAATGTGCAGTCTCTACCATGGTAATGCCTCTATATACAGTTTCACATGGCATAATGTAATGTAAAATGCTGTATTTGATGCCATCTGTCTTTCTTCTTCTGATACATCAATCTCTGATCAGTTCCTCTCCCTTGTATCCTGCTGTATGTTCACAAATTGCAAAAGTTTTACAAATGAGGATGTTCTCAAATGTTTTGTGTGTGTGTGTGTGTGTGTGTGTGTGTGTGTGTGTGTGTGTGTGATTTTGTCAGGTTTTGCTCACTTCTGGGTACCAATTTGTCCCCAAAATATGGGTAATTAGGTACACACACACACACACACACAGGTATTCCTATCATTATGATGACATTTCACAGGAGTAATGGGTTTTATAGCATACTGTACAAACTATATATTCTATCCCCCTACACTAACCCTACTCCTAAACCTACCCTTACAATTTTTTTTTTTCCTCATAGAAAAAAAGTCTCCCACAAGGAAATTGATTTCAGATATTGCCATCTTTGAGGAACATTTTGTTCCCATAACATAGGGTTTACCTGAACCACACACACACATACAAAATACTGGTTATCATCTAAGATAAATCACTTTTAGTACAAAAAAATAATAATTAATTACATTTGATTGCCCCTAAATAGCAAACAAGTTCTTTAGAAACTATATCTATTGAATCTATATCTATAGATATATATAGCTGCACCAAATGATTCACTGATTAACCATTAAGATGAGTTAGATTAAATAATAAACAAATGTATGAAACTGAATGAGAAGACATGCAAATGAAAAGCTTGATAGTAAGAGCATTATGAAAAGCGGTTACTGTGAATGAAACATTGATATAGATGAAACAATTATTTTGTGTAGTGAAAAGGATACTTTGTGATTGTGTGTATTGTACTAAGACAATTGAAAATATGCTGAAATGTTTGAAAAAAGTGCACTTTTGTTGATCTGTTGTGATATTAGTACTAAGAGTTTTGAAAATGTACCAATTGCTTGTGAAAATAGTACCAAAGCATATAAAAAACTGTAATAAACTACTTTCAATAAAACAAATACAATAACTTGTTTGGTGTCTTTCTTAATAAACTACTTTCAATAAAACTAATACAATAACGTGTGGTCTCTTTATTAATAAACCAACACGTACAATAACTTGTAGTTACAATGAAAAGATATTAAAGAAATAAAAAAGGCAAACTTGCAGCAGGACAATTTCTCATTTTCCTTAACAATATAAATACCATTAAACAAGAAGTGCCAATAAAGTGTTTTTTAATCAGCCTATTATTATCATCGATTAATTGACTGTGGTTTCAGTTTGATAAGCGATCCGACCCTCTCTTAAAAAAAAAGAGATTTGCAAAGGTTTCGAAGCTTCATGGCTATCACTACCACACAACGCCATGTAGACGCGCAACAAAATTTTTGGCATAGATGGCGTGAACGTGCTTCTCAGAAGCGCAGATGGCGTGACTGCAGTGTTCTATATTAGTAGCTGTAGCCGTTGCAGCATGAATGTCGTCTCAGCTTTATAACTGCGGGAGAATGTGTCAGCGTGGACGCGCATCATCTACGCCGGGTGTAGTTGCACCTGATCGTAGTTTTAGTTGGTGCAACAGGTGTAAATATTTATCGTAAAGCTGGACGTTGCAAAGCCCAGCATAGGGCTTACACCTAGCTAACTGGTGCAACCAGCCCCTGGCAATTAGCAGCACAAAAAGCTCGTCAGGTTTTGCCATTAGATGTCAAAGCTAGTGCGCATATCTTGAAACTCATATAGCAAAAATAATCACTGTCATTTTAATAACCACTTTAAGCTTGTTTCATTATATGAATTAAATCATTAATTTCCAAATGTAGTTAAAGGAAAAAGAAAATGTTGGATAAAAGGAAAAAAAAATATATTAATAGGAATTATTATTATGTTTAAGTTTAAGTGTCACTGCTACATACTATTTACCACATTGTAAACGGAGACCCACCCCCAGCACTCAACCTAAACTGGTCCGGATATGCATCCCCATATTTCAGCCAAAATCAGACCAGCCCTTATGGTCTGTAATTGGGCCAAATGTGGCTAAATGTGCCGTGTCTCAATACAAATTGGCCCAGATTCGCACATCCAAAGCCTAGCCAAATCTGGGAACCAATACTGGGCCAGAGCTGGCTCTCCTTAAGTGAGCCGCTGCCAGAACACAGCCGAGTGAGCCGACACTCAGCCGCAATTGGCCCGATTGTGCTGGCTGCCTGGGTCTCTTCTTATTGGATAAAAACACTATCCGCCTCAAATGAGCACATACATTTTTTTGTGCACGTTTAGAATTTATGCGCATCTTAACTTTTCCATCCAGCATTTTTTACGTGATATTCCAAAATAACACATAAAAATAGGTAGATGGCAACACAGCTAGTCACTGAACCGTTGTGTGACAGGAACACAGTACACACACACTTACACAAACACACACAGGAATTTTTTGTGCTAAATTTAAACTCCTAAAAGGAATACAATATAACATTTTTGTCACTTTAAATGGTTCACTTTATTCAAAACCGATTGTTCTTTGTTCTTCAATAAAGTTTTTGCATAAATTGGAAGTGTGGGTCTTATTTCAGCAAATTAAAACACACTGTACATCTATCCCCAGCCTGTGTTACAGCTCACCCCAGTAATGGAGTAGGTTGTAACAACGGAACTCTCTGTATTTGACATTAACTCTCATAATCTGTGAATCTGATGACTGACTGAATGCTCAGTTACAGACACAGGCTTCTCAGTCTGGTGAAAAACAGCATCATTTTGAGCAGTAGGCATGGTAACAGATCATCTGGGGTTTCTCCCTGAACTCACACGTTGTGCTGTGGTTTCCTGTGCTTCTGACTCTACAAAATCACCTGTCTTCCTGTGGCTGCAGAGTCATGTGACACACAGCAGCCACAACAGCACTTACAGCACTTACCCCCCCCTCTTTATAGATTATGTTGATAGTGGGCGAACCTAATGTAATCTATTAACTATGCATAAAAACCTGTCTGTTTATGGATGTCATGCCATAACATATTTTTTAATATGACTGACCTTATAATTAATGTGAATTTAACATTGACAGTTAACGTGAATAAAAACATTGCAAGTTAGGCTACTAATCATAACACTTTCATTGTACAGAAAGAGAGCAAAGAACAATTACATTATCAAAGAACATTTTCACTGACAGTCTAGAGTTCAAGCACTCTCAAAAACTCCCATTAAAATCACTGAAGCTGTTTACACTGTGAAATTAATATCTTACAGATTCATACACACATTTGCACTTTGTTGTTTCTGATGAGAGAATTCACCAGAAAGAGGTATTCAGTCAGCGAGCGAGTGAAGAAAACACCGGCATTTCAGCGATGACTCATCTGAACACCTCTGATTGGTCATTGCATTCATAAGCTCAACAGCATCGTGTGTGATTGGTTATAATACGCAGCGCTGTAAAAACGCATCTGTCTCTGGCTCAGCGCCAGCCAACGAACAAAGATTTGAATTTAGCTGCTGATGATCTGACGCACTGAACGTTCTAATCACGCCGGTGTGATTGTATCAAATATTTAAATAATATTAATTTGCAAATTTTTGTCTTTTGGAAGCTGCATTCAAAATCCACTTGACTCAAAAATCTGAGGGGCCACGTGCCCCTCACTTTGAATGGGCATTACGCCTCTGAACTGGACAACAACCATCTTCATGAGCTCATGGAAGAGCAATATATTTATATTCTTGATTAAATATATGTTCATCATTTTAAAGCAGGTATGAAGCAACATATTAAAACTACGAATAAACAACAGTAGCAGATTGTTCTCCAGCTGTGTAATGTGTATTGTTTAACATATAGATTATGATTCATAAGAGGGAACATTATTTACAATTTGTGAACATATGTGGAATACTGTACTTTCAAGGTACTGTTTCTTGCACTATATCACTTTAAACAGAATACTGTCATTGCATTAATGTTTATACTGCTACTGTCACAATACAATGTCTATATTGATCAATTATGCAGACTTCATCAGCATGAGTTTGCAGAAAGCATTGTGGTTCATATAACCTTCTTCAGAGTCTTTCTATCTCAGAGAGTGTGTGTGAAGAGGAACTGTGAAGAAAACGAGTGACTGAAGACTATGTGTTTTCTTTCATGTTTTGGTGGTGGGTATTAGAAAAAAAATAATGTCCTTATATTTTATAATTCAGCATTAAATGATTTTAATGCAAAATCAAAGTATTAAAAAAAAGAAGGTTCAACCGACTGAGTTGACTTCAGAGTTAAGCTGAGATGGGAAACTGGGTTTTAGGTTTAAGAACAGCTGAACTGAGTTCAATCCAATCTTGACTTGAGTTTAATGCTTGCACCACGACTATGAAGAAAAAAGAAAAATGAAAAGAAAAGAAAAAAGCAGCTAAACACGAAGTATAAATGAAGTGTCCTGTGTTTTTTCCTCCCTCATGTTTCCTTATACCCTTATTTGGTCTTCCTGTTCCCGTATTCATTATTAGTTTATTAGTCTCCAGCTGTGTTTCATTAATTATCTAGTTTACTCCTTTAGTTCTCTTACTTAAGCCCTGTGTTTCCCTGTCTCCAGTGTCTGGTCTTACGTCACTTTGATTTCCTATGTTTATGTTCCTTACCATCCTGATTTCCCTGCCTTATGATTTGTTAAAGACTGTTATTTGCTCTACTCCTTGTCTAATCGTTCCATCGAAGCATGACACAGGTAAAGCTTTAAGCATAAAAGGTTCATGGGTGTAGTCTACAGTACATGACTTTACAAACATTTGACATTAAATATCATTTAGTGTCTATTTCAATGCGCATCAGCTTTTTCCACTAATGCTCTTTTCACATAATTCCAGGAGCGGTTTCTCCATTAGGGTGATCGGGCGACGCACCACCAAAGCACGAAAGGGACAGATTTTTTTTTTTTCTTTCACATTCAATCACAGTGTTACGCTAGCTTTCACTCTTCTTTACTGTTTGTTCTGCCTCTGGAAATCTAGTCCAATCAGTGTCGAGTCCTGTGTAGTACCGCCCCTTTTTGGGCGATTTCTGTCAGACTGAGAATCGCCCCGAGTGTTCCCATAGACTTTCATACAAAGACTTATTTTTTTTCAAACTGCAGGCATTGCAATGCAATATCTATGGGTTCCGGGAGGGCTAGCACTAACGTGCTTTCGTCATCATACGCAAACCTTAACTTGTGCAGCTATTGGTCGAAACAAACATACCGCTAATGATAAGAAATATGAAGTCAGGACTAGTCCGTATGGGCTTACCAGTGAAGTTTTGATGGATGACAATTGTAATGGAGGTAAAGACGATTACAATCAGTGACATACATGAATCGTAACTTACATTATTAGACATGCGCGAGTCCGTTATTATTAGTATGCAAATAAACAAACCGTGTATGTGCGCTCTCTGATAACTTTATGAACACATTTCAGTATGATTGCATGTCTGGCAAGTGTTTTATAATGGACACTCGCTGAAGAAGTGTGTTTTTATAGAAGTTTGCTATGTACAGTGGTGTATCAACATTCACTCTGACAGAGGAACTGTTCACTGGTCAGTCATGTTGAGCTGCCTTCAGATCACCACACACAACAAATTCATGTTTTTATTTACTTTTTTTAATTTGTGTTTTGCTCTGTTTAATAATTCTGAATACAGATCCATGTATATTTATATAACTTTAAGGCGACTGGTATAGTGGTCTGTTGGCGTGTCCGTGTGGTCCTGCTTGGTACTGCAGCTTGGCTTGTAGTTATTTATATATGTATAGAAAATGGTCTAAAGAAATGTAACATTCATTTTTCTCACAGATTTTGCTGTTGCACTGTATACATCAATTTTGAATTATTATTATTGTTATTATTATTATTATTATTATTATTATTATTAAATGTTTTCATTTCTTGAAAAAAAACTTGCAGAAAATATAGTTTTGTGAGAATCATCCTCAATCTTGGATTTGGTAAAACAATTTTCTTTATTTAAAATGTTTCATGTCTTAATCCTTTTCTTTGTGTTATACTAGGATAAATCATATTGTGATGTATGCTAAAATCTTTGGATGTGGCGCCCCACCTAGAAAATTTGCCACCAGCCACCACTGCATAATTCTCTATTCCAAACTGTTGCATTTCTTCATTAGAGTAATGAAATGAACATTTGACTTCTACTCGGTCAACAGCAAGAAAAATGACGAACTGATGAAGAGAAGGCCACAATACCAAGTACTGAAGAATATTAAAATACAAGAGGAAAAAGAATAACTGTTGCTTTTGTGTTTGTAGGAAATAAAGATGAGCAATTAACTTTAACAGCTGTGACGGTGGTTACAGTATATATCTCCAGCAATCAGCTTTATATTCGATGGGTTTGTGTTCAGAAATCTACACAGAATTTCTCAAAAAGAGCGTGAGAGCGAGGCATGGGTTCACTTGTGCTTTTATGGGGCACGCTTTTAAAATCCATCTCAACCTATTATTCATTCAGTCATTTTCACCATGTCATGTATCACTGCAATCTCTAGAAGTAATCTATAACAATTTCAACTCAAATGAATGTTTCATTTATTTGACAAATAATTTTGTATTGTAGTGTCAGCAGGGGCGTCATGCACTCATTATTTACTTTTATTTTTTGGGGGAGGGCATCCATGATTGCACTGTATAAGTGACCCTGGACCACAAAACCAGTCACAAGGGTCAACTTTTTGAAACTGAGATTAATACATGAATGAATAAGCTTTCCATTGATGTATGGGTTTGTTAGGATCGGACAATATTAAGTCTCTTCCATTTTTTCTTTTCTTTTGTGGTTATACCCACCACCAACACATTAAGAGAAAAAAGATACAAAATAAATAATAAAAATTATCAGTAACAATTACATACATAAATACTTTTACATATAAAATGTAGGGACAAAAAAATCTGGAATCTGAGGGTGCAAACAAAAAAAAAAAAAAAAAGAATACTGAAAAAAATCACCTTTAAAGTTGTCCAAATGAAGTTCCTACCAATGCATATTACTAAACAGAAATTAGGTTTTGATATGTTTACGATAGGAAATTTACAAAATATCTGGTAACAGTTTAGAATAGGGAACACTTATTCACTATTAACTACGACTTTTCCCTCAATAAATTCCTAATTTGCTGCTTATTAATAGTTAGTAAGGTAGTTGTTAAGTTTAGGTATTTGGTAGGATTAGGGATGTAGAATAAGGTCATGTAGAATAAGACATTAAAATGTGCTTAATTACTACTAGTAAATGGCTAATATTCTAGTAATATGTATGCTAATAAGCAACTAGGTAAGAGACCCTAAAATAAAGTGTTACCAAATATATTCATGGAACATTATCTTTACTTAATATCTTAATGATTTTTGGCATAAAAGAAAAATGGATAATTTTGACCCATACAATGTATTGTTGGCTATTTCTACAAATATACCTGTGCTACTTAAGACTGCTTTTGTGCTCCAGGATCACGTATCTGATACAGACTCAGTGAATATAGAGACAGTCAGACCTGATACCAAATGAAGACCCCGCTGCACAGACAGGAAGTGGAAACAGAACTTTCTATTCTATTCTGAAGTTTCTGACTGAATCACTCTTATCACTGCGATCAAATCTTTACTGATTCTCGTTGTAGTTTCTGACTGACCGATGCTGGTGTTTCCAGTCATGCTTTTCCCAGATCCAGTTTCTCCCAGCAGAACCAGCCTGATCTGGTCTTTCCTCTCAGGAATCACATCAGTCTCATCTGGAGACTGATATCCTGGTAAACTCTGTCCTCAAACTACAACAGAAAGATCAGATCACATCAATGTGCAGTTTAATTAAATCACAACGCTCTCAGCAAACACCCTTTTTATTTTTGAAGTGATTCACAAAAACAAACTGACAGCTGAGATTAATAATGTCCATGTTGTTTCTCCACCTCATGTGATTTATAAAAAATCCCTCTGTTCTGCATCATTCCTTCAAACTTCTGCTGTAGTTTTTCAGCTTGACCTTTCACTTTCTTATTATTAAACCAGTGAATCTTTCCTCCACATTCAGTCACCAGCTGCTGGAGATCCTCATGATCTTGGTGTTTCAGATGTTCATCAGTTGTTTGATCCAGTTCATCTGTGTGTGTGAACAGAATCATGATGTATTTCTGAACTTCAGGACCAAATAAACACTGAATATAATCCAGGATCTCTTCCTCATTTTGAACAGGTTCCTCAAACGCTGAACATCGAGAGACCAGCTGCTCTTGACTGAAATCTCTGAAAATAACAGAAAATATTAAACGAAATGTAAAAACAAGGCAAATTTTTAAAAGAAGAAAAACATTCATCGCTACAAAATCTGAACCTAACAGCAGCAGATGAACTCAAATCTCACTTACAGCAGTCACGAAAATATCATCTAAATATCTGTCAGATCAATGTTTCTGAGTCATTTCTGAAGACATTCAGTGGAAATAATGATTCATGAAGAATATCATCTTAAACTGAGCTATATACTGGCACTGAAACTCAAGCAAATGAAAGTCCTGAAAGTTTCAGAGTGAACAAACGCTCTCTTGCAGGAAGAGATTTAGGCCCTGCTGAGGTCACTGAGGTCACAAACACATGAACATGCTTCTGAGAAAACAAATACAATTCACAACATAAACACAATCTCAATGAAACCTTTCCTGATTTATAATATCAATAAATTAACACGTTTGCATTAAACACACTGTTGCCAGTGTTTAATGATTTTCTTCTACTTCTGGTTTATAAAGAAAACGTTCCTCTCTTTCACATGAATCATCATGAAGTGCTTTGAGCTGAAAATACTAAACACCAGACTGATGCTACATTACAACTGTTTGCTGAATAATCTTTATTCTTTCTGTCAGTAATAATCTCCCAAATACACATGATGTGATATTCAATAACAGTCACATGAACACACAGATAAAGCCTGTTACAAAAGCCATGTGACGTGAGGACCGGCTGAGAGTCCAGAATAAACAGGAGAAATGGAGACCAGACAGAGGTTAGCAGTCTTGATAAACTTATGAAAATTGAGGTTTCATTACAACAATTAACCATGGTTTTACTACAAAAAACATGCTTAATTTAATGAACATAAAACTCACACAAAATGAAGATTAACGTGTTCTTAGGTGACAGTGAGTGAATTTTGAAAGTATTTATGAAGTTTATTAAAAAGGAGAGGAGTCTTACACTCTTGTGTCCTCTTGTGGATGATTAAGTACATGACCCAAGAAAACATTTACATAAACGTAAATAATGGCTGTTATCAATCCTATAATAAATAAATGTGACCATGTTTAAGTGTCACAGCTCAGTGAAAGCTTCTCAGACTCGGTCCAGCTCGGACTGAAACTGATTTATATGATGGACACTTCAGCAGCGCTTCACAAATCAAGCACTTATACGGCAATAAACTATTACTCAAGTACAAAGGATTCCTTTTAATATTGAAATCCAAGTACTTTTACTGAAAAGTAAAAATAATCTGTCTAGTCATAGCCACTATGTTAAGACCTGACTAACTAGCAGTTAGCAAAGAGGTATCGTTCTTATTTTTCTGACTCAAATTGGGCCAATCTATCTTTTTGTAATGGATGATAAGAAGTTATGACCAGTCTTTATGAAAACAAATTGGATGACCAATTTTTTAAGATGCAGTTCAGTACACACACAATAGAATAATAAAATATACTGATGGCCAGGCAAGAATAGAATATAAACTGTTTAGAATATAAACTGAAATATTAACTAAAAACGACTACGTCATAACATGTCAGCCAGTGTCATATGATTCATGTGTAACCTGTTTTTGTCTTGATTACAACATGCAAATCTTTCGTGTAAATGCAGTTTACACATTAGATTTCATGCAATCTGAGAGTGACACCTGGTGGTCGAGGTTGGTATCGCATGCTAATGTTAGCTAGCCATTAGCTTGAAGAGAGAGGGAAAAAAATAGAGGAGAGAAAAAGTCTTCGGACTTAGACTCAAGAAGAATCTAAGACACTATCAGACAAGGCTTAAGCCTAGTCCTAGACTAAAATGTAATTCTTAGCTGTTTCAACTGAAATAAACTTGCACTGACTGATCTTAATCTAATATATCAGTGCCTTTGTTTTGTCTCAAGATGCACACCTGTATTGTTTTTTTTTTTTTTTTTTTCTAAGCACGTTTATAAAAATTACTTAAATGTCCTAATTGAACTATGGCCTAAACCTGGCTTAGTCTAAGCCCTGTCTGTCAAACCAGGCCTATATTCTTTCCCCAACATTCTTGCTCTATAAATTCCTGAGCTTTAACCTCTTTTGAGACCGATCTCTTGTTTTTAATTTAAGCCTGAGATCATCATGTTCTCATGTTCCCAAACACTCTTTATACGTCCCCTCAGATGTTGCTGAGCTGCTTTCATAGTCTAGATCAGACCTGAACATAATTTCACAAAGTTAAATATTGAAATTATAGTCTAATTAAGAGCTTTTCCTGCAAACCTGCTGCAGGTCACAGATTTAGTGCTTGTTTAATTAAAGTCTTCTCAAGTTGCACTTTGGATAAAAACAGTGAGTGAAAAACTTGTTTTCTCATCCATAAATGATGCACCTTTTATCTTTAACCCTGACTGTTGTTGGTCTAGATCAGGGGTAACCAACGTGGTGCCTCGTGGTGTTTTCAGCATCTGTGTCTCAATATATGAGGACAAGAACACATGAACTTCATCTCCAGAGCTGCTCTGAGAATCACTTCACCAGCTTCATGCAGCTTCACTTGAGAAAAAAATTACTGTCAAATACAGGCTGAAACTAAAACTGAAAGACCTTCACGACAAGACCTCAAAATAAAAGTCCGGTTTAACTGACCGAATATATTACTACTGTATACTAAAATGCAATTCTCAAATTAATAATAATAATATTATTGTTTTTAAGAAATACCATACAACCAAGTTATTTTTATTATCATTAATTTATACAGTTTTGTTAAAACTGCATCTTATCTGATAAAATGAAAATGCAATGTTTTGTTGTAAATTGATTTTCATTTACATTTTAAAAGACTGATTCAATTGTTAGTTTTATTCATTCATTTCACTAGACACCTTTTTTATGATAAATTTGTACTGAATCATAAAACACAGAATCCATAATAAATCAAATGGAAAACACAGAATTTAGGGGAAAATAAAATGCATTTCATGGGGCCCTAGATTAAAATGTAGCTCCTCTGTGGAATTTAATTGTGAACAAAGTTATGTTTACCTTAATTTCAAGGTCTAACAAACATGTGGAAAGCATTTCCTTCCCCATTAATGGTAAATGAATATCGTGATAAATATCAATACTGTATGATATGGAAAAAAATGGTTGTGATAGCCTATTTTTATAAATTTTTCTGGATTGATAAAAAAAAAAAAAAAAGAAAAGTAAAATGCTTGTGAGAAATCATTAATGTTTATTAATGGCAAGATATCAAGATGTAAAAAAAATAAATAAATAAATAAAAGTTTATATATATATATATATATATATATATATATAAAACAAGTAGCTCTTGAGACTATTTTATCCCTTCATGGAGCCCTCACTCACAAAAAGTTTGGTGACCCCTGGTCTAGATATTTATTTCCTATTACAAACACTCATATAGAAAATAAACTCCTCTCTTGAAATGTCAACTGTGGGAACATGGCATTGAAATTTTAACTCAATATGCTGAAGTTACAGTAATTCTGAATCATTTTCTACTCCAAAAACTCTTGCTACGATTGTATTTCTACCAAGAGAACTGACATGACTTGAACACTGGAAATATGTATGCTTCTTAATATAGTATTTTACTCTGATTTTATTTATTTGTATACACATTTATGGTTCTCAATAAAACAAAAAAACAGCACCTCATGAAATTTTTACATTCATTAAAGACTAATGTTATCATTTCTGTGTTGTATCTTATTTCATAAAGAGGGATGAATATAGTAGTTATAAACTTGAAAAACAAATTGTAGCGCTCCAAATAAGTAAAGAGAAATCCTTTACTGCAGGTGCGTACAGAGGCAGAAGAATACTTGGAAGCAAACAAGAAAGTGGTGTTTCAGAAACGTCTGCTTACTCGTGTCCACTTGTTTTTAACTCACATGCACCCTGCACTTCTTGCACGTTGCAATTTATAAAATAAAAAATGCTTTGCTAGACTTTTTCAGCCTGTGTTGTATTCAGTGTGCGGTTAGCCACATTCCTGTTTGCAATAGTAAAGAAATATGACACCTGTATGTTTCTTATGGCTGACCTGAAAGTTGAAGTCAGTCAAAAAGGTCAAAAACCTGTTTCTGTCTGATCTGACGAGTGCAGGAAAAAATTCAAGCTTCAGTTTCTGTGAGAATGATGTGAATAATAAGTAAGAAAGAAAACAGCAGATGATCATGAACACTTTCAGCAACAAAAATGCAGGCACCATAAAAATACAAGACAATTTGCTTATATACAGTATTTGCTATGATAAATCTTTAAAAAAATAATTGTACCATTCAGCCAGTGATTTGAGCTGATGTTATCAAAAGATGATCATTTGTCTCCACCTACTGGTTTAAACGTGTAATTCTTGACATAATTTGACAGACATAATTTACAACGATAACGAGGCCCTATTTCTTCATAATGCATTTATATATATATATATATATATATATATATATATATATATATATATATATATAGTATAGTATAGTATAAAACATTTTAAATCATAACATTGTTAACTGGATTTGTTGATTTTAATTTATTTTAGTGATGTGTTCAGTTTCCTGTGCTGCTTATGGTTTCATATGTAAGACTTTGCAGTATTATTTATTAATAATAAATGCTGAGAAACAGATGCAGTTCAGTAACTGTTTTTATTTAATGTTCATTCTGTTCTTTCACTGAATAAATCTGTTAGACAACAATCAGAACAATTCTTCTTTCAGCTGTTCACCTGCATGCAGGACTTATCCAGGACTTCAATAAAACAAGAATAAAGTCATGCTATTTATTTTATGCTTTTATTCTCACTATAATTCACTGTTTATAAAAACTAAATTAAGCTTAAGACACATTGATCAAATGATTATATAACACTATGTTTGTTTTATTAATCTGTTATCTTACTATGTTGCTCCATGACAGTATTTCTGGAAAATACTAAAATATTCCTTTCTCTTCTTCTCCAAATAGACAACAGGATCATTGGCTTCTCTGAACAGTCTGTGTTGGTCAGTGATCATCTTGCTTGCTCTCTTACAGATGGACAGAACCAAATCCATGAAGAATTCAATCTTGAACACATATCTCACTGGTCCTTGTTACACTTGATCTGATGTAATCTGTGAGTTGTTGAATGCAGCTGATGTTGTTGCCCATCTCTGAAATGTTAAATGACTGAATCGTTCTGTCTGTCTGCTCAGCAACATCTGAAACTAAGGATCTTATCTGGGCTTCATCATAAGGAGACAGAGTTTGAGCCAATCCCAATGTTCTGTAAACATCCGTTAGGGCCCTACTTTTTGTCAACCATTTGAAAATAACATGATCTGAATAACTATAGACAGTAAAAATATCGTTGTATTCACTGCTCTCATTCAAAAAGATACTCCCGTCTCATAGCATGACGGTCACGAGACATACAAGAACCAATGGCATTTCACAACCAAAGCTGATGTAAGACTTCTTCTGGCGGCATTTTTTTGAATTTACGCACTAGTGATGGAAATTTTGATTCTTTCAAGAGAAAGAATGATTCGTTCAGATTCATTCACTGATTCGTTCAGTGACCATTTCTTCATATTACATAAATACACCAGCAGGTGGCGAAAAGTGTATTATGTGTTATTATGTCTTAAGTCAACGAACGTACTGTATTTACTTGTTACAAAAAACTGATTTGGCTTTATTAAAATGTGTGCCTAATCTACTCATTAAATAAATGAATAAGTCTAAATAAATGGTTCAGATGACCAAAATATAAGGTTTTCTTGCATAATTAACATTTTTAATTGTTTGGTCAGACATTTACACATTCATAAATCTGGGATTATGTTAAATGTGTCGTGGAGTTATGTTCTGTATGTTAAATATGAATATATAAACAAGCGTATATGTGCACAGTATGCGCTTGTATCGGCTTTCTGCTGATTGCTGAACAAGACTGACTCAAATGACCGACCTACCCGGTACACATTCGTTCACGAATTACTTGTACCAGTTCATTTAATTCATTCACGAACGAGATCTCTCTCTCGTTCAGACTCAAAACAGCGACTCGGTCAGTGATGGGTGTCTTCGTTCAGTAACAACCGTTCGTGAATGAAAAAAAAAACAAACATTTGTTGAATGATATGGCGAGCTCAGCTCGAGTAGTTTGGCATATTTGCAGCAAAGAAAGAAATTTACACTTTACCATTGTAATGAAAACTGAACCAGGTGTTTTAGACCTAGTTTTGTGGTATTTTTTGCACTTTGAACAATTCTCTCAAGATCTCTCTCGTTACTCGTTCAGTACTCTGTACAGTAGTAAACTGTAAGTAAATTGTAAATAAAAACAGATAAATTGTTCAAAGTGCAAAATATACCACAAAACTAAGTCTAAAACACAGTAGTGGGTCAGTTTTCATTACAATGGTAAAATGTAAATTTCTTTCTTTGCTGCAAATAAGCCAAACTACACGAGCCAAGCTCTACCTGTGCGCCATCATTATCGTTCAACAACTGCTTCTTTATGTTCACGAATGAGATGTACCAGTTCATTCAACCCGTTCACGAACAAGGTCTCTCTCTCTCGTTCAGACCCTAAAGCAATTCGGTCAGTGATGGGCGTATTTGTTCACTACACTTGCTATTGGCTCAAGGTTTAGTCAGTCTTTGACAGGATGAAACAGTCCGCAGAGCTAACAGCGCCACGCTGCTGTGGAGGGAGGCATTTCAGTGAACGAGAAATATGAGTCAATGGATTACGTGAACAAGAACGATTCATTCGCCAAAAAGATTCGTTCAAAAAGAACGATTCGTTCACGAACGTAACATCACTGTTACGCACAGAGACTGCAGCACATAGGAAGAGCTTTACGGCGGACGGAGATGGCGATCGCGTCTATTCCTCTCACAAATCAATCGTTTTGCCTCGGAAGACTTGGAACATTAATACTTTTTGAATAAATTATGACGGTAGTTGTGTCTGTCTGTTATATCTTCTGTTTTATTGACAAATGGTAGGTTTAGGGGCAGGGGTTGGGTTACGTGCTCATAAATGAGTAATGTAATATAAATAAAACTGTTGTGGCTGTTTACATTGAAAAATCACACCCCAACATATATGCAATAATGGCAATGTTGTTACCCAATATATAATTTACAACCTGGTCTCACAGAATTCCGTGTAATGGATCCGTGCGTGGACCACGGCTGATGTCTGTCACTGACTTACATTGGTATCACTTCTGTGAGCCCATCACGGAATTTCCGGCGAGTCCGCGATGCCACCACTGATTCGGAGTTAAGGGTCCGTGGTCATTACACGGAATTCTGTGAGACCAGGTTGGACATAATGGTTTTAGGGGTGTGCGATATATATCGTCTGCGATTATATCGTAATTGTTGTTTTAACGATGTGCAATTTGACAGTATCGAGTATTTTGCAAAAACCAAACAAAACACCTACGGAGTGCACGCATACATTAGCCTACGTGGTGATGAAGCGGGTTAAACAGTGCACATGCGCATTTAGAGTAAGTTCTTTCACTGCATGATTCAGTCTATTAAAATGCATTAAGAATGATCACAAAATTCTAGATATGGGGGCAGAAAATGTATATATTTATGTTTCATATAGTTAAAATCACATGAAGAGTGCCGTTTTTTTCTTCAAATATAAGCATGATTACAAATGTGATATTGTTTATTGAACTGTAGTATAAAATCAATAAGTTAATATTAAGAGACTTACGTTTTAGTCGCCATATTGCCTGTTTTTGCTCCATTTCGCCGACAAACAAATTATTCCAAACAGCTACAGCACTGTTTTGCGTCTCTGAGCAACATGACGATGCTTCGTTCCTGAATGAATCAACTGTTTAAATGATTCGGTTCAGTCACAATGATTCACTTATTAATAGTGACTTTCTGCCACCTACTGGCGGTTTTGATTTCACATTTAAAGTCTATTTTCATTTTTAAAATAACTTTAAATATCAGTATTCAATGTTTTATGTTTAAAATGTCAAAAAAAAAAAAAAATGCATTTGTAACTAGTTAAAACACTCCATGTCCCTCTGAGCTGCATTAAATAGTGTGTAAATACATTTAATTCAGATGCAACTTCTGCAAAGATTAATTTTGATGATACTGGTTTCATTTGTTTGGTAACAGCCTAAATGTGTATTATCTTAATTGACTGATTAAATGTAACAATTTGACTCAAAAGATGTACACTTTTAGAAAAAAATTGCTTCATTAAAGGTAAAAATCAATTTAAACTTAAATGAAAAGATTAATTAATCACTGATGTGAACTAACCACACAGAATATGAAGAATATCAAAAACTGCAGCTGTCCACGGTAGTCAGATATCAGCACAATAACACACTCTGCAAAATATCGTCTATCGTTATCGAAAAAATCCAAAAAAATATTGAGATATCATTTTTTTTTTCAATATCGCACACCCCTAAATGGTTTTCTTCAGTTCTTGAATGTTCTCACAGTAGCTTGGGTTTGTTGGTGGGTTTCCCTCCCAGAGCTGAGGAATATACTTCACATCTTTCTGAACATCACATCTAATGACGTCACTGAAACATCCTGCATCATAAACTTTATCTTTAGCAGTGAGTTTAGTCATCTCATCCAGTTTCTCCTGCAGTCGTCTCCTTCCCTCCATGTTTTTCTCTCCAGCGGTGACGTCTGAGACGTTCTGATGCACAAACACACATCTGGGATTCAGTCTGACCTTCTTCATCCTCATGAAGAACTGAACAACAATCTGAAGAATGTCCTGCATCTCATCTGGGTTTTCTCCAAAGATGTTGATCAAGGTCAGATTCGCAAGACCAAAAACAAATGTGGCCAATTCATTGTCATGGTGTCTTGTTGATCTTCCAGTCAGTTCTGAAGCACGAAGACCCTAGGTTTCAACAACCAGAATATAGTCAAACCTCAGCAGTGTTTTCATCTCGTCTGACACTCTGATCGGCTGCATTAAAGGAAATTGAATTTTGAAATACACAACACACACAAAAAACTATAAATACTTATCTTGATACTTAAACTAAAGAAGTCTCTGAAAAGAGAATAGGGATTAAAACAAAAAAATTAAATGCTAAATAAAATGTTAAATATAATTATAAATGTGTAAATAAATAAATAATTGTATTTTATTTATATATTAATAATATGACTTATTTCTACAGAAATGTAGTTACCTTTATTGACAAATCGACTTTCATAATCTTATCACAGAACTGATAATAAACATCATTTGATAACACTCATAATAAACAGAATCAGACTGAAACAGACCAAAAAATAAAACATACCTCTCTGGATCCTACTTACTTACGTACTAACTAACTAACTAACTAACTAACTAACTAACTAAATAAATAAATAAATAAGCTGGCAGAACAGGGTGCTTAAAATGAGAAAATCATTATTTATAATATATGTCAGAAGTAATATAATAATAATATAAATAATAATATATATATTTTTTACGGAAATGTATGCTATATACTATAATTTAAATGTTTTTTTTCTGCTTTATTAGACAGAAAAGAATGAAGAATATAAAGGACAGTCAGAGCATAACTTTACATTACAGTTCTTTTAAAATGCCTTGCTAAAAATAAATAAAACTTTTTTTTTTCATATATTTGATAGTACTGATAATAAACATAATCAGCTTGATAATATGCACAAAATTAATATACATGTAAAAAAATAAAATAAAAAAAATCTCTCAACAGGGTTGTTAACGGTTTTTTTTTTTAATGATATAAAGTTACTTATAATACTTTTTATTTTATTTTATTAAGAACATAATTTAAAATGTGTGTTCAATGTTGTTTTCTGTCCCATAGCTCATAAAACAGAAAATAACTGACTGCAGATCTCATCAACAGATCAGTATGTAGTGTATAGTTGATGTTTGGTTATTTTACGGAGCGCTTTATCGGTTTTAACCGTAAACTACTGTTCAGTTGCAGAATGTTTTTGTGTGTCAGAATTTTTTCTATAATGTATTTCTTCATAATCATGAGCTCATGTTATCAAGGACACAAGTTCATAAACAGACTGCTAATAAAGTTTAGCTATTTAGACATAAACAAACACCAAGTTGACACACAGAAACACGAACAGCGTAACTAATGAGTGATATACTGATATGTAGACACCAGGAAAAGGGTTTCCAGACATGATACTGGAGTCAGATCGACTCTAACAGTGTTTTTGTCGAGTTTCGCTGGTTTTGTTATTGTTTCGTTATCAGCTCTGACTCGCGCCGCCCGGAAGCGGAAGATCAAACATCATCAGAGAGAGTTTGAGCGCAGATCTGGCGCCTGCTTCCGGTGAACATCAACTCAACAACAAAACTACAAACTGATTAAACTATTTACATTTTATTTACCATTTACATTAACATTTAATCTGTTTTACAATCTGGCTGTTTCTTCACTCAAATGACTGTGACAGTGACAAATAACTAATCCGTTTAATCCCAATTGCTCTTCCAAACATGAAAATGTTCAATGTTCAATTTATTTATAAAGCAGATTTAATACAACTTTAGTTGACCAAAGTGCGGTACATAAAACATAAACCTAAACACAATCACTTACAAACCTAATCACTGCAATTAGTATTGTATAGGCTAAGTACATAAGTACAACAGAAAACATATAACCTTAAAACAACCCGATCATCTAACAGTTAAAAGCACGGGAGAAAAGATGAGTTTTTAACAAACATTTAAATTCAGACACTGTAGAAGCAACAGAGAAGGCTCTATCTCCCCTACATTTTAGTCTTGTTCTGGGAACCCACAACATACGTGTAGTCTGAGATCTCAGTGACCTAACAGGATTATAAGCAGTAAGCAACCCTGAGAGATATTGAGGAGCAAGACAATTCACAGCTTTGTACACAAAAAGCAGAATTTTAAACTCAATACGATACTGCAGTGGTAACCAGTGCAACGAACGTAAGATAGGTGTAATATGTACCCATTTGCGAATGCCCGTGAGCAAACGGGCAGCTGCATTTTGAACCACCTGAAGTCGATGTATAGATGAAACTGTCATGTCTTCTCATCTTCTCATGAACACTTGACAATAAACGTGGAACACACAACACTATTATACATTATTTATTTAACACACATACTTAATTACATTTCAAATTTGCACATATACCTGTACATACATGATTGTCTATTATATATTGTGTTTTTGCTATTTTGTACATTGTCTATTTTGTATATTAGTATATTATTCTTTTATTATCTGTGTCCTGTCCTGTCTTGTCATTCTGTTTCACTGTAGAGCTTCTGTCACTAAAACAAATCCCTCGTATGTGTAAACATACCTGGCCAATAAAGCTCATTCTCATTCTCAAAATATCCAGATTAGCCTGTGTCATTAGTAACCATTTGCAATAATCAATAATAATAATAATAATAATAATTATTATTATTATTATTTTTTGGAAAAGTGTATGAGACATTGTGTTTTATGGTTGGTCACAATTGTGACTGGTAAGATAATGTGTACTGAATTAACATATTTCTCAGCCCAGCTATTTTAACTCTGTTTTATCACATTCTAGGTTTACTATTACGCATAAATACAACACTGATAGAAATACTGAGATAAAATACAAAAAAAATAAAACCATCAATGTATTTCAAAATTAATTGTTACTTTTTTGTAACATATATCATCAATTTTTATATATTAGTGCTACCAGCATTACAATATCAATATTGTAACTTATTAGTAACATTTGAACTTTTAATGTAGTGCAATATTTTGTCATTGCAACATTTTAGTGCAGCTTTCACTAACAACTGCAGTTAGATTTATATTGTAAACCAAAGTTCACCGTTATCCCGTCACGATTGTAACCATCAACATGTTTACTCATTCTATGACCACACTCAACAAAACTGAATATATGTGAATTCATATATTAATACTAGACACCTTAAAGATAATGTGTACCAAAAAGCTTTGTCATATCTTTATATTAACATACTTAACTAGCCTTTTGCAGTCATCATCTTCTCAAGGTGCAAACTGTAAATAAACTGCTCTGGTCATGTGACAATCTGCACTAATCATGTGACACTGCACATATTTAATTGAGACGATTTATTTATTCCATATTTGCAGAAAAATGCTCTAAAACATCAGTCAGGTGTTTTTTTAGAGCTTTATAAATGAAAACCTTCTTTACGGTCATTATTGTGACCGGTGGGATTAAATGGGTTAATTACCACCTTTGCATGACAAAAAACATGCACACATGTTGTGGGGAAGTTGTGGCCTAATGGTTAGAGAGTTGGGCTAGTAACCCAAAGGTTGCCGGTTCGATTCTCGCACCGGCAGGAATTGAAGGTGGGGATTGTGAATGAACAGCACTCTCTCTGCCTTCGATACCATGACTGAGCATCCCTTGAGCAAGGCACCGAACCCCCAATTGCTCCCCGGGCGCTGGAGCAATAGCTGCCCACTGCTCCGGGTGTGTGTTCACGGTGTGTGTGTGCGTTTGTTCACTATTCACTGCTGTGTGTGTGCACTTGGATGGGTTAAATGCAGAGCACCAATTTCGAGTATGGGTCACCGTACTTGACAATACGTCACGACTTTCACTTTCACATGAGTAGTTGTTAAGGAGTACACTATGACAGAAATGATTTATGACCCTTGATTTATGGCTTTTCCCCTCCCCCACGCGGCTCACCCACATTGCGACCACCCACGTCGTGTTGACCCTGTGACCCGTTGAGTTTCAGATGCGGAAATCGGGCAAGCGTGAAACACCGATGTCATCTGGGGATGAGATATGTTTTTTGTACGTGTCCGTCCGGTGACAGGAGATAAAATGAAGTCCTGAGGAATGGTTTTGAAGATTTTATGCTCATCCGGAGGGTTTGCCCATATGTAGACCACGTGCTCATGGGAAGCATCAGGTTGAAGGTGCCTCTCTCTCTCTCTGTATGGGAGCTGGGAGAAAAAGATACTGGATTTAATAAGGACAATAAACAATTTTAACAGAACATGAGAGCATATCACAATATGCGTACCCACACATATATTCTGTTGGTTGTATAAAAAGGATTTAATAACACTCCTAATAATGAAATGGGGATAAAACAATAAATATAGAAATAAAGTCCCTTACACTTTTCTTTGAGAAAAGTTTTCCTTGTACTAGCATGACCATTCTTCAAATGAGAGGTTTACAAAAACTGTGCTTAGTTTAAGTTGGAAGAAGAAGTTTTTCTTTGAGATCCTCTGTCTCTCTTTCTCCCCCTCACCCTCTCTGTATCTATCTCCCCCTCGTCCTCTTTCTCACGCATGCATGCGCATTCAATCGTCCCGAGTTGTATTCTCTTCTATTAAATGACAATAAATAAATAAATTATGTGATTACACACAATATAAAACAATGCAAAACATGTACACTAGTTTTAGGTAACAAAAAATTTTGTAATGAGGAGCCGGCGACGTCGAAATAAGAAAAGGGGAAACAATATATATTTTAATAGGCCAAACGATAAGGGCTACTGGGGCCCTGACATGTCCGGTCATGTTTTATGGAGGCTTAAAATTAAAGTTTCTACATTATATTTAGAACCTTTAATATTTATATTTACATTATATTAATGATTTTTAAACAGTATCATCCCCTAAACCTTCCCATCACAGTAAACTTTCGACATTTTATATTTTCATAAACATCATTTAGTATAATTTCATTTAAAAAAGTTATGCTCATGGGTACAATCATTTGGAGTATTACTATACTCTAGATCAGTGGTTTTCAATCCTGATCCTGGGGACCCACCGCTCTGCACATTTTGTATGTCTCTCTTATCTGATACACACAGTGCAGTACATGGATCTCTCTCCTAATGAGCTGATGATCTGAATCAGGTGTGTTAAATAAGGGAGACATGCAAAATGTGCAGAGCAGTGGGTCCCCAGGACCAGGATTGAAAATCACTGCTCTAAATGATCCATGACACTCCATACACAAAATGATTTTTTACTGTACACCTACCAAAATTCTGCATACTACCATTTTTTAATAAAATATTGTTTTTAAGCGATCTGAATTATGAGGATTCAAGAAGTTTAATCATAAACCACATTGTCATATCAGTGTAATACCTATGTCATTATACAATATTGTATCATGATAAGTCATATAAACAAGCCCGCACATAAACATTTCAAAAGCTAAATATATAATTATATACGTCATAGTAACAAACGTTACTAAAGCAAAACATTTATCATACATTTTTTAAAAAGTATTCAACGTTTATTTAAGTTTATTGAACTTATAAAACATATAATACTCTTCTTTTAAAGAAAGTGGTAAAAAAAACTCTGATTATATATAACATACTGTATGAAAATAATTATAATTAACATTATTCTGGGGGCAATGATGTTCATACATCGAATGAAATGTTTACAAAATGTGACTAAGTTGGGAAATTAAGCCCTGCTTTGAGCTCTTCTCACTCACAGCGGACAGAAATGGCAGGAGCGGTGGGGGCCAGCTCACAAACATACACACACACACACACACAAGCACACGTTGGTTTTTATGTTTTCTGGGGGTGTTCCATAGTTGTAATGATTGTGTACTGCACAAATCATACACCTACCATCACACACAAAAACCAAAAAAAAAAAAAATCTGCATACAACCATTTTTAATAAAATATTGTTTGTAAGTTATTTTGATTATGATGACTCAGGAAATTTTATTATAAATACATTGACACTGTTATATCAGTGTAATACCCCTGTCATTATTAAAATTTGTGTTCTGTTAAATTATATAAACAATCACACACATACACATTCATGCTGCTGGCATATTATTGTAACCCAGCGTATGCTGAATACAGTATAATCAGACTTTGGCCATTAATATGTTTTAAGATACTGAAAAAACACAAATGTCAAAACTTCTTCAACCCCAAAACTCCCAAGAACCCAGAGAATTATATATATCATAGTAACAAACATGATACTAAAGCAAACCATTTATCATACATTTTAAACACGTATTCAACATTTAAAGTTTATTGAAATTATAAAACACATCCTCTTCTTTTAAAGAAGGTGGCAGCATATAAAACTGTTATTATATGTAAAACGCTGTATAAAATAAACATTTAATATAGTTTTTGATCGCAATAAATATGAAAATGATGTCTTACATTTTTCTGTGAACAATGATGTCCATTCTGTGAATTAAAAGATTTCCAAAATAAAAAAATAAATAAATAAAATAAAAATGTTTAAGTTATAAACATTATTAAATATAAACAAAACTCGCAGATCCTCTTTGTGGTAATCTTCAGACCCTCACAGACAAGGGAAGGTGAGGGTCGAGTTACAGACCAGATGATCTGAGATCTTATTCTGTTAACCTTTTTCCAGAGTGTGCGTCTTCATCTTAAAAAAAATATTATTATTATTATATTAGTATTAAAGCATAATCTTAAGAGTGTAAATAAGAACTTACAAACTGTTTAAAAGACTGTTTAAATGAAATCTTAAAAGTTTTAAATAACATCTTATATTTTTGATTGCAAATTTAACCTAAATTATGATTTTTATTCAAAAGTACATGTTCAAAACTTAGTTTATCCTTTTAAAGGAGACTTGTACTTAGTTTGTTTTATTTCAAAGCATATTCCAGCTTAAAAGGCTAAATGAAAAGTGTCCATATCTTATTCGTATTCCTATAGGGTGAGCCAACACTTAATATCCTGTGGCAGCCGATCTAGTTCTGTACTTATATCAGCCTTTTCTGAACACTCTTTATTGGCAGAGTGAAACATAGCATTCACTGAAAATATTCTGATAGTTATCTACTCGGAAATATATGTAGAAAGTTACCATATGTGCCGTATCCGTTTTGTATGCTGGTCTTTGAAGAGAGATTTTATGACTTTAGCAGACACCGACCCCTTTCCTCCATAACGCTCATTTAAAATGTTTAAGTCAACTACAGACATGTGAAAAGACTTACCGAAAACGTACATCACCATGGCGCACATTCTTTGGAGTTGAAAACTACACTTGAATGAGATCAATGGGTCTCCTGAGAATATTTAATTGCCCTTAAAAACGCACAGAACAAGCTAAACGAAAAAGATGCCCGGAGGTAGAAAATACCTACGTTGTTAAAACCTATATACAATATGTATTAAACATATGCTTTTGTTGTTAAGACTGCTTATTAATAGCGGTAATACTTTAGTTAAGTTTTAAGGGTTCACAAGTCTCAAAGATCTATATTATTTTCATTTATTACTTTGCTTATTTTTTTTATTTATTACAAATATTTCAATTCAATTCCTAGTAAATATGAGGCCAAAACACGATATTACAAAAGAAATCATGTTGATAAATGCGGTTGTTTCAGTGTTTTTAAAATTGGATTATTTTAAAAATAATCCAAACAGGTCCACACACACACACACACACACACACACACACACACAATGATGTCATTCAGGAAGGTCAGCAGTTCAGATTGTCAAATGCAAGCTAGTTTTCAATCTTTTTCCCCAAAATCAAGTATTGTACATTTGTATAACACCTGATGATTTTAAAGCGTAAACTTACTTTAAAGCATGAATAAAAAATTACCAAATGTAGTTTCATTCCCGTTGTGTTCTAACAAAGTCATTAATCGGTTCTCTTTGTTTTATAAGATTTACTTTTATTACTTCACGGAGGTTCACGCTACTATTATAAGTCTGATAAATATGTGGTCATTGCACAATGAAACGAGAACAATGTTTTAAGAAAGGGATTTTACTTATTTTATTTTTAAATACATCTAAACCAGATAAAATATTATTCTTTCTTTTTGACAAACCTACATTTCAAACGATTTTTCCCCCGAGATGTTCATTATCCGAGTGGAACTGATCTTATTTGGAGGTCTAAATAATGTGGGGGTCTAGATAAAGCTTCTTATCCCAACAAAGAAATCACATTACACATTCATTCATCATATTTCATTCAATTTTATATATATATTTATTTATTTATTTCATTATTATTTTTGCAGGAGTACCATGGTTTACCATGGTACTCCTTTTTACCATGTACATTTACCATGTACATATCACTAGTATGTACAGTAATGTGTCTTATTAGTTACCATATACGGATACTGTAAGGACGTACCTGTTTGTACCCACTAGTCCGTAAGTACTACATATTTAACATGTATATACATTAGTAAGTACAGTAAAGTATCTAATTAGTTACCATGTACGGGAACTACCTGTAAGTAACCGTTATTACCCACACGTGTCTGTATGTACAAACTAATTATCATGCATGTACGACTGTTCAGTACAGCCGTGTTTCTTATTTGTTACCATGTACATACGCTTCAGGTAAGTACCTTGTGTTACCTCTCATTTGCCTGTAGCTACAAGATATTTACCATGTATGTGCCAGGGAAGTGCTACCCATACGTACTCTTTTAGCGCTCATTAAGTATAGTTATTGAAATTAAGTACCTACTTATTGAGTATGCCGTTTCGGTTCCAGCCATTGTATTAGTCATTGAATCATTCACTCGAGAGATTTGTTCAAAAAACGCTGATACACACAGTAATTAAACAGGTGAATTACTTATGAGTCATTGAATCATTCATTCAAACCACTTTTTTATAATTTTAATATTAAAAATTGGTGTATTAAATATATTTTAAATACTGTATATATTAAAAAGTTTAATAATTCAAATTAATTATTTTTAAATAGACTGCAGAAATAATATTTTGTCACATTATTTAGTTTAGTATCATGGGAGAATTGTGATCTCTATGAGGCAAAAAAAATCATGATTCTCAGTTTATTCAGAATCGTGCAGCTCTAATACGAGATGTGAAAAACACACACAGACATGCCTACTCTTTGTTGAATCAGAAGTAATGTATTAAGCGTAGAGGAGAGAAGCTGAACCTAAAGTAACAATCTCATCAAGCTCGTATTGATCCGATACCAATATCAATGTTCGTATCGATACTATCAATATTAGGATCAATCTGCCCACTGCTAGAAGAAGAAGAAGGGTTGCTAATGTAGACAGACTCATTCAATCTCAGTCATGTGTGAAATAAAATAGTTATTTAGGCAAATAAAACCTTTATTGAGAAACTTAAAAGCCCAAAAAGCAATTATAATACTTCATAGCTTTTAGATATTAAAACTAAAACTATAAAATTACTTTTTCCTGATGCAAATACAATCTGCAGACAATAAAAGTTGTTGATAAAATATAAAAAGTAAATATAAAATGTATTAATAAAAAGGGTAACATCTGATCAATAATTACATTTAATCAGCATTGAATCAGCAAATACAGAAACAAGATAAGTAAAAGTGAAAACTAATAAGCTGGATCTCTCTCCTACTGACTTACAAGTATGGATAGATATCTGTAAGGTTTTAATTGTGTTACTATTCTTTCAGTCCTGCTTATTAAACATACTGAACATAATATGAAACAACTGAACATAATTTGAAACCCATAAGAAAGCACAATGATATTTATATCATGAAGCAAAATGATACACAAGAATAAAACTTTTTGACATTGTTCTTTGGGGAGGAGCTCCATCTTTTGGTGCTTTTCCATTGCATGGTACGACTTGGCTCGGCACGGCTCAGTTCGGCTCGGTTTGTGTTTCCACGGCAGTTTAGTACTGCTTTAGAGTGGACGGGATTATTCACATGTCGTTATAGTTGCGCCGCCTCTACTGCCGTGTAGGGTTGTGACGGTGAGGAAATTTTCCCACCGGTTAATCGACGTGTGACAACACCGGTACTACTGGTATCACCGTGGTGGTTGTTTGCTTTTAGTTCATTTGAGTTTTCCCTCTTTCCCTCACTTTCCTTCACTTTTAAATAGGCTAGTCTGAAAAAGCACCGTACGCATTTTACTTTCACTTTTAAATTTGCGGCAATTCAGCGTCAAGCAGTTGTTTGTTTTTAGTTCGTTTGAGCTTTCCCTCTTTCCCTCACTTTCCTTTGCTTAGCTTATAAAAATACAGTGCGCATTTTACTTTCACTTTTAAATGAGCGGCGATTTGGCATTGCTTGAATTCAATTCAAGCAACAACAAAATACAATGTGGAACTTTTATTAACAAAACGAATAAAAATACACCATGCTATTATGCCTAATATAAAATAACGAATAACTTACACAAAATTTAAATAGGTTTACAAAACTAAAAATCAGTAAAGAATGAGGAACAAATAATTATGAAACGTAGAACGTTTATTAGCAAAACGAATAAGAAAGTTTGGAGGCACGGACGGCATACACCTTGATGTAAAATAATGAAAAAATAAAAAAAATAAATACACAGTTTAAATAAAATAAAAATCAGCAAATACTGTGGAACCAAATAAATGAGAAACGAATTTAAAAAAAAAAAAAAACTTCCATTAGAACTCCATTCCATTCCACTTAGATTAATGGCAGAAGTCAACAGGCTTTTCAAAATCCAAAATATTTTTAAAACAAGCGCTTTTGCATTTCGTTTTGAAACTCTTCTGCCGTTGTCTTGTCTTTTTCACCTCACTCTTCTTGTCAGTCAGCTCGACTCACTCTCCTCACGTGATAAATGAAATCTGATCTGTGATGCGTGACTGTCGTTCGTTCGGCGCGCTGCATTGAGCAACCGCATTCAGTTTTAATTGTAGTGTCCTCTAACTGACCTAAATGATTTTTATTATTATAAAAAAAATCAAAACTACGGTGGGGGACAGTGCTGCGGTGGGCAAGTGACGTAACCGGTGTTGTGGCTTATCACCGGTATCAACGCCAACACCGTCTATCACAGCAAGCCTACTGCCGTGACTCCTGAAAAACGTTTTCATTCTGCGTCGCTCCATCACGCTCCCGCTGGATCCGCTCCTCGGCTATCAACGAGAGGAACGTCTGTGCTTCCTCAGCAGACAACGAAACAGCCATTTTTTGGTTGTTAAAAGAAAGGTGCGCTCATTCAAAACAGTTGCAGCGGGTCCCTTGCCGCAAGCTCAATGACGCAGGCAGTGACGATTTTCTCCGGCCAATCAGTGATCAGCAGAGTTTACACATCACGTTTTGGTAACGGTACGGTTCGCTTGGAACCTTGGCCGAGGTGGTACCAAAAAAAGTACCAGGTACCAGGTACTGTACCCAGTGGAAAACACCCCAAAAGTGAGCCGTACTGAACCGTACCATGCCGATCTGAATCTCAGTTGAATCTGCTGGTTTTGAAGATGAAGATGAACTTTATTCAACTTTAGATAATGTTTCTTTGTCATGTCGCTTGTAATGACAGATCTATCCAGATGATATTTTACTGCTTGATGCATTATTGTGTCTCATGTGGTGAGGAAGCAGCATCAGATCTGAAAGTGCTGGATCTGAAGATGATCTACTTACTGTGATATCTTTGTGTATGTTTGTGTAGAGAAGATGAATGAGTGAAACACTTCCCACATGCAGTGCAGTGATACGGTTTCTCTCCAGTGTGAATCCTCTCATGCTGTTTTAAATAGTTTGCTGAAATAAAAGTCTTTTCACACTCAAAGCACATGTACTCTCTCACACCAGTATGTATTTTCTGATGTACTTTTAAATGTTGTAGTAATGAAAAACTCTTTCCACAAAAATTACATGAATGTGGCTTCTCCTTTATATGAACTGTCAGGTGCTGCTTCAGGTTTGAAGCTCTCAAAAATGTTTTGTCGCATTGATCACATGTGTACAGTTTCTCTCCAGTGTGGATGTTCGTGTGTACCTTAAGGTTTGATGAGTGTGAGAAACTCTTCCCGCACTGACCACAAGTGAACGGTTTCTGTCCAGTATGAACTGTCATGTGTGTCATAAGGTTTCTTTTTAGTGAGAAACTCTTCCCGCACTGATCACATGTGTGCGGTTTCTCTCCAGTGTGGATGTTCATGTGTCTCTTAAGGGCTGAGGATCGTGAGAAACTCTTTCCACATTGATCACATGTGTACAGTTTCTCTCTAGTGTGGATGTTTATGTGTACCTTAAGGGTTGATGATTTTGAGAAACTCTTCCCGCACTGATCACAAGTAAACGGTTTCTCTCCAGTATGAACTCTCATATGAAGCTCAAGATCACTTTTGTATGTGAATCTCTTTCCACACTGAGTGCAGGTGAAAGATTTATTGGCTCTTCTTTTCTTTAAATCTTTCTGTTTGAATTTTTCTCCATTTTTGACAAGATTTTTCTCCTCAACTTCACTCAATTCTTCTTTCACCTCATTGTCTTCAATCAACTCTGAAACAAAAGTAAAAACAGTACATTTGTCAGTAACTCATTCAAAAAAAAAAAAAAAAACAAGTGAAAGGACATAAAACTTAACCCTGATTTAACAGCAGAAAGTGGATAATTGCAACACAAAATTTTGATAATTTTGATGCAGTTTTATAAATTTTACGTCCCTGAAACTTTCCATGAATGAGGTACACTGATCTAGAGGGCTGCATTGGGTTTGGGCTCCCGCAGGACCCACCGCAAATCTCGCGGGAACAGGCAGTTTTACCTTTGCTGCGGGCAGGAGTGGGCGGTCAGAAAATCTCGCGGGAGACCCATGGACAAAGGTGGGATTTGGTGTGTAACACCGGACGTGCAGCGCCAGCAGCTAAAGTCTGCCTACACTGGACGCGATAAAGCGATCGTTAAAAATCATTTGAAATTTATGTCAATATGTCATAAATAGAACGCGGCAGCAGTTTACTGTCAGGGATTTGTCCTGTCGCTCCGTGCCGCATCAGTGACAGCATGACTGATTATAATGAGTTCTATAGTATTTTTGTCGCGCCGCGCCGCTCGCATAGACACGGCGTAATAGAAACACACAAAGTTGGGAAGAAAATTAAAGCATCTGTTTACTTGACAAAAGCAAAGCAAGGCAAGTCAGACATCAATTGTCACTGAAAAAAATGGTAAAGAGTTAAACTTAGTAAGTTAATGTGCAAAAGTGTTAGTTTACAACAGACATAAATCTGGCACCTCTACCCTGAGGCAACATACCTATTTTCTTTTTTTAATACGTTAAATTTATTTCATATTGTTCTTTGACTTATTTATTTAAACTGTTTGTTAACAGTTAAACTGTTTGTTTAGTTAATCGTTTGGTGCGTGTGTATCATGCAGTACATTTAATAACTGAGGTGCCGCTAGTTGTGGCTTTGTTTTAACGATTATTATTTTAATGCTAATAAAAAAAAAAAAAAAAGCCCAATGTTTTTGTCACGTGTGGTGTTTTGTTTTAGCATTACTTCATCTTCTTTAAATGCAATCACGATTAAAGCCTTTTATTCTGGATGTTAACTTGAACGAATATTTAGTCTGAATATTTGTGTACATTTTTCACAAGCTCTGAGAGAAAGTCCGCAGGCGCGGGCGGGAGTGGAACACGCAGGTTGCGGGAGCGGGCGGTCCTGGTCAGAAATTCAGCGGGAGCGGGCGGGTGCGGGTTTAAGAAAACAGTCCCGCGCAGGGCTTTACACTGATCTTCAAATTATTATTTAAAAAATATTATAGGCACAAATCTCATGTTTCTAAAGGGAGAACTAGGGCTGGGTATCGATTCAGATGTCCCAATTCGATTCGATTCTTGATTCTTTTGATTACATTCAGTGAATATAGTTTTAATACAAATGCAATTGATATTTCTAAAAAAAAAAACTTTACAGTAAACATCAGTTTACAAATGGTGAATTAATGAAAAGAAATTAAGAGCCACAGACCTGTATTTTAAACCTATTCTTTTTTTGTACAAGGTCCTTTTTTAAAACAAAAATAGGTCCCTATAAAATGCCCTTCTTAATTTTTCTGGTAATCAAATGAAGGCATAAAACATTAATTTAACCTAATCAAATTGATCATAATTTATCCTAAAAATTAAACCCCTTTATTTTTTGGCAAACAAAGTGCTTCACAACAGAGATTTACTGTTAAAATTAAAAAGAAAACAAATGTGATTATTCCTTTAAAAATAAAGTTTTATTAATATTTATGCCAAATAGTAATATTTCTGACAGTTTCTGCACGTTAAACTAAACTTTTATTTTGACGGGTTGCTGTGCGGAACTTGCAGCTGCTGTGTATGTGATGGTAGAGTTCTCAAATGAAATGGTACAATGCTAATGAAGAGCAGCTGGAGATGATATTCTTGTGTTTTATCGTCAAATAGTGAGCGTCGTCCGCGCTTTAGTAAGTGTGTAGTAAACAAAATCTGCTCCATCCGCTATTCATTCATTGTGGAAATCATGGCGCCTTATGCGTGATGCCAAATGCTTCCGCAGATTTATAGTATTACTATAGAATTTTACCTGAGTATTGCATATCACGCATATTGCTTTGTTCTTGGTTCTTGTCAGCAGTATCTCCACCATGATAAGCACTGAATGAATGACAGGCTTTCTGTTGTAACATCGCGCAAGGTAAATAAGAGGGTGACATCTAGTGGAGAAGACTAATGACAAGATTTAAATTACTCAGATCTTGTTTTAAATGTTTGCTGAAATAAATACAGGACAAGATCGATTCGCGGCTTTGGAGAATTGATATCGAATCGACGTCATTTAAAAAAACGATTAATGGAAAAATCAATTTTTTTTTTGCCCAGCCCTAAGAAGAACTAATAAATATGTTTGATCAACTACATGAAGGATCTGAGGATCCTCAAATACAAACTGTGTGTTGCATCAAGAGATCAACCATACATTTGTATTGTTTTTATTAATTTATAATCATGTAGCATTTGGCCCAATCAGACACACGTATTCATTATATTTAATGAATAATCCAGCAAACCCTCTCATTCAACAAACAATCTGTGAGGGTCTATGGACCCTTCCCCCCGAAAGAGCACCCTAAATGGCTCAGTTACCAGGGAAACCATCTGATAAGACTGTTTTATTGCTCAGAAGTATGTGAGATGTGACGTGCCGTAAGAACGGACCCTTCTGAAACCCATGCAATGCCCATAAAAACAAAACTTTCCTCGTCACTCATAGACAAACCTTTCTACAGATAAACATGCATCCCTGGACATTGTGTGTGTATGATTTTAACTGTCTTGTATAGTGTCTCTTGCATTGTATTTTGTTTTATGCATGCTTTATGAGTGAAGTACTAGTTAATGTAACCCCACATATATCGTGTCTCCTACCAAATTAAGAATCAGAATCAGAATGAGCTTTATTGGCCAGGTATGTTTACACATACGAGGAATTTGTTATAGTGACAGAAGCTCCACAGTGCAACAGATAATAAAAGAATTATATACAAATAGGCAAATGTACAAAACAGCAAAAACACAATATACAGTGGGGCAAAAAAGTATTGTCAGCCACCAATTGTGCAAGTTCTCCCACTTCAAAAGATGAGAGAGGCCTATAATTTTCATCATATGTATACCTCAACTATGAGAGACAAAATGAGAAGAAAAAAAAATCCAGAAAATCACATTGTAGGATTTTTAAAGAATTTATTGGTAAATTCCTCGGTAATGTCCGAATAGTCAAAATCCGGTAAAAGATTTTGTGGTGTGTTCTGCCGAATGTTCAGCAGGTCATCCTTGGTAAAACTGATCGTATTTGAGAAGCAAAAAACAGGAAAAACAAACAAAAACAGTACAAACACTGAAGAGAAACGCACAGTAGCTGTCATCTGCGGCGCCATCTTAGATTAATGCTCATTTGATGACGCACACTTTGGTGTACACCACCTCCTCATAGAATGCCATGTGTGTTTGTAATTTACTCAAAGTATAGACTGCCAGAGCCATTTGAACCATGCTCTCAGACAAAGGGTCATAAACTCCCCCCCAATATTTCCAGCCTCCCGCTTGGAAATTCAGCCTTTCTCATTGGTCAAGCCCATCCTGAAAGGTGTGACTCCTCCCTGACTTTAAAGGGCTCATTCACAGGTCTACCTTGCTCTTCTGCAAAATCTTATGATTGCTGCCCGTGTGGTTTCAAGATTCAAGATTCAAGATTTTTATTTGTCACATACACAAATAAGTCGTGGCCTAATGGTTAGAGAGTTGGGCTTGTAACCTGAAGGTTGCCGGTTCGATTCTCACACCGGCAGGAATTGAAGGTGGGGATTGTGAATGAACAGCACAATACCATGACTGAGGTGCCCTTGAGCAAGGCACCGAACCCCCAATTGCTCCCCGGGCGCTGGAGCAATGGCTGCCCACTGCTCCGGGTGTGTGTTCACGGTGTGTGTGCGCGTGTTTGTTCACTATTCACTGCTGTGTGTGTGCACTTGGATGGGTTAAATGCAGAGCACCAATTTCGAGTATGGGTCACCATACTTGACAATACGTCACGACTTTCACACGATTATATAGAGATATAACCAGCAGTGAAATGTGAGTCAGGTCCGCTCCATGGACAGTGCAAATATTATCAAATACAAACACAGAGGAAATATACATAAATAGGTATAGATAAAGTGAAATAAATTAAAGAATAAAATTTAAAGAACAAAATATAAAATAAAAATAAAATAAAATGTGCATGACAGTATACTGTAGACTTAAATATTAAGATAAGCAGGAATGTACAAGAGAGGAATGTGCAAATAGGTTGTACATGGTTGTCATGTAGCAGCAATACAGAAAGTGCTGTGTGCAAATGACACTGTCAGTATGAGGTAGAGAATAATGAATATCTTACTGATTGTTAAGTGATTATTAAGTGGAGTCATGTTGATGTTAAGAGGCTGAGTTTGAGTTTAGGAGCCTGATGGCCTGGGGGAAGAAACTCCTCCTGAGTCTCTCAGTTTTTGTCATCAGGCAGCGGAAGCGCTTGCCAGATGGCAGCAGAGTGAAAAGACAGTTACTAGGGTGGTTTGAGTCCTTGATGATTTTGACAGCTCTGCTTCTGCAGCGTTTGAGGTAGATGTCCTGCAGAGAGGGGAGAGCAGACCCTGAGATGCGCTCGGCTAAGCACACAACTCTCTGCAGGGCTTTGCAGTCTTGACTGGCGCTGTTCCCATACCACACTGAAATACACTGAGTTAATACACTTTCTATGGTCCCTGAATAGAAAGTTTTCAGGATTGTTGGTGAGACCCTGAATTTCCTCAGCTGTCGCAGATGGTACAGTCTTTGTCTGGCTTTATTAACCTGTGTTTGAATGTGTGTAGTCCAAGTCAGGTCCTCTGAGATGTTTACACCGAGGTACTTGAAGCTGCTCACCCTAACCACAGGGGTCCCACTGATCATAAGAGGAGTGTAGGGCCGCTGCTGTCTCTTCCTGAAGTCAACAATCAGCTCTTTAGTTTTAATCACATTCAGAGAGAGAGACAATTGTCCTGGCACCATAATGTAAGTCTCTCTACCTCATCCAAGTATGCGGTCTCATCATTATTGGAAATGAGGCCCAGAACCACAGTATCATCAGCGAATTTGATGATAGATGTGGAGCTGTGGGAAGACACACAGTCGTGTGTATAGAGAGAGTAGAGCAGGGGACTCAGGACACAGCCCTGTGGGGCTCCTACGTTCAGGGTGATGGAGTTGGAGGTGAACTGGCCTACTTTCACCACTTGAGTCTGCCGGTGAGGAAGTTCAGGATGCAGTCACAGAGTGAAGAGTTAAGGCCGAGGTCTATGAGTTTAGAAGCTAGCTTGCTGGGGACAATGGTATTGAATGGATGAGCATATCGTCGCTGTCGGGCGGAATCCTCACATCTCCAAAACCGTTATTTTTCAGGAAATTTAAAAAATGGCATATTTTTTGAGTTATTAAACGCTGTATCGTTAAAGTTGGTATTATACCTTATATTGCTATCATATACAGTTGTGTACCAACATTAACACAACATTTCCCCAAAATCATGTTTAATCGGAGATACGAGATTTATGACTTGGGAGCAGGGAGATACGAGATTACGCTGTCATTGATAAGAATGGTTCGGACACAGATGTCGCTGCTGCCAGCAGTGTTCATCAAAGTCTGCGGTCGCGTTCAGCCTTTTGACAAGAGACAAGGCTTTAAGAGCTAATCAAAGCTAATGATTGTGGTTACATACATCTTCCTAAACTCTATTTTAAACGTTAGAGCTATGAGTGATGCAATACCAAAATAAAACGATAAACTGACGAGGCTGTCTAATAGGCGGAAATTAATCTGCACGCAAACAAAGTCGGCAGTCGCGTTGAGCCTTTTGACAAGAGAAAAGGCTTCAATAGTAAACTAAAGCTAACGACTGTGGTTACATACTTCTTCCTAAACTCATTTACCTCAGAGGACGTGTTGCTCGACGAGGATTCGTTGCGACTTTCAATCTTGAGGAGCAGGGACGTGCAGAGAGTTCCTCAGGGGTAGGGGCTCAAATGTAAAATGGGGGCAATGTAAAAAAAAAAAAAAAAAAAAAATATTATATATATATATATATATATATATATATATATATATATATATATATATATATATATATATATATATATAGGTCAAAAGTTTGGATACATAACTATTTTACATTTTTGTAAGAAGTCATTTATGGTCATCAAGCCTGCATTTATTTGATCAAATTTTTAATATACTTTAAAATACATTTTATCCAATTCTGATTTATTATCAATATTGGAAACCTGTGATACTTTTTTCAGGATTCTTTGATTAATAAAAAGTTTAAAAAGCACAGCATTTATTTAAAATATATCATTTGTAACAATATACATTGAAAAGCTTAAGGTTTTGAATAAATGCTGTTCTTTTTATTTTTTTTTATTTATCAATGAACCCCAAAATGGTTCCAAAAATAAATAAATAATAATAAAAAACAAATAAATAAGCAGCACAACTGTTTCCAATATTGATAACAAATCAGCATATTATATCTGAAGGATCATGCACTGAAGACTGGAGTAATGATGCTGAAAATTCAGCTTTGATCACAGAAATAAATGATATTTTAAAGTATATTAAAATAAATAAACATTCTTTTAAATTGTAATAATATTTCACATTATTACAGTTTTTTCTGTATTTTTGATAAAATAAATGCAGGTTTGATGAGCATAAGACACTTTCATAATGCTGCATAATTATCAAAAATGGTAATATAATAAAATCCTTTCATGTCACCATTTCGCCAGCCTACACTTCATATAATAGGCCTGTAGGTGGCACTTGGGCTTCATTAATTATGATAGTTTCATGAAATAGTAAACGGTGCTTCATACATAAATGTAAGTGAACTGAATACTGATTTCTATTATTGCGACTTTTGGCTCTGCACGGTTTTGTGCCGTGCTTTCGTAGTCATTTAGCATACATTTTCTCAGCGATGCAATTTGATTTATAAAATGAGACAAACCGCAGATCTAGATCGCTCTGCAAATAAGCTTGTCTGCCCCATGTAATTTTCAACCGATTTATGAATAAGAACGGAAAATGTCTGCTCCAATTCACATTATTGTCCAATGAAATGTGTCAGATCATGATTGGTTGGTGTATTATAGATGACAAACAGGCACTGATGAATTATGTAATATTCTCTAAACTATATAATACATGGATTTTTAATTAAATGGACACACTAACTTTGATTACTGATGGAAAAAAAAAGTGTAAAATATTGTTTGGTTTATTTTCTTTCCTTCCCGTCGATCTATTCACTGAAAGAACCATATATGCTTGAGAGCCTAGGTTTCCGGACAGACTGTGGAATATCAGTCAGTCGAGCAAAACACACACAGCCTCAGATTGACAGATATCTAAAAATAAACAGGAATTTTCCGACTTTTGAGCGATTAGTTACCGTTTTGTGCACATTGTCATGTTAATTATAATTCAAATTCATTTTGTTTTATTGACTACAATATCATTGCTATTTGTCTGAGAGGTTCACTTTTGAATAATTCTGATAAAGGGCAGAGCCTTGAGCCCCCAAATCCCCCCTTCTGCACGTGCCTGTTGAGGAGACATAATGCCGCGAGGCTCCCGCGGAGTGAAGAAGAGGTGGAGTTACGAGACTTCTCAGACAGTTGAAGTGTCCAATGGAGTTAAGAGATTTGCGCTCAAGCTATTTTCAACACTTTAAGATTAGTTAATAATTTGTAAAAAATAACAGACCCACGTGGGGACTGACCAATAGCATTGATTTGTGAAAAAATATGAAATTGACAAAATTTGGACATAGGAGGTTTCCGCCCGACAGCGACGATATGTAGTTTTTTACCAGTCTCTCAAAGACCTTCATGACTATTGATGTGAGGGCAACTGGACGATAGTCATTCAGACAAGAGAGTTTATTGTTCTTAAGCACAGGGATAATGACAGATTTTTTAAAGGAGGTGGGAACCACAGAGTTAGCAAGGGACTCATTAAAGATGGAAGTAAACAAACCAGCGAGCTGATCAGCGCAGGACCTCAGAACACGGCCAGTAATCCCATCAGGTCCGGCTGCTTTCCTGACGTTCACTCGCTTTAGGGCCCTCCAAACATCGTCCTCCGACACGGTGATTACATGATTATCGCTACTCTGACTGCCGATTTCTGACGCGCTGATCGGAAGAGTCGTGCAGCTGCGATTGCTTTCAAAGCGGCCATAGAAAGAGTTTAACTCGTCAGCCAGTGATGGATCTGCTCTCACCTCAGCAGAGGATTTATTTCCAAAGGTGCATATGGTCCTCAGTCCCTGCCACATGAGTCGGGAGTCATTGAGCTGAAAGTGAGACTCTATTCTCTCCCTGTATCGGAGTTTGGCGGCTCTTACTGCGCGTCGGAGAGCATAGCACAATGCTTTGTACTCGCTCATGTTCCCCGACAAAAGACCGGCGCTGTAAGCGGCAGTGCGTTTGTTTACCGCAACACGGATTGTTCTGTCCACCCATGGTTTCTGATTTGAGAAGGTCCTTATAGTTATTGTTTCAGTTGCTTGCTCGGTTAGTGTGTTTACAAAGCTTAATGCTACATCCGTGAACTCGCTGACGTCAGATGAACTCGCCCGGAACATGTCCCAGTCAACGTCATCAAGAGCCGCCTGTAGCATAGCTTCTGAGTGGGAGGACCAGTGCGTCACTACTCTCTGCACCGGGGGTTCCTGAACGAGCCTTTGTTTATATTCCGGTGTGAGGAAAATAGCGCCATGGTCCGATTTGCCAAAAGCCGGTAGTGAGCGGGCTTTGTAGGCATTCTTAAACTGAGAGTAGCAATGATCCAGTGTATTCGGTCCTGTAGTTGGACAGGATACATGTTGATAAAAGTTCGGCATGACCTGCCTGAGGTTGGCTTTGTTAAAGTCCCCCGCGATGATAAGAGCGGCGTCAGGATGTTTGTTGATGTAGCCGCTGAGCACATCGTGAAGCTTAGACAAAGCCAAGCCGGTGTCTGATTGTGGTGGGATGTAAACAGCAGTAATGATGATCGATGAAAACTCACGGGGCAGATAGAATGGGTGGCAAATAATGGGATAGATGTTCCAGATGAGGCGAGCAGGAGCGCGACAGAGTGGAGATATTCGTGGGGTCACACCATTTCTTGTTAATCATGAAACACACTCCTCCGCCTTTGGATTTACCGGCCTCAGCTGTTCTGTCCATCCGTAAAACAGAGAAGTTATCAGACGGCGTTACAGCAGTGTCCAGGACCGAGGTCGTGAGCCATGTTTCAGACAAACAAAGGATGTTACAGTCCCTTATGTCCCGTTGGAATCTTATCCTGGCTCTAAGATCATCCATATTATTCTCCAGAGACTGGACATTGGTGAGCAGAATGCTCGGTAGAGGAGGACTGTGAGCTCTTTTCCTCAGTCTGTTGCGAATCCCAGTGCGTTTCTTGATCCGTCGCCTCAGGAGGTTATTCAAGTGGCCATTGTTCATCTCCATGTTCCGAAGAATCTCAAATGGCCACGACGGGTTGGAGGATAAAGTGTCTTGAAACAGGTTAGTGTAGCGGTATCCAATGTCCAAAAGTGTTTCTTTGTCGTAAGTGATCAGTGCAGACGTTGTGTGTGTAAAAAGAGAAAGCAAAAGTAAGAAAGAAAGTAAATTAAAGCACAATCTAAGCGGAGCGACCTGAATGGCATCCGAAATCAGTGGCGCCATCTTGAGAACCATCTTGGTTGGACTTATGGAGAGCCTGAGCCGGTGCGGGTGCGCCTGTCAGGCCCCAACATAGAGCCGTGTGCGGTCTCCCCAGCCTGGGGAGATGGCTCCTGACCACTGGAGTTTAATACCACTGAAGTTCATCTTCACTCAACCCTGAAATTCACCAAGTCTCTGCATCTTCATCTATGGATTGCGGCCTGCAGTTCCACTGCAGCCCACAGGGCCAACAGGCCCCATTTTACACCCAGCCATGTGCTTACTTAGGAGAGAGGACTCTCTCAACCACAACAGAGTCAAGAACAACCTCAGAGTTTCAAGAGATTGCAACTTCGGCCATCGAATGGAACCATCCAGACCTTCTTCAGAAGCTTCACGGGACTCTCGTTCTCGTTGCAAGTATCCAAATGCAAGTATCATTCCCTGCACCACAGAGGTTTGTTGTAAGCTATCCTATAATGTGCTTTGAATCAGAGACTGATGGTTCTCTCAGATGGCCAACTCAGCCTCATTTCCCCTGTTTCTGTCCGGTTTCATTCATGCAGTCTGACTTACCCTTCCCATGTACCATGTATGTGTGATGTGTGTGTGTATGTTTGTTTAGTCTAGTTATGTGTTTGTGATTTAGTTAATAAAACTTTGTGCACAACACATATGAGTATTTGTTTCTTGTGTTTTAAATGTTTCTAATCGTACTTCATCTGTTCGCCAGTCCCGGCTAATTACTTCTACCACCAAAAATGCTTTTTCCCTAGCTTTCTGTGAAGCCACTCTATCCCTTGATGATTGTCAAACAGATCTGAGTGCTGAGGAGCTCCTATCCAGGTTTAACTCTATCTCTGCAAATGTCTTAGACGCTATGGCACCTTTAAAAACCTTACAACAAAAACCTAGGTCTGAGCCCTGGATAGATGAGACCATGCGCTCGCTCAGGAAGTGTTGTAGAAGAGCAGAGCATAAATGGAAAAAAGACAAACTCCAGGTCTCGTTTGAAATATTAAGTGATTCGCTATTGCAACACCAGAAAGCATTCAAAGCAGCAAAATCAAGATATTTCTTAGAAATCATTACTAAAAACTGTCACAGGCCGAAAACACTTTTCACTATCATCAATACTACTTTGAACCCCTCTGTGCGTCTGTTTCCTGAAATGTCTGCATCTATGTGTGAACTTTTTCTTAATTTTTTTGTCAATAAGATAAGAGATCTTAGACTGGGGATAACTCCCTCTTCCTCTTCCCCCTGTTTGCAGTGCTGTTTTTAGTCATTTTAAACCCATTTCTGGCACTCATCTTCAATAAATAGTGGATCAGCTTAAGCCTTCGGGCTCTTGTATTGATATTATTCCTCCATACTTTCTTAAACAAGTTTTGGAAGTAGTTGGGCCTCATCTCTTGATTATCATTAATCGCTGCTTAGAAACTGGTATTGTACCTGACTTATTAAAACATTCAACAGTCCACCCCCTGCTTAAAAAAACAAAACCTAGACCCCACAGTGTTAGCCAACTTTAGACTTATCTCAAATTTGTCATTTATCGCTAAAATCTTGGAGAAAATTGTCCTACACCAATTGCAGGGTTTTCTAGATGACAACATGATTTTTTAAATATTTCAATCTGGTTTTAAAAAACATCACTCTACTGAAACTGCATTGTTGAAAGTTTTAAACGATATTTTAGTAACCTGAGATTCTGGTAACTATGCTGTGCTTGTGCTCCTAGATCTGACCGCTGCATTTGATACGGTCGATCACAAAGTTCTTATTGCTCGGTTGGACCAATGCGCAGGTATAAAGGGTAGTGCCTTAAATTGGTTTAAATCTTATTTTTCTAATCGAAGGTTTTCAGTTAATTTTGGTGATCATTTTTCAAGTGATGCTTTTTTATCATGTGGGGTTCCTCAGGGATCCATTTTGGCTCCCCTTCTTTTTTCAATATACATGCTTCCACTTGGTTCTATCTTCAGGAAGTATGGGTTGTCATTCCATTGCTATGCTGACGACACCCAAGTTTATTTGCCTTTAAAACGTAATTCAGATAGTTTGGACAATCTCTTGGCTTGCTTGTCAGATGTAAAGTCCTGGTTGTCTCTAAACTTTCTGAATTTTAATGAAAGTAAAACAGAAATAATAGTTTTTGGCTCTTCGGATTCAATTCATAACCCCAAAACAAATTTTGGTGGGCTGTCTTCTTGTGTGAAGACATCGGTGAAAAACCTGGGTGTTGTCTTGGATGAGTCTTTGAAATTTGATAAGCAGATAAACTTGGTCGTGAAATCATGCTTTTTACAGTTGCGAATGCTATCAAAAGTAAAGTCATTTCTCTCCTTCAAAAATTTTGAAAAAGTAATCCATGCCTTTATATCCTCCAGGCTGGATTACTGTAATTCTCTATATGTTGGGATTAGCCAATCAGCTCTTTCCCGATTACAGTTAGTTCAAAATGCAGCAGCCAGACTGCTCACAGGTACTCGAAAACGGGACCACATCACTCCAATTTTACGCTCTCTTCACTGGTTGCCTGTGCGCTACAGAATTGATTTTAAAATATTACTCAGTGTACAAATCTCTAAATGGTATGGCCCCATCTTACCTCTCTGACCTTTTGATTGAACATTTTTCCAGTAGATCACTTCGGTCTTCTAATCAGAGACTGTTGTTCATTCCTAGGTCAAAGTATAAGTGTAGAGGAGACCGTGCATTTTCGGTAGTTGCCCCCAGTCTCTGGAATACATTACCTATCACAATCAGACTGGCTCCCTCTGTATCTTCTTTTAAGTCCAGCTTAAAAACGTATCTGTTTGATAAGGCTTATAATGTGTATTAATACTTTCCTGCCTTTCCTGCCTTATTGTTTTTAATCGTACGTTGTGTACACGTTGTGTAGTAAATGTATTTTTATTGTTTTTCTATTTTTCCTTTGTTGTAAAGCACATTGGACAACCATGGGTTGTAATTAATAGTGCTATTTAAATAAGTTTGCCATTGCCATTTGTTTCTGATTCCCTGCTTGCAACAAAGTCAATTCAACGATTTCAATCTTGTTACATGCTATTAGTAGTACTGTACCTTAAAAAAAGGGTATTTCTCATACCCTGGAAATTAAGATTCTTTGAATTCATAAATAATCAATACTGTGCGTTCACTACGACCTGGTCAACTGATTGTACCTTTATCAAGCTAATTCTATTAACTTATCCAAATATTATAATTATAAAGAGTTATGATTAATTAATTAATTAATAATATTTCCCCTTGAGCTATGATTACTAAAATAATTTATTCGTATAATCATTTATAACCATTAGTCATTTATGCAATGTATTAATTTACTGTATCATTTACCCTTTATATAATTTTATTATTTGATAATTTATTATTTTATGTTTTTATATTTTATATTTCTTATTATTTTCCTAACTTATGTATTTTCATTGTTTAATCTTATGATTGTGAGGTTTCAGTCACTGTTTTGTAAATAAGAGATAAGAGGGAATGTTTATTGAAACTCAAAGTTTATTATGGGATGGTGTTGTGTTTGGTAAAACACTACTTGTTGGTTTCGTGTTCATCAGATGAAGTCAGAGCATTGAAACGCACACAACTAAGATTTTTCAATAAACTTTGCTCCTTTTTATCATCATCACTTCGTCTCCTGCTTCTGCTCTTCTCTGGCTTTGCTCAGTCAAGTCAAGTCACTTTTATTTATATAGCGCTTTTAACAATACAGATTGTGTCAAAGCACTTAACAGTAACAGTATTTTTACTGAGTGGAGACGTGCTGAAATCGCGTTTGGTCTCGTACTGTATTACATTTACATTTAGTCATTTTGCAGACGCTTTTATCCAAAGCGATTTACAATTGAGGAATACATAAAGCGATTCATCTTGAAGAGGCAATCAGACAGAGGAAGTGCTCGTAACAACAAGTCTCAGGCATTGTTCAAATAAGTACAAGCTAGAAAGGCAAGGAATAAATAAAGAGAAAGAAAGTTTTTTTTATTTATTTATTTATTTATTTTTTTTAATAAAGTTTAGGATGAAGTCAAGTAGTGCTGAAAGAGATGAGTTTTCAGTTTTTGCTTGAAGATTGATAGGGATCCAGCATTCCGGATAGGGGTGGGAAGATCATTCCACCAGCCAGGAATGGTGAATGAGAATGTTCTGGAAAGTGATTTTGAGCCTCTCTGTGATGGTACCATGAGGCGTCGCTCACTAGCAGATCTCAGACTTCTGGAGGGGGTGTAGATTCGTAATAGTGAGTGGAAGTAGGCGGGTGCTGAGCCTGTGGTTGTTCTATATGCAAGCATCAGTGTCTTGAACTTGATCCGAGCTGCAACTGGTAGCCAGTGCAAGGAGATAAAGAGAGGTGTAACATGGGCTCTTTTGGGCTCATTGAAGACCAGTCATGCCGCTGCATTCTGAATCATTTGTAGAGGTTTGATTCTGTTTGATGGAAGTCCAGCCAGAAGAGCATTGCAGTAGTCCAGCCTAGAAATGACAAGGGCCTGGACAAGAAGTTGTGCACCATGCTCTGTCAGAAAGGGCCTGATCTTTCTGATGTTGTGTAGTGCAAACCTGCAAGATCGAGCAGTCTTTGCAATGTGCTCTTTGAAGGTCAACTGGTCATCAAAGATTACACCAAGATTTCTGACTGAAGTTGATGGGGCAATTGTTGATGAACCTAACTGAATCGAGAAGTCATGCTGTAGAGCTGGAGTAGCAGGGAAGACAAGAAGCTCAGTCTTTGCCAGGTTGAGCTGTAGGTGATGTTCTTTCATCCATGCCGAGATGTCCGCCAGGCAGCCTGAGATCCGTGCAGCTACTGTTGGATCATCTGGTTGAAAAGAGAGATAGAGCTGTGTGTCATCAGCGTAGCAATGGTAGGAGAAGCCATGTGCCTGTATGATGGGACCCAGTGATGTCGTGTATGTGGAGAAGAGGAGGGGTCCAAGAACCGATCCCTGAGGAACCCCAGTGACCAGTTGATGTGCTTTGGATACCTCCCCTCCCCAGGCCACCCTGAAAGACCTACCAGTGAGATAGGATTCAAACCAGCGAAGTGGAATCCCAGTGATGCCCAGAGATGAGAGGGTAGACAGGAGGATCTGATGATTAACAGTGTCAAACGCAGCAGATAGATCCAGCAGAATGAGGACTGATGATTTGGAGTCTGCTTTTGCAATTCGCAGGGCTTCAGTGACTGAGAGTAGCGCAGTCTCAGTTGAATGGCCACTCCTGAAACCTGACTGTTTAGCATCCAGTTTGTTGTTCTGTGAAAGAAACATTGAGACCTGGTTGAAGACAACTCGTTCGAGTGTTTTCGCTATGAATGGAAGGAGAGAGACAGGTCTGTAGTTTTCTATAAGAGAAGTGTTTAATGTAGGTTTCTTGAGCAGTGGGGTTACCCGAGCCTGCTTGAACGCAGTGGGGAAAATGCCTGTGAGGAGAGATGTGTTGATGATGTGTGAGTGCTGGTAAGAGTGTGGGAGAGATTGCTTGGAGAAGGTGTGAGGGGATTGGGTCTAGAAGACATGTTGTAGGATGGCTGGAGAGGAGAAATTTGGATGCCTCTGCCTCAGTGAGTGGACAGAAGGAGAAGATGGGAGTTTTAGCAGTGGATGTGGTTGGTTGGAGGTCGTGTGTGTGTGGAGGAGAGAACTGACTACTGATTGCCACTTTTTTTACAGGCAAAACTAGAACAAAGTCATCAGCTGTTATAGAAGTGGTGGGAGGTGGTGGAGGGGGACAGAGGAGAGAATTAAATGTTCTGAAGAGATTACTCATGTCTGGAGCGCTGTTGATCTTGTTGTGGAAATGTGAGGATTTGGCAGTGTGGACTTCAGCAGAGAAAGATGAGAGCAAAGACTGATACCTACTCAGGTCCGACGGATCGTTTGATTTACGCCATTTTCTCTCTGCCGCTCTGAGTTTGGTCCGATGGTCACGAAGAACATCGGATAACCAGGGGTTAGAAGGGGCAACCCGTGCTGGGCTGGAGGGGAGAGGACAAATGTCGTCAAGACAAGAGGTTAAGGTCTGGCATAGAGTGTCAGTAGCTGCATTCACATCCAGAGATGAGAAATGGGTAGGTGAGGGAAGAGAGGAGGATACTACAGAGGAAAGATGTGAGGGAGAAAGGGAGCGTAGGTTTCGTCTAAAAGTAACCGGTAAGGGGGTTGATGGCACATGGGTATCAAAAAGTAATGTAAGTGAAATGAAGAAATGGTCAGAGATATGTAGTGGTTGCACCAGAATGTTATCTGCAGTACAATTGCATGTGTAAATTAAATCAAGTTGGTTGCCTGATTTGTGCGTGCTAGAAGTGGTAAGGCATTTGAGATCAAATGAAGCTAGGAGTGAATGGAAGTCTGTAGCATAAGGCTTGTCTAGATGAATGTTGAAATCGCCAAAGACTAAGAGTGGAGTGCCATCCTCCATGAAAGAGGACAGCAGCCCGTCCAGCTCCTCCAGGAAGGTGGCTAGAATTTGGCCAGGGGGAGGGTAAATTACCACAAAATTACCACGGTAAATTACCACTGTATGGCGTACCTTGTTAGTGTCTGCGCTTGCGTGGCCATTTATTGTGATTAACAGGAAAGTGTGTTCAAGCGCCAGCAGAAGACAGTGTAAGAAATACTCTTTGAGAGAAGCAGGCTATCAGCGGAAGTTAAAAGTAGATCGTAAGTGTATTTACTTGTCTCAGTGTTTAGGCAGTTGCCATTGCTAGGAAACGCTTGTTTTGTTTACTGAGTGGAGACGTGCTGAAATCGCGTTTGGTCTCATACTGTATCGCATACCTTGTCAGTGTCTGCGCTTGTGTGGCCATTTATTGTGATTAACAGGAAAGTGTGTTCAGCTGAATTCAATTAGTGATTTGTTAGACGGGTATAAAAAAAGGTTATTATACCGCAGCAGCGCTCGTGGCAACCCTCGTCGTGTGAAGACAGAAGTGTGTAAAGACCATCAACTCTACCGAGCGACTCCACCGGACAGGGACAACCAAGGGATAAGTATCGCTTTTCATTTATTCTCATTCCCATTACTTGTTTCACTTCTCTTTCAGTTTTTATAACCATTTCTTACTTGTATGTTTGGCAGTTATTTTTTTAGGATTACTGTTAAACTAATGTAGTTTGATTTGTATATGTTATCTATTTTAATTTTAGTTACAGTTGTAGTAATGTTTGTCATTTTATTAGTTTTTCCTATTATGTCTGTATAAGTTATTTATTAAGTTTTAGTTTTATTTATTTTGAGTTATTTTAGTACTTCAACAAACTACATGGAAATGAAATAATATTGAATTTATGGATATGTGTGTCTGTGTGTGTGCATATATGTCTGTGTGTGTGTGTACATACACGTAGTTGTTTTTGGTGTTTGGCTTAGTTTTATGTTAGAATTTTTATTACACTCTTATACCTTTTGTTCTCTTAATATTTTGAATTGTTTGTAGCTTTATTTTGTTTTTATTTAAATGTTAAGTTTAGAAATTTTGTCATGCATTTCTCATTTTTATTTAATTTATTTATTTTTTTTAATGTGTGTGTACAGTGGGTACAGAAAGTATTCAGACCCCCTTAAATTTTTCACTCTTTGTTATATTGCAGCCATTTGCTAAAATCATTTAAGTTTTTTTTTTTTCCTCATTAATGTATACACAGCACCCCATATTGACAGAAAAACACAGAATTGTTGAAATTTTTGCAGATTAAAAAAGAAAAACTGAAATATCACATGATCCTAAGTATTCAGACCCTTTGCTCAGTATTTAGTAGAAGCACCCTTTTGATCTAATACAGCCATGAGTCTTTTTGGGAAAGATGCAACAAGTTTTTCACACCTGGATTTGGGGATCCTCTGCCATTCCTCCTTGCAGATCCTCTCCAGTTCTGTCAGGTTGGATGGTAAACGTTGGTGGACAGCCATTTTTAGGTCTCTCCAGAGATGCTCAATTGGGTTTAAGTCAGGGCTCTGGCTGGGCCATTCAAGAACAGTCACGGAGTTGTTGTGAAGCCACTCCTTCGTTATTTTAGCTGCGTGCTTAGGGTCATTGTCTTGTTGGAAGGTAAACCTTCGGCCCAGTCTGAGGTCCTGAGCACTCTGGAGAAGGTTTTCGTCCAGGATATCCCTGTACTTGGCCGCATTCATCTTTCCCTCGATTGCAACCAGTCGTCCTGTCCCTGCAGCTGAAAAACACCCCCACAGGATGATGTTGCCACCCCCATGCTTCACTGTTGGGACTGTATTGGACAGGTGATGAGCAGTGCCTGGTTTTCTCCACACATACCGCTTAGAATTAAGGCCAAAAAGTTCTATCTTGGTCTCATCAGACCAGAGAATCTTATTTCTCACCATCTTGGAGTCCTTCATGCGGGCTTTCATGTGTCTTGCATTGAGGAGAGGCTTCCGTCGGGCCACTCTGCCATAAAGCCCCGACTAGTGGAGGGCTGCAGTGATTGTTGACTTTCTACAACTTTCTCCCATTTCCCGACTGCATCTCTGGAGCTCAGCCACAGTGATCTTTGGGTTCTTCTTTACCTCTCTCACCAAGGCTCTTCTCCCCCGATTGCTCAGTTTGGCCGGACGGCCAGCTCTAGGAAGGGTTCTGGTCATCCCAAACGTCTTCCATTTAAGGATTATGGAGGCCACTGTGCTCTTAGGAACCTTAAGTGCAGCAGAAATTTTTTTGTAACCTTGGCCAGATCTGTGCCTTGCCACAATTCTGTCTCTGAGCTCTTCAGGCAGTTCCTTTGACCTCATGATTCTCATTTGCTCTGACATGCACTGTGAGCTGTAAGGTCTTATATAGACAGGTGTGTGGCTTTCCTAATCAAGTCCAATCAGTATAATCAAACACAGCTGGACTCAAATGAAGGTGTAGAACCATCTCAAGGATGATCAGAAGAAATGGACAGCACCTGAGTTAAATATATGAGTGTCACAGCAAAGGGTCTGAATACTTAGGACCATGTGATATTTCAGTTTTTCTTTTTTAATAAATCTGAAAGAAAATGTCAACAATTCTGTGTTTTTCTGTCAATATGGGGTGCTGTGTGTACATTAATGAGGGAAAAAAAATGAACTTAAATGATTTTAGCAAATGGCTACAATATAACAAAGAGTGAAAAATTTAAGGGGGTCTGAATACTTTCCGTACCCACTGTATATATACTATTTATAAAGTTTTAGCTTTTAGTTTTGGATCAGTTTTAGTTGTTTTAATACTACAATTGACTGTTTCTGTTGTCCTCATTTGTAAGTCGCTTTGGATAAAAGCGTCTGCTAAATGACTAAAAGTAAAAAGTATCAAATTGGAGGATAGAGTGTCAGTAATGTATAACGATCAACTTCTTGGTTGATAAAAGACTGTTAATACAGTTTTGGTACCAGACAAGACTTGATGTTAATGAGTTTTGGGTATCAACCAGGGTGCGAACTACGGGTGAGCTAGGGGGAGCTCGGCTCCCCTTAATAAGACATGGGCTCCCCTGAAAACATGATTTGTGAAATTTTGGGGGGTCTCAAAAAATATTGACAATGTGTTATTTTGACGTGCAATTTCAGTTATGTGTAATGTGATCATGTGTAAAATTGCAAAAATATTCATTCATGACGGCGATTTAAACCTAATTCGCTTCAATAAAGATAACTATACTTGCTATTCTTGTCATGAGCATCAAGGTGTGGGGGCGCTGCAGTGCAAATTCCACTCATGTTTAGTACGTTAACTCAAAAGATTCGTAGAAAAGTATAAACGTTGGAGGCCATTGATCTGCGCGCGGAGTCCTTTAAATCCATTCAGGCCTCTGTGGTCGATTCTGTGTTAAGGTAAGGCATGTTATTCGCAATTATGTGTTGTGGCTGGGTTGTTATAGGTCTGCGTGACTCTCGATGTCTTAGGCTTAATTGAACGGAGGAATTATGGTATTCTTCTGTAGCCTGACGAGTAACTTTAACCGTTGTTCGTGTGAACTCAAAGACAGCCTGATGCTTTGTTTATAGACTATTTGTGGGTGGCTGTTTGTTGTTTCACTTATCAATTCGTGTCGATAAAGTATAATAGGGTAAATCCTGTATAGTGATTTATCCTATATAGTGCAAACAAGTAGTGCATACACTTGTATCTGTTATGTATCTTTCTGTTAGCTGTTATGCATTACCACCCCCGCCCCCCCCCAACAACAAAAACAAGTGGGCTCCCCCAAAGTCCGCGGTATAGTTCGAACACTGGTATCAACTACCCTGCTGACTATTTGTTCAGATACCAGACAAAATGGATATTTTCTGACAGGATCTGGCATCCGGGACTGGATCTTAGCTATCTGGTGTGGAGACTCAATCTAACATACATTTTGTTGACAAAATAAGTACCACATTCATACCCAGATAGCAAAATTCCTGAGGCCCAGATCAGGCCCACACCTGACACTTTCATCTGGCCCACATACCACGTGGAATAATGGCACTTGGGCGATCCGCTCTTGTTTGCCAAATTAAGGAAGGCCTAATGTCAACCAAGAATAAACCAAATATACCAGAACTGGCCCAAATCTGGGCCACATTGATTTTAATTCTGGCCCAGATACAACACCTTGCTCTGGCCCACATACTGTGAAGAATGATGGCACTTGGGCCATCCGCTCCTGTTTGCAAAATTTGGGCCACAAGGCAAGCAGGGCTTGAAAATGAAAAAAAAAAGTAAATCGGTTCACTCCGAGCAGAATCGATATTTTAACGTTTCTTTTCCTGCGTTCCTCTATATTATTACCATTTCGAAACCGGTTCGAGTAGAAAAAATAACGGTTAATAACGTTATTTTTTTAAATTGTCTTTGCCTATAATAATAATAATAGCCTAATAATGATAATAATAATAATACAGTAAAGTGTTTTCTTTACACAAAGAAAAAGAAAGAAAAAAACAGGAAGAGATGGTATCTAACCTGCTGCACTTAGTCACAGCCAGCATCATCTTTTCTAGATTTCCCTAAATGTAGGCTACTAAACAAAAGAAAAAAGTCTATTAATGCTTTAAAGACATTAAAGTATTTTTTAAAGATATTTTAAAATGTTTGCTGCATTGTTAAAAAAAAAAAAACACTACTTGTAGCCTATAAAATAGTGTTTTGAGGGAAAAAAAACAGGCTAAGTCGCGTCGCATTTTATTAGGCTATTATATTCAGAAATGATGTAGGCTAAAATGCCAGTAAATCAAAATGTTTACAAACATTATAAACACAGTTATTAGTATCTCTCCACAACAAATCCTCTAAACTTAAGGATGTAGCCTATAGGCTATAAAAACATCAATCCAAAAACAAATTAAAGGTGAAACTGATGCCTACCTCTCTCATTTGGCACGAATCCAAATGTTTCCATATTCGCGACGTATCTGGATGCTAAACTAATATTTATTATAGGCTTTGTTAATTTCATCGACGTAAAACATCATCCTTCACATTGGCTAGCCTATCAGCACACTGAGGCGGTGGTCAGGCTGAACGCAACAGATCGGACAACAGAGCACTGTAACTTTTTATAAATTTCTTTAACTGTATTTTATTTTGATAATGAACAGGCTGCAATGTTGCAAAAATATGTTGTGTCTTATGCGCGATATGGCCATACCAACGCTGATTGGTTATACAGATGCAAGATATCATTCAAAACTGTCAAGCTTTTGCAAAACAAATAAAACTGTAAAATAAATAAAACTGTAAAGCTTTTGCAAAATAAAGAAAACTAATTTCTGCCATCTCGTTTTCCTTTCTGAGAACGTTGGAACGTGTCACAATGAGCAGTAGGCCTAACTCAGTTTTTTTTTTTTTTTTCTTCTTTCGTTTCGTTAATCTGTCAATGATTTAAGTGAAATTATATTTAGTGTATAGGCATATATATTCCTTTTTATGTAAACAGTTTTATTCTGTTTTCTCCGTTAACAGAAGCACTGCAGGTGCGTAATATCGGTTGAATCCATCTTACACTATCCTCAGATAAACTATACTCCGGTGCATTGCCATTGCGACTTACCTATGAAGAGTTCACAGCTGAGCGCGCGGGCATTGCACGCGCTGGATGCATCAGCGTCACATTTGCATAGTCAGTACTACTTGAATTCCAGATTGGTTGACAGCAAATTTCAAATATTATATGGAACAATAAAATAACGTTATTAACCGGTTAATGGGCATTTCAAATTTTCGATTCTGCTCAGAACTATAAAATTTGATTTTGTTTCTGTTTCTGGTTCTGTACCAGTCAAAATTTCGTTCGTTTCCGGTTATCGTTTTCGTTCCTTGAACCGGTTCAGAGCCCTGGCCCAAATCTGGGCCACATTTAGGTTAATTCTGGCCCAGATCCAACACTTTGCTCCGGCCCACATACCATGTGGAATAATGGCATTTAGACAGTCAGGTCCTGTTTGCCAGATTTGGGCCTCAAGTAAACCTTAGCATTGTTGCATGCAAGCCAACCAAATAAATCAAAACTAGCCCTAATGTGGGCCACAGTTGATTTTTATTCTAACCCTGGTCTTCCTCATATTCCTCATGTGGCCCACATGCTGCATGGAATGGTGGCATTTTGGCAGTGTTCCACAAGCAGGCCACTGCACAGCCACATTTTAGCTAATAATGAACCAAATAAACCATAAATATACATAATTTTGGCCACACTAAGCCAAAGTTATGCATCAACAATACTCAACAAATTTTTAAGATAAATTTAAAAATGTCCTCCCTAAATGTTCAAATAAGTTCCAGAAATGTGTCCTACTTGGTAAAAACATCCTGACCCAGGTTTTGCACAAGCAGCAATTCAAATTGTCACAGATAAATATTCAAAGACACATTCCAATACATTAAAATAAGTCTTTCACAAGTTTGAACCTAAATGCCTATCACTCAGACTCTACTTACACAATAAGTCTGCAAGGGTCACGGCTATGCTGTGTTAGCGCACGACGAAGATGAAAGGTTACATATCATAAGTCTTTAACCCAACAAGGGTAAATCCAAACACAATGTAGCACAGCAACATTTAAGACATGTAGATGTAAGACAAAACAAACTCAAAGTGAACATACAGGAACTTAAGTACTCAGAGCAAACAAGGATAATTAACTAGGCACACCTGAACAGAATAATAAAATTAACACAACAAGGGAAACTACTAAGTGCATGTAAGTGCACTTCTGTTTTTATGATGCACAATACACATATAAAAAATGCCATTAAAAGCATGTTTGAAAAAATAAATTGCTGCCTAGACAGCAACATATTCGACACTGGTTGCTGTCTGGGTGGCTATGTAGCCTTCTTCAGACTCATATCCAGATCATCCTGCATCAGGTAACTATTCTATTAAGCCATATTTACAATGTCAAACTTCCATTTCAATTAGCCAGTGTCAAGTGCAACACCCAAACCAGAAGTGGCCCTCATCTGCTTTATAATATATGTGGCATATTTGCCATGTCAAATGTGGGACAAGTTAGGCTCACAGCCACATTAGCCAGTGCTCACTGTGCCATATATCTGCCAAAACTGGCCCAAATATGTCAATCCTAAAAGATAACTGGGCCACTTTAGACTCACAGCCACATTAGCCAGTGCTTACCATGCCAATGTTTCCCACACGTTGATTTATTTGTGGCGGCCCGCCACAATATCCACATCGACCGCCACAAATACCCACTGCCCCCTGCCATCGGCTCCCGTGTCTCACACACACGAGCGCGACTTTAGTACAATATTTAGTGGATTTTTTCTATAAACAGTGACATATTTACAAACCTAGCGACTTATTTGAAAAAACCTTAGCTTTCATTCAGTTGGAAGATGTCGTCAGTACTGCCCCGCGAGTGTGAGCTCTGACTCTCCAGGCGCAGTGTCGCCTCTCTCTGCGTCTATTCTGAGCAGTGAGTGGCAGAGAATCAGCGCATTCAGCTGGCTGTACCCCAGCCAACTCATCAATAAATCATTTACAAAACAGCGTTTCCAAGCACCTGTCACTTACTGACTGTTTGGACTTGTTTGACTTTGAATGTAATTCGTCTTTTAAAATGCTCATAGTTTGTTACTCAGACGCAGGCAGTGCGCTGAATAAGACAAAACGGTAATGTAGCCAAAACCACTGCATATAGTCGCTTTTTAGTGTAGATGTATGTTGATTTTATCAGACGATGTCGCAATTAAAATCAGGGTTTAAGGGGTATAGAGAGTGATTCCTGGTTAACGTAGTATTTTTGGGTTGTGTTTAATTACTATTTATACCTGTTTTATGTATGACAACAGAACAATGTTAACAGCTTTATTGGGCATTCAGTTGTATAACAGTATGTGATAGTTCATAGAGTAGAACATCTGAAGTGCCAAAACTTGTCTTAATGCAAACTTGACGCAATGGCATCATAAATATGCAAATTAATATGTGACGTCACCTGCCGCCACAAGTGTCACAAAATCCTGTGGGAAACACTGCATGCCATATCTTGAAATCGCGCTTGGTCTTGTACTATATCGCGTATCTTGTCAGTGTCTGCGCTTGCTTGGCCATTTATTGTGATAACAGGAAAGTGTGTTCAAGCGCCAGCAAAAGACAGTGTAAAGAAATAATCTTTAAGAGAAGCAGTCTATCAGCGGAAGTTAAAAGCAGCTCGTAAGTGTATTTACTTGTCTCATTAGTGTTTAGCGCAGTTGCCATTGCTAGGAAATGCTTGTTTTGTTTACTGTGTAGAGACTTGCTGAAATCGCGTTTGGTCTCGTACTGTATTGTGTATCTTGTCAGTGTCTGCGCTTGCTTGGCCATTTGTTGTGATAACAGGAAAGTGTGTCCAGCTGAATTCAATTGGTGATTTGTTTATACGGGTATAAAAAAGGTTATTATACCGCGGCAGCGGTCGTGGCAGCCATCGTGTGAAGCCCTCCTAGTGTGAAGACCGAAGAGTGTAAAGACCATCGACTCTACCGTGTGACTCAACCGGGCAGGGACACCAGCAAGGGACATAAGTATCGCTTTTGATTCATCCTCTTTTCTACACCTGGCTTCACTTCTGTTTTAGTTTTTTATAACCAATTCTTACTATGTGTTTTCAGATCACTACTATCACTACCACTTGCAAACCACGCATCACACACTGTAGGCAGTGCAATCCTAACAACCTGCACACTTTGCCTATGTCTGCTAATACACTACTTTCTTTTTCTATTGGTCTCTGGAATTGTCAATCTGCTGTCAACAAAGCTGATTTCATTACTTCCATTACTAGTCATTCAAGGCTAAATCTCATGGCCCTGACAGAGACCAGAGGACCTGCAGCACTCTCCAATAATTTCTCCTTTTCCCACACTGCCCGTTTGACTGGAAGAGGTGGAGGTACTGGTCTGCTCATCTCTAATAATTGGAAATTTACTCCTTTACCATTTCTGAGTATCAACAGCATCTTTGAATCACATTCGGTTACTATTACCTACCCTCTAAAAATCCATTTTGTAGTTGTTCATCGACCTCCAGGACCACTAGGTAACTTTGTGGAAGAATTAGATGTGTTGCTCTCAACCTTTCCTGAGGATGGTACTCCCTTAGTTATACTTGGAGACTTCAACATCCACCTAGAATAACCTCAGGCTGCAAACTTCCACACTCTGCTTGCCTCTTTTGATCTCAAGAGAGGGTTATCTACGGCTACTCACAAATCAGGCAACCAACTGGACCTTATTTACACGCGACACTGCTCCACTGATCATGTGCTGGTTACTCCACTTCACACCTCGGATCACTTCCTCCTCACTCTTAACCTCAATATGATTCCTGACACAACACATACCCCTCCACATGTCACTTTTTGACGTAACTTACGCTCACCCTTCCGGCTATCTGCTATGGTTTCATCTTCGCTTCCTCCCCCTAAACAGTTATCATCTCTTGATGCTAACAGTGCTACTAATACTTTCTGTTCCACTCTGATGTCTTGTTTAGATACTTTCTGCCCCTTATCTTCCAGGCCAGCCCGTACCACCCCTTCTGCCCCTTGGCTGTCTGACGTTCTCCGCGGACATCGTTCTAAGCTAAGGGCTGCAGAAAAGGTATGGTGCAAATCACAAAATCCTACTGACCTTAATTTATATCGATCACTCCTCTCTGACTTCTCTGCTAATGTCTCCACTGCTAAAAGGACATACTATCACGACAAAATTAACAATTTGCCTAACTCTCGCATGCTCTTTAAACATTTTCCTCCTTCCTTTGTCCTCCTCCTCCCCCTACTTCATCAACTCTAACAACTGACGACTTTGCCACATTCTTCATTAATAAAATTACAAACCTCACTGCACAATTCTCCACACCACAAACTGTCAAACACATCTTACCAGCAAACATACACTCGTTCACATTCTTCTCTCCACTCTCTGAGGCAGAAGTCTCTAAACTCATCCTTTCCAGTCATCCTACTACTTGTCCGCTTGATCCTATTCCATCTCATCTCCTTCAAGCCATTTCTCCTGCAGTTGTACCTGCACTCACTCACATCATTAACACATCCCTTCACACTGGAGTTTTTCCCTCAGCATTTAAACAGGCTCGTATAACCCCACTTCTTAAGAAACCCACTCTTAACCCAACTCTTTTAGGGACCTATAGACCAGTTTTTCTTCAACTTTTCATTGCAAAAACACTTGAACGAATTGGGTTCAACCAAGTCTCTGCCTTTCTCACACAAAACAACTTCCTGGACAGGAACCAATCTGGCTTCAGAAGAGGACAGTCAACCGAAACTGCCTTGCTCTCAGTTGTTGAAGCCCTAAGACTTGCAAGAGCGGCTTCTATGTCTTCATTACTTATCTTGCTGGATCTGTCCGCTGCTTTTGATAAGGTCAATCACCAGATCCTCCTGTCAACCCTATTGAGAAAGGGCATATCAGGAACCGCACTCCAGTGGTTTGAGACTTACCTCTCAGATAGATCCTTCAAGGTATCTTGGAGCGGTGAGGTATCCAAGTCGCAACATCTAGCTACTAGGGTACCTCAGGGCTCAGTTCTTGGACCACTTCTCTTCTCTGTCTACATGGCATCACTAGGTTCTGTCATTCAGAAACATGGCTTTTCATATCACTGCTATGCTGATGACACTCAACTCTACCTCTCATTCCACCCTGATGATCCGACGATAGCTGCTCGCATCTCAGCATGTCTAACAGACATTTCTTGCTGGATGAAGGGCCATCACCTTCAACTCAACCTAGCTAAGACAGAACTGCTTGTAGTTTCAGCAAACCCATCACTTCATCATAATTTCACCTTCCAGTTAGGCTCATCAACCATTACTCCTTCAAAAACAACCAGAAACCTTGGAGTTGTGATTGATGATAAGCTGAATTTCTCCGACCACATTGCTAAAACTGCCCGGTCCTGCAGATTTGCTTTATACAATATTAGGAAGATCAGGTCCTTTCTTTCGGAACATGCTTCACAACTCCTTGTTCAAGCTCGTTCTGTCCAGCCTTGACTATTGCAATGCTCTCTTGACAGGTCTTCCAGCCAATTCCATCAAATCTCTACAATTAATCAAAAATGCCAATGCAAGATTAATCTATAATGAGCCGAAAATAACGCACGTCACACCTTTGGTCATCAATTTGCACTGGCTACCAATAGCTGCTCACATAATATTCAAGGCATTAATGTTTGCCTACAAATCCTTTGCCATCTTCAAGAAATGGCAAAAAACACATCTCTTTCATCTTTATTTGACCCTCTAACTCTAGAACTCTCTATTCCAATTCTATTTTATTTATCTGTCTTCTTTTTATTTAAAAAAAAAAACACACACATTTGACCCTTTATCAATTGCATAATTATTCTCTAACTGCTAGCTTTTCTTGAAAAACTAACCCTAGCTTTCTTTTTTCTATATTCTATCTACTTGTTTTCTTTAAAAAAAACAAAAAAAAACAAACAAAAAAAAAAAAAACTTGCATTGCATTGTACTGCGTTAGGCTAACCAATCCTTGTCATAGCACTTGCATGTTGTTGCTCTTTTGTTGGGTTTGATTGCTTCTATTGTCCTCATTTGTAAGTCGCTTTGGATAAAAGCATCTGCTAAATGACTAAATGTAAATGTAAATATCTTTGCCAAAACTGGCTCAGGTACTGTTTAGGACGGTGGTCGGCAACAGGCGGCCCGCGGGCCAAAACTGGCCCGCCAGCAATAATATCTGGCCCTCGCCCGTAGCCAGATTATTTTGATAGGGGCTGGTTCTGTCATGACAGCAACAGTTACTCACAATCAGAGTATGTGAGAAACGCATCGATCCGTAGGTGAAATAACTGACGAAAACGTACTGTTATTTTCATCACAAACAAAATTTGCACTGCAAAAAGCAGAAATTGTCAACCAGCTTGTCATGTGGTAGGAAAAAAGTTTGCATACAGTGATCATAACAGGGTCAACTCCCTGAGTAGTGACACAGTGAGTGGACAGGAGGAGAGTTCAGCTTCACTGGAGACGTGCGATCGACAAACTTTAAACTCGTGATTTCAAATTATGCTGCGCTTTATGCTTTTGCCCACTGTCATATTCATGTAATTTTCACTGTGTGCTGTATGTAAAATGAGCGTTACCTTGGCTTTATTTTAAAAAATATGATGACCAATGCACACAAACTTCCTAGAATACTGAGTGCCCTGTTGGTTACAGTGATTACTTCCTTTTTAATTTTATTTTTATTAAACATTTATCTATTGTGAAAAATACTCTGTCTTCTAAAGCAGGGGTTCTCAATTCCAGTCCTGGGGACCCCCTGCTCTGCACATTTTGCATGTCTCCCTTATTTAACACACCTGATTGAGATCATCAGCTCGTTAGTTCAGTTCATGGCTCTCTCCCCAAACAAGCTGATGATCTAAGTTAGGTGTGTTAAATAAGGGAGACATGCAAAATGTGCAGAGCATGGGGTCCCCAGGACTGGAATTGGACTGTTCTAAAGTATAAGTATGTTTATTTTACACATTTATTTTTTAATCCATTTTCAAATCATTTCAAATTTATTAAACATTAATTAAAATAAATACAATTATATCGGCTTTATATTGGCCACCATGCTTTCCAAGATATCGGCATCGGCTGTCAAAAAGCCCATATCGGTCGACCACTATTTTGTACGGGCCATAAGAAGGCCAGCAGTGCCATATCATTGCCTTAAGTGGCGCACATCCGCATGCCATCTGGGTAGGAAGTGTTCCTTATTAGTTGATGCTTAAGCAAAATTATTCAACAGCTCTAGACATTCTTCCTGTTACAACAAGCCAAAATATAGAACTGCCTGGAGCTTTATAACCATCAGCATTATTAATAAATGAATGAAGAATAAAGACCAACCTATCTGTTCTTCAGTATCTTCAGTGTGTTTGATTCTGCAGGGTTCTGGATCTCTCATCTTCTCTCTGTCTTCTTTAATAAACTCAGTCTTTGCAGATTTCAGCACTTCCTGATGATTTGATGCTCGTCTTCACTTGTAAACTGATGGGAATATTCCAGCATTTGTTGGTGAATTGCTGAATGTGTGATTGCTGTGGGAGGAGCTTCAGTGATGATGTGATTGTTGTGGGAGGAGCGTCACTGAACATGAATTTCTGTGTGGAAAAGCAGATTTGCCAAAATAAACAATAAATCAATGAGGCATTAAATGTTGTCTCTTTGTAAATCATTACATTACTATATTATACTACTGTAGTGAACCATGACTCTTCTTGAACCTTGGCCCTCTCCTCTACCGTTGTTGGTGGAAAAAGCAAACTACCAGCCTAGCTTACAGTGTCTTCTTCTAAAAGTCATCGATGACGAGATGGCTCTAAAACAAGAGACTATTCCAGCTAGGGATGGGTATCGTTTACATTTTATCGATACCAATACTGCTTATCGATACTGGTACTTATTGATACTGTTATCGATACTATTTGGTGCAAAAAGGTATGATGTGAAAAGTTGTTGAAAATTTCAAGTTATTTTATTACTGCTGAACTTTTGCAACTGTATTAAAGTTCTTCAGTCAAGAGCAGGGAGTTATTTTTCTCTGTGTTTTATTTTATTAACATTTAAAGAAATAGTTCACCCATAAATGAAAATTGTCATCATTTACTCACTCTCAAGTTGTTTTAAACCTGAATGAGTTTCTTTCTTCTGTTAAACATAAAAATTATTTTGAAGAATGTATTAACTTTTATTCTTGTGCTGAACATAAAAGAAGATATTTTGAAGAATGTGGGTAACCAAACAGAAGCTTACCGGTAGTACGGTATTGACCCAATTACATACCGGTCCAGAAAAATACAGATTCTCGGTACCCATCCCTAATTCCAGCCTTAATTTTGGTCACATACCGGATAAGAAGCACAGTGCTGCTCCGCACCACGTCTTTAAAATTCACACGCGTTGTTTTCTATGAGAGCACACACACCGCCCAGCTGTGACTCTTTTTTTTTAACTGTTCATGAACAGTTAAACTGCCTGCTGTTCTTCAGAAAAAATCCCACAAATTCTTTGGTTTTACAGCATTTTTTGTGTATCTGAACCCTTTCCAGCAGTGACTGTATGATTTTGAGATTCATCTTTTCACACTGAGGACAACTGAGGGACTCATATTCAACTTTTACAGAAGAATCAAACTCTCACTGATGCTCCAGAAGGAAAAACCATGCATTAAGAGCCGGGGCGTGAAAACTTTTTGAATTTGAAGATCAGGGTAAATTTAACTTATTTTGTCTTCTGGGAAACATGTAACTATCTTCTGTACCCTCTGAGGGGCAGTACTAAATGAAAAAAAAATATGATATATAGGCAAAATAAGAGAAATTTACATATCTTCATTCGGTTCAAAAGTTTTACAGAATGAATTTAAAAATCATTTAAAAACGCACAGGTTTGTAGTAGGTTCCTAGTTACAAGAATGACTTACTACAAGTGAGACTTTAAAATATATATATATATATATATATATATATATATATATATATATATATATATATATATATATATAATTCAACAAAATATTTTCCCGTTCTGGAGTCTGTAATACATTCATAGTGTCCAGACTGAATTAATTCAGGTGACGTTTCATATTTACAAAATACACAACCACAATACTTGAATACTTTACATCAATTACCTCTCTACAGCGGAAATAAATAAATAAAAATCGTAACGTTAATTCATCAAAATGTTGTAGCTCACTGCAGTAAGTGTCTAACTGAGAGCTACATGTTTGAGTAAAGGTGGATTTACTTTCCTCATTTGTGAAACTATTTGTCCTGAACAACTCCGTATTCAACTCATCTTTTATGAACGGAGGAACATTAGACACAATATGATCGTTTTTAAGGGCATTTCTGGAGTAAAAGTATCTTTCTGCACTGAACACACACGTGTTAAAATCACTGACATTTACCTCACATTCCTGCTGCTCTCAAACATAATTACGCAAAATAATCCACGCATGACACCAAAACGCAAATAATAGATAAGAAAGAGAAGAAAAAGAGGACTCACCCTCACCGTACAGCTCTCAGTCCCTCGCGCATGCGCACACCGAGTGATCCTCACGAGCGCTGCAGAGTGAAGCAGAGCGTCTCGAGCGCCCCCGGCGGCTGGACTCAGTATATACGCTTTTCCTGTTAGTAAACATTGTGACGTTTTTCTGTGGGCGGAGCTTCGGTGGAGGCAGAAAGATCCCCCTGACCAGTGTTGGGCAAATTACTTTAAAAAAGTAATTAATTATAGTTACTAGTTACTTCTCACAAATAGTAACTGAGTTAGTAACTGAGTTACATCATTATAAAAGTAACTAATTACCAGGGAAAGAAACTATTGTGTTACTTTTAAAAAAAAAAATGTTGAAATGTCAAATAACTTGGATGCCCCCAATATTAAATGTTAAATGAATGAAATGGACTCTAAATAGAATAAATTATTATTATAAAACATTGTACATTAATCTACACTATTTATCCACTGACACTTAGCATCAGTCAGTCAAGCATTATAATATTATATTATGATAATTTAGCATTATATGATGATAGAACTTTAGTAATTAGAATAACCAAGTATGAATGCATATTTGTCATGTTGACTGAACTTAGGACTGGTGACGGTGCTTAAGATGTTGTTTGTCATTTAGTGTTTCTATAAAAAAAAAAGGGGGGAAAAAATTATAAGATAAAACTACTATGAATTCTACTACTAATAACAATATAAAACGCGCTAAGGATTAATAAGCTGCTGGGTTCATGAATATTAATCACGTAGTCTGCTTTCATTCGAATTGATTTGCTGAAATCAAAACAGGGATGATAATAGGTGAGCGCCAGCCAATGAGATTGTCGTTTGCGCATTATTTCCACCCACTACCAGAGAAACCAGCAGTCCTTAAAAGCTGAAGAATTCCAAAGGAACTCCGTTATTTTGACAGGAAAATACAACAAATAATATCGTTTACATGTAGTGCGTCAATTCTGCATGTTATGAAAGGCTCTCTCGCTCTGTATCTTTCTTTGTGCGTGTGAGACAAAGCGATGGCGAGTCGTGCGCCTTCAAACTAGAGTTTACGGTACGTCAAATACAGCTACACTGCGCATCCATTCAGATGAACTGAAAATTAAAATTCTAATAATATTTTAATAAATTGTAGTAACGCCGCATTTTATTGTCAGTAACTGTAACGGCGTTGTAACGGGGGAAACAGTAATTTATTTGATTACTCGTTACTGAAAAAAATAACGCCGTTAGTAACGCCGTTTATTTATAACGCCGTTATTCCCATCACTGCCCCTGACCGCTTCACTAACGCTAGCTATGAAGTCTGTTAGCTTATTTTTTTAACAATAACTTGAGAAATTACGATTTTACCTGCATATGTAAGGGCTGCATACCTGCATACTGTCCGGGACCAGGTTATTTGAAAAGGTTAACTTTAACGGACGAAATTGGCCGACCTGTACCAAAGACTATAGAAATACAAAGACAGTTCACTCCTATACTTATGAATGGGAGAAACTGCAACGCGCAATATGGCGGGATAGTCCCGCCTTCTAAATGAAAAAGCCAATCGCTGACTGGTAAATTCATTGCGTCACTACAGCGGCCGTTAGAAGCTCCGGTTCCCATAGAAACCGGAGGCTACAGCAGCTGATGCGCATGCGCACATTGCGCAGTCATAAGCGCATTGGAGCTACGCATGCGCATTGGCTGGTCTAGCCTGAAAAATAAGCTTTTTAAACGCTATTTGAGCATAAGAAAGAACATTCATGGGGCAGCATTTCATATTTTGTTGCTGATTTGAAATATGTAATTTAATCGCGAGTTCAGCGAGCAGTTTTTGAGATCTCAGGATTCTCCCATTCATTTAGAAAGGACTTGGTCTTGTTTGAGCTGCCCGGAGGCGTTGCAAATATGGCGGCCGAGTGAACAGACTTTCCTTGAAAGGGACTTTGCCTGTACTCACTGACAGGATTCCCTACGGTTGAGTGACTCACAGCTAACGTGTGTAGTAAAGACAAACTCATCGTGTATCTAGTCATGAAGATGTAATATATATTTCAATTTCAGCAGGCAACTATTTTTACAGCTACATTATTATTCCAGCCACAATTAATCATAACAATATATATACAATTACACGATTAAGCATATAAATCGTCAGTTTGTTGTTTTACACACATGCACACAGACATTATTTCATACATGACATAGTACTGAGATCCATAAGAAATCTTTAGATGCGCCCATAACAACAAAAGACAATACTTTATTGAACCTTTTCTGATAAGAAGCATGCGCTGCCTGCAAACGCGAGCTTTTCTGATGATTGTTTCTGTCCAGTCCGCTCTTTATCTCGTTTAACCACAGCTGTCATCGTTTATTTATTTATTATTATTATTATTATTTTTTGTCTGGCAGTGGCAGCAGCGTTAAAATTTAAATTTCAATATTTCAAAATTCTGACTTTATTCTCGCAATTCCGAGATTATATCTCACAAGTCTGATAAGAAAAATCAACTCATCATTCTCTCTTTTGAGTTTATCCCACACATCTGCCGTTTTTCCCCTCAGAATGGACAAATTCGCTATTGTTGAGTTAAATCGAGTTATAAAGTCCGAAATACGAAATATAAAGTTGCATTTGCGAGAAAAAATGTCTCAAAAAAGAATTGTGAGATAAAATAGGTAACGTTAAATGTAAAATGTTATAGGTTGAAATAGTATTTCATGCTGTAACTCAAAAACAACTTGATTCTATAACTTAAGCTGTAACTTAAGTAGTCTCTTAAAGAGACTTTGGTATAGGTCACAAACCCCACCCCCTCCATCTAATCTAATGTAACCAAATTAAATTATTACATTACACTTCGTTTGTTTCCAAAGATGGGTTTTGACTTTGTATGTATCCCGCTGATGCACGTTCAAGTGTTTGTTTGTTAAATAAGTTTGGACTCAGTTAGTTATTTGTTTTATATTATAATAATTAATATATAATAAAATTATATTAATAATTATATTATAATAAAATATTTTATACAGCACTTTTCTGGGTACTCAAAGCGCTTTACATAGAAGGGGGGAATCTCCTCAACCACCACCAGTGTGCAGAATCCACCTGGATGATGCGACGGCAGCCATATTGTGCCAAAACGCCCACCACACACCAGCTTACTGGTGGAGAGGAGACAGAGTGATGAAGCCAGTCAGTGTATGGGGATGATAAGGAGGCCATGATGGTCAGAGGCCAATGGGGAAATTTGGCCAGGATGCCGGCCAAATTTTGCCGGCCTACTCTTTTCGAAGTACATCCTGGTATTTTTAATGACCACAGAGAGTCAGGACCTCGGTTTAACGTCTCATCCGAAAGACGGTGCTTTTTACAGTATAGTGTCCCCGTCACTACACTGGGGCGTTAGGACCCACACAGACCACAGGGTGAGCACCCCCTGCTGGCCTCACTAACACCTCTATATTGTATAACAAGAACAGTAAAACAACATACATATATAGAAGATCACAGTGTTTACAATCAGTTACATTCATAATAGCATCAAAGGATTCAAACATTCTAATACTGTGTCTCATTTAGAAGGCTGCGTCCTCTGGAGGTCGAATCCTCTGGAGGTTGCATCCTCTGTAGGATAAGAAGTGTCCTCAACCTAGAATTAAACGAGACGGTCTTTGTAGGACAGGCGGAAAAGAAAACAGGAAGTATCATGTTGATTTGCCAACACATTTAGAGCATCGTTGCACTCTCACACTACTTAAATGAAGGAAAATTATTTCTAAATTTGGAAAGTAATTTTAAAAAAATGCTTGTTTAATTTTGCTCAATGTTTGAGGAGCTGCAGTGTTCCTACAACAGACATCTGTTAGAGAAAAAAAGGAGGAGGATATTAAGAACAAAGTTTATCCGTTTTTACTGGAGGCAATTTAAGTTAAGTTGAAAACACTACATCTTCGCTTGTGTGTACATCTGCCGGCGCCGACATTTTTCAAATTAACGACGGTTGTTTATGGCGACGCAAAGAATTGTGGGTTATCTGTAGTAGCGAAGGATACACCTGATGCATCCTCCAAATTCCTGTGAAAGAAGGTCACATTTGAAGGTCGCATTCGGAGTGTCCTACTTGCTTTTCTGAAATGAGATAGTCTCGATGACGTATGCACCCTTCGAATGAGACCTCCGGAGGACGCAGCCTTCTAAATGAGACACAGCTTATAAATCCTTTTTGCTTTTTTTTTTTTTTTTCCTTAGATCTTAAAGCTTCAATGTAGCTAATGCTTAAGTTCAATTTTAAATAGGTTTATTAACAAGTTTAGGTTTATTATTAGACCATTTTTGTTTGTGAATATGGTATTTCCCAAACATAATTATCAAATTAATCACCAAATGTTGCTACAAACCAGGTGCGTCGCTAGACCCCTTTTACTGGGGAACGAGCCCCAGTATAAATCTGCTGTTCCCCAGTATAAATCTCAAGTTTAAGTTTTAACAATTTACTTTGTCAGTGTATTCATTTACATCGATAATCGCGGCAAAAAACTGGTCTAAATGCAATGTAGTAACCTAATTCACGTGAGAGGAGGAAATGCCTCCATCGCAAAATGATTGGATATAATTGAATGTGATTGGCTCATGCGATAAATCCCGCCTCTTGTTTTTGTGCGAGCTCTCGGCCTGAACGAAGAAGATTATGGCGTTATTGACTATATATTAAGTAAACAAACAACTCACCCGGTTATATATCACTATGTGTCACATCAAAATAAAACTTGAAATGGCCTGAAAACGTGATGACTGTCAGTTAATGAGCATTCACAGCGTGATGAAATGAAAGATGTATCTTCGTGTCTGTGACAGTGTTTACAGGGCTTTTATGATGATGACTCGAACACTGTAAAAAAGCCAACTTTCAAAAAGTCCTCCTAATAAACATAAAACAGTAAATTGAACTATGATATTTTCATTGGAAGTGTTCATGCATTATACTAAGTTGATACAACAAATTCGTTGCTTAAATGTTAAAAACATGCAATATTTTGTTGATCTAACTATGAAGTTTAAGTTTTCATTGAATCTAACATTTCTTATTAACGCGTGCGCAGTTTGAACCTTGAACGCTTGCGCACTTTGATACTTCAGCTACTTTGGCTGTATGACGCAGATTTCAAAAAGTTGATGCTGATGAGGGGTGATGTCGTGCCTGGTATGTAGTAATCATATTTTATAATCAATCAATTTTATTTGCCATGTATAATGAATGTTGTGCTCTTCTCAAACTTACGGCCTAATCTATTTTGCAACGTGTTTCTGTTTTTGCGCACTTTTGTGTGGTTGTCGATGCTAACATGAAGGACGAGTGGCGTCGTGCTTGATCGATCCTGCTTTTCTATAAAATTATCGGTAAGTACTTTTTTTATATATATATATATATATATATATATATATATATATATATATATATAAAATCAAGTGTATTTTATTTGCCATGTACAATTAGTGTTTTGCTCTTCTCAAACTGACGGCCTAATCTATTTCGCAGCATGTTTCTGATGTTGTGCACATTGAGTTCTTTTCAAAGCTGATGTGAAGGAGGAGTGGTGTCGTGCCCAGTGTTGCCAACTTATTTTCAGGGGAAGTTGCTAAAGGAAAGTTGATTTGTTGCTAAAAGATGTTGTGACGTCATTGCGTAATCACGACGCAATTGTGTCACTACAGTGTCCCAATGTTGAGTGTACACACTTTGGAGTGTATGGACTTCGAAGGTCACACCTCGTAAGTGCACGAAGGACCCTCCGAAGTGCTTGAGACACTCCGCCTTCGCAGGATTTCCTAATTCCGCCACCAGGTGTTCCAGATTACTGCTCCTGTCGCATAGCAACGGTGCAAGAGGAGAGCTGCCATCCTGCCAGGACAGGTGGAGCCAGAATGGCTCATTCATTTTATGCCATTGTGTGAGGGGATTAGTAGTGGACCCAGAAATATAGACAAACACGTGGATAAGCTTTAGAAAGTTTATTTTCAGTTTCCTTAATGTTAAGGTTCTCAGGATGCCGGCAAGTATTCTCCAAGCCAGGGAGTGGCGACAGTGAGGTGAACAATGGGTCAGTGATGGGAATAGACGATTAGAGGAAGATCTGGAGGATGGCAAACTAGTTAAGCACTTCCAAGCAGGAACTGAGTGAACTGGCATCGCCTGAATCAGTATAGCTGACAGGGTTTAGGTGGTCTTTTGAGGTGGATGGGGTGACCGGCTTGGGAATTGAACCCCGGTCTACCACGTGACAGGCAGAGACAGTCCACTGTTCCACACAGGAAAGTCTACTAGAGTGTTCTAGATGATGTTCTGAGGAGTAACAGAAGAGTAAAGAACAAACAGTACTGAAGACAACACAATCCAATTTCCCTTATCCCTTTCCAGTCCCAAATCCAAAACAATGATTCCACAATCCAAATCCAGCTTCCAGAGCAGCAGATAAAGAGAGTCAAACTTACTGACTCTCTGATGGAGGTTCAGGCAGAGAGAGAAAAATCAGGTTCCAGGCAGGGTTGAGTTCACTCAGGTTTCAAGGATCAGATTCAGGAACTGGTTGGACTGTTCACCAATGAGCTGATGAGACAATTTGGCAGAGAGGTAAGTGTGAGACTGGCTTATATAGTTAGTGAGACAGGTGAAACCAATGAGGATAATTAAAGAGGAATTACGAAATCAGGAACGAGACGCTGGATGCTGGCTGACAAAATAAGGGTTTAACAGGAAATGGTGACAGAATCATGACAATAATGGAGGAGACGGTGATGTACCTCAAGCTTAGCCAAGACTGAGGCCGGGTAAATTACACTGGTTTGCTGCATCCTTAAATGCTGGATTACTTTAAATGCAGGTATTGCTTGGAGATTACTTGAATAATGGAAAAACTACAAAATACACACACGCACACATAGCAGTTCAAATGCTGACTGATATCTTACAAAGGTGCGATTTTATATAGTTCATTGTCTTGACCATGCATATGTAGACAGGTTTGAAACCCGGATTTTTTTAGGCAGTTAAGCATAAAAATAAAACGGTGAAAAATAAATAAATAAATAAATAAATAAATAAATAAATAAATAGGGCATTGTACAGCTCAATGTTCAGCGGCAGCTGTGACAGCTGACCAGTGCCCTGTATGACCGGTCCGAGTCCTTCAGATGCAGCCTCCGATATAGTTAGCAATAATTTGTTAATATTCTGACAAAATTTTGATGCTTTCATTTTCAAAATAATCAGTGGTGGACTGCAAGGAAGTACATTTATGTATTCTCATACAAATATGAAGTACTAAATTCTCTTCTTTTTTTATCACTGGACAGCAAAACTACAAAAATATGGTCTTTTACAACATGATGCATTGTTGTAGATTAAACCCAACAGTATATGAAGTAGGCAACTTTAAATTTAACAACCTTGAACATATTCAGAAGTAAAATGCAACATACACATTAGTGCAGCAGTAATATTAATGCAAAACCATCCTGATGAATTCTTTTTCAGAACAATACTGTAGGCCTATACCTTTTACTTTTACTCTCAATATCTTAAGTATATTAGAGTATGCAAGATAACACTTTTAATTAGAGGATAGTTCACCCAAAAATGAAAATTCTGTAATCATTTACTCACCAAGTTGTTCCAGGTTTGGAATTTTCATTTTTGGTTGAACTATCCCTATAACTAAGGTATTAAATATGACTAGTAGTTTTTCCCCAGTGTGGTATTAGTAGTCCTTACAAGTAGATTACTTAAGTATCTCAATATTTCTTCTACCAATTACTTTGTCATAGCTCTAAACAATTTCTCTTTTCCTTCTTTCCCTAAATCAGACCAGACCCCTGTACTGTAGGATAAAGCTGAATGTGCCAGCGCTGGACAGGTTTTTAATGGTTTTTGGCTGAGCAGGTAGGCCCTGACAGTGCTGCTGGATCTTCTGAGAAGTGCCACAATCCAGACTCTGGTGTTTCTCTTCTGTCTGGCCAGTGGTACATCATACAGAGAGGTCTCCAGAGTGTTTGACATACCTCGTTCCACTGTCCACCGCATTGTCCTTTGAGTCGCTGATGAGGTGCTGGCCATTCACCAAGAGATTCACCTCCCGAAGACCCCAGAACACCTGGAGGCAGGGCTGGGCTCAAAATTGATGTTGTTTTTCTGATGTTAAACCTAGGCTATGTTGTAAATAGTTGTAAAAAGTACTTTCAGTAATGTATAGAACAATTTGTTTTAATGTGTAAAACATTTATTTACAGGACAAAAATATAAACGTATAGAAGAATGTTTTGTGAACTGCATTAAAAAATGAACAATGTACATAATTACTTCCCTTTTATTTACACATGTGGATATGCATAACAAAAAATACAAAATGTACAGAAAGTACTCAGGCTCATTTACAAATAAATTACATTACAAAAATGAATAATGTATACAGCTTACCATTTCGTTTTTAACTTGCATCACAAAAATAAACTACAGAAATTGGTTGTTTCATTGACAACGTGACAAAAGATACTGAAAAATTTTAATGTACCCATTTTTTCCACTGTTTTCTCTTCTTGAGAGAAGGGTTAATGAATAATTTATTGTCTCTCTGTTCTCTCCCTGCTCTCCTGTGCTCTTCTCTTCGTCTTCGTCTTCGTCTCTCTCTCTCTCTGGAGTTTGATGTCCTCTCTGAGTACCTCCACCAGCTTCCACTCACTCCCTCACCTGTCCCAGGACACCTGCAATCCTAAGGCAGAGCAAATAAACCATGCCTGTTAACAACAACAGCACAACGAATTTCAGCAAAAAAAAGTGTCTAACTTAATTACTTTGTATTTTTTATGTCCTTCCCCAACAGGCTAATTTTTTCCAGAATAGTTCTAAAACGAGAAAATGGAAACACTTATGAAAAATATTTAGACGGTGCAATCTTTGAAAATATGTACAACATATTTAAACGTAAAAATTGGTGCAACATTAGAAAATATGACACAGCAAGACATGCATACAAAATACTGAAGTGCTCAAGTTTGGTTAAAACATTTGTGGACATATCTTACATGACAGCACTACAAAACACAAGAAAAGTAAAGACTATTGCCTTATATAGTGGTTGTCTTATTGTTTGTGGGCTTTGTGTTAAGAAATCCCTGGCTTTTAACACTTGTTTCGCTAGATATTGGAGTAAATGAAAACACAATACTTACATTTCAATGTGAATTCCAACACAGAACTCTCATCCGCCGTCGTCATCTGCACGCTATGAATTCTGGGATATGGTAGGGTGCGAAGTGTCCATCAGATGTACACTTCATTTTCCTGGGAAATGGAGGGTGCATTTGACATCGCTTTAGAATTAGGGCAGCCTTCGTCACGCCGCGGTGACGCAATCGGCCTTGGAATGCGGTCTTCGGAGGGCACATTCTGAATTGGGACAGCTTACGTCACTGTGACACAATCGCACTTCAAATACGCCCCTTGGAGTCCACGAACTTCAGTCTGCGAACTCAACATTGGGACACAGCTTACATTAAATCTCAGCAAAACTATTTTATATGTCCATTTAGATTTGTTTGTAAAATAATATAATATTAATATGTATAAAACTATTTTATTAAATACATTGAATTTTTGAAAACGCACACATTTTTGAACGATTACAATTTAAGTTTTTATTTTGTTAGCCAGTAAACTAGTAAAACTACACATTCTGAACAACTATATTTTTAAGCAGTGTATTAGTAGTTAGTTAGTATGCTACACTCTAAGAAAAGTCTGTAAAATAGGGCACAATCTACTATGTTATTATGAAGGAATTTTGCATATTGATTTTCCACAGTTTTTTTTTAACCTGCATTTTTAATTACGCATTGTATTTTGTGTTTTCGGGGTATAACGGATAATGGATAATGTCCTGGAAAATTACTAGTACCTTTTCCATTTTTCTAGAAATTTTTCTTACTACCTGATCAACAACTGCATGTACAAACTATTAACAAAATGTACCACAAATTAACAATTATTCAATTATTTATTATTTTTTATTATCAATATTAATTTAAACAATTACAAATAGCAGCAACTTAATTCGCGTGATGTGTGTAATACTAGGCATCTTTGGTTTTCTCTTTTTGTGTAATTTAGATGGTAAATGTGTGCCTTTTTAATCACTTATCAAAAGTTGCCAAATAAATTTTAAACATAGATAAATTTGTTGCTAGGTGCTTTTGGAAGAAAAAGTTGCTAGGGTAGTCTGAAAAGTTGCTAAATTTAGCAACAAAATTGCCAAAGTTGGCAACACTGGTCATGCCAGACAAATCCAGCTTTTCTTTAAAATCACTGGTACGTAGTTATCATGTTTTATAATCGACTGTATTTTATTTATCATGTAAAAATTGCATTGACCATGTAGACATCTTCCTGCAATTGCTTTAAAAGTACATTAACATTGTGCACATCTTTTCAAGTTTTGAGAGAGATTGCCACTGGAACAACTAAAGTGCCTTTATTTTAATAATCGTCTGATAGAAAAATGGTGTGACGTTCATAAAATGTAGTATTGTGTAACTGATTTTGTGCACTTTTGGGTGCTTCATACATAGTGTTGAGATATGGTTGTCTATGGGGAAAAAAGTGAGAAATTGATTAAAATAAATAGTTAAAACAAGAAACAATTTAATCTATCTTAGGGTATTAGTTTTGCTCATATGTCTTGACAACTGCCAATAAACTGTATTCTGATGTTGATCTATACAATATTGTAAACATATAGTAAGCTAGCTGAAATTTTTTTGCTAGCTGAAATATCTGTAAAAATGGGACAAATTGATGGAAAATGTTTTTGAAGCTAAGTAGTCCATTGAAGAAGTAAACTATCGAACAGGTGGAAATGCAATGCAAATATTGTAAATTTTCACATTCTGACATAGAGGTCCTGGTGAAGCATTACAGGCTTCGTCAAGGACAAGGTCATAAAGGCACAAATTGGCCTTGCCTATATCCAGATTGTGTCTGCTCATTCAGGACACAAGGTGCTTTAAAATCACATTTGTCACGCTGCCACACCAGCAGAACTATTAGGCAAGTTAGCCTATCATTTAAATGTGAGTTGTATGAGTTTGAAAATGTTTGCAATGAAAACATTTTTTAGACATCTTAACACACATCTAAGAAAGCATGAAACTGTACAGTGCCCTTTTGCTGGCTGTGAGTATAAAGTCAACAGGCTTACAAATTTTACCTCTCACAGGAATAGGAAACACAAAGCTCACACAACAAAAGATTTAAGAAACTCAGTCTTTACTGAAACTGAGAACCTTAACACTGATACAGCATTGAACATTGATAATGATGACGTTGATGCTGTGGAGTCCTCACGGATTGTTCAAGAGGCTACTGCCTCTGGTTGTGAAAGTGTGGATATCGAAACTCTTGAGCATAAACTGGCATCTGTATTTTTGAAGATGCAAACAGTCTTGCATATATCCAAGAATGCCATCCATAATATAGTCGAGGAAATTCATGATATATTGCACTTTTCCAAGTCTCTTGCTGTTGAAAGCATTAAAAATATTTTTGGTCAAACGAAAAATTTATATTTCAAAGAACACTTCTCTGTAATTGAGCCAACAGAGTATCTCTATGACAGGACACACAAAAATCACTTTGTTTATGTGTCTTTATATCATGTTCTGGAACGCTTACTAGGTCAAAAAGGTCTTTTGGATAAGATTGTGTTCAGTGGAGAGTCTACTCCTGGACATTTTGAGTCTTTTCAAGATGGTTCTTGAACAGACTCCTAGGTGACTACAACCTTGCAATATCTTTGGGACTGTATGTGGATGAATTTGAATTGGGCAATCCCTTGGGAACTTCAAGAAAAATCCATAAGATTGTTGCCATGTATTGGGTGGTTCTAAACTTACCATCCAAATTTCGCTCTAGTCTTCACTCGATTCAGCTTGCTGCCCTTGGTAAAAGTGATGATGTGCGGTTCTTTGGATATGAGAAATTTCTTGATCCTCTGATGAAATATCTGAAGTGTTTGGAGCAAACAGGTGTTTTTGTTCCTGCTCTGAATCAGTATGTAAAGGGGACAGTCTTTTGTGTATGTGGGGATAATTTGGGAGCCCACAGCTTGGCAGGCTTTCAGGAAAGCTTCAATTCTGAGAATCTTTGCAGATTTTGTTTAATCAGTAAGCATGACGTCAAGTCTGGTCAGGTTGAGATCAGTGATTTCAAATTAAGAACTGTAGAAGAACACAATTCTTTTGTCCAGGAACTGCAGGCAGATGGAAGTTTGAAAAATGTCAGTGGTGTGAAGGGGGAATGTGTGCTAAGCAAGCACTTGTCTTTCTTTCATCCTGTAACCGGTTTCCCTCCTGATGCATTACATGATTTTTTAGAAGGCATTGTACCTGTAGAATTGTCTTTGTGCCTGAAAGATTTCATTTCGAAAGGAAACATTTCATTTGATGAGCTCAATCACTGTATTAAGTCCTTCCCGTACAAAGATTCAGACAGGGTTAACAAGCCAAAGGTATTAACCAAGTCAGGTTTCACCAAGGGTACAGTAAGTGGTAATGCACACGAGAATTGGACGCTATTACGTTTGCTACCTCTTATGATAGGTCACAAAATTCCTGAAAATGAACCATCTTGGGAGATTCTAATGGACCTGAAGGTCATCATTGAGGTAGTTCTATCTTCAAAATTTTCAGAGGAGTCTCTTTGTTACCTAGAGAGCAAAATCAAGGACCACCAAAACCATTACCCTTATTTGATTCATTGTTTTGGACCATTGGTGTCACTTTGGACAATGCGCTTTGAGGCGAAGCATAATTACTTTAAAAAAATAATCCATGACACTCAGAACTTTATTCTACTGACACTTTCAATGAAGCATCAACAAATGATGGCTTATTATCTGGATGGTGAGGACTTTTTCAAACAATCACTATATGTGGAGAAAGCAAAGGTATTCCCACTTGCTTCTCTTGAAGCCCCCGTGAAGTCAGCAATTGAGAGAAGGTATCCAGATGCAAGCCAGGTGTCTCTCTCCTCCAATATTCATTTGCATGGAGTTCGATATACAGCTGGCATGATTATCTCTGCAGGACAATGTAGTGGTTTGCCAGATTTTTACAAAATACTGAACTGTGTAGTGACTCCCAAAGATGTGTCATTCCTTTGTAAAAAAAAAAAATAATAATAATAAAAAAAAAAAATCTCAGCCTGGTATCTTGAACATTTCAGGTCCTTTGAGATAAATGAAAGCAGTTTTAGTGACATTCATGTTCTTGATCCTGACATGCTGAATGACTTCCATCCATTGACGGCATACAAAGTTGGTTTGAAAGTACTTGTGACTCCAAAAGTGTTTTTAACTCATTAGGAGATCAAAGTTGACAGTTGTGTCTGTATTCTTGATCAGACATTATATTCCACACACTAGAATGTATTCATTTAGGTTCCCACCATTGCTGTTAAGAATGGAAAATAAATGTGTCCCAGTGAATTAATGATTTTGACTGCTTGTGCTTCTAGGTTCTGCTTTCTATAGAGAGCATGTTGCTGTGGGTTCACATTTCCCCTACCAACATCAGGAGGGTGGAGCTGCCTGAAAGGCCTGAGTCTGTGGACAGTTTGAAGTCTTTCCTTAAAGAGACATTACAGCTAAAATCTGAATTCTCACTACAATTTGAAGACCCGGACTTTAACAATGAACTTTGTAACTTGAATGACATCAAAGAGTTGCCAGCAGTGAAGGTGACCTTAAAGGTTCTGTGGGAAGAAACATCATCTCCACTGGACTTAAGTGATGCAACTTCAGTGTCCTCACTTGTTCTCTGAATCCCCGCACCTGTTGAAATCGGCGGTTTTTAATGTTCGCTCTGTCAACAATAAAGCAGTGATTTTATCTGACATCATTGTGGAAGAAAAACTTGACCTCTTGTGTCTAGTTGAAACATGGCACAAACAGTCAGATTTTCTTTTTAATAAACTTACTCCAGCTGGCTATGGGTTATTTGATTTGCCACGAACCTCTGGTAGAGGTGGTAGTATCATTGTACTGTACCATCAAAAATACAGTTTAAGTCCTGTAGCTGTTGATTTCATGTGGAATTGCACTTGCCAACAGGTGGGCCACAACTGGGCAACATGTGCAAGACCTATCTTGGGCCCAGCTTTATTTTTTTTTGTGGGTACTACAAGGTTACTACATGAACTGAAATATGGGTTGTAAGTGAGTTTGTCCATGGGTTCTATTCTATTTTTGTTTGGTTAAAAAAAGTCCTCAAAATATCTCCTTTTGTGTTGAGCAGAATAATGAAATTCATACAGGTTTGGAGCAACTTGAGGGTGAGTAAATGATGTCAATTTTTTTTTTTTTTTTTTTTGTCAATTATTCCTTTAAGAGTCACAGTTTTAATAACTTAAGTTAGAGCTGCATGATTCTGGATACGTAGAGAATCCCATTTTTTTTATAGTTTCAAACAGACATCACGATTCTGAACAGACAACTAAAAATAAAATGTAATTTACTATAGAAGTTCAGACAAAATGTTAATGGCTGCTGTAGTGGACAGCACATTCCAGGGCCCAGTTTATGGCGGGGCCCCTCTCTGACCACAATAGTGGACAAAGGTTTGCTACATTTTGATTGGATCTTGGTGGACTAACATAAGCAAACTGTCCAACGCCATCAGATAAAGATGCCAGGACAATGGCCAGACACCTCTGAGAGGGCAAGAAGAAGACCCTTGGAACTAAGCCCGGGAAGGACAGGACTTCCTATTGGTCAAAATGCAGTTTCTGCCCTTCACCCACCAACAGACTGATTCCTCAGGTTTTGGCCTGTGACTGCCATAAAAATTCCTTAGGACATCTGGACACAGAAACAGTGAGTGAAACAAACAGGGATCACAGAGTTCCATCCAAATGCATTCATGTTCTCAAACCTTAAACTGATGCAAACTACAACACACACATCTTATACTTATTCAGAGAAATAAGTATTCTCAGTGACAGCGACATGTAGTGCAACATCTTACACAAACTCAGCTGTTAATAGACAAATGAATGCATGCATGACAGTTCAGTCTTCTTCCATCATGTTTGGACTTAATGTGTTTGTAACAGTGCCAAAGGTATTCTGGTTGTGGTTTGGTAAGTGAATGATGCATTGGTAAAACTTTAGTGACACTTTTCTAAATGTGTGTTTGGACTATGCAAATAAGTTCCACAGGAGGAAAGAAGGGTGGGCCACACCGTGTCCCCCTCTCTGATGGAAATAGCCAATCACAGCCTGGAAATGGAGAAGCGGCAGATTGCAATCTCCTCCTCATCGGAAAGAGATAAAGGTACCTTTCCAAAAGACACTCCTTGTTCTGAGTCTGAGTCCCAAAAGGGAAAGACGTTAACAGATAAACCAGTTCTGAGTCTCCGGCCCTGTTTGCCTTTAGTTTTAAGAGGCTAATACTACCCATATTATGTAGAAGGCTTTGAAAATAAACACAAATGTAAAGAAAAGAGGATTGTTAAAAAAAGATCCCAGTCAACAATTTGATCTCACAATGATGTCACCATGAGCTCACATGATTCTCATGGTGTGGTCACAATGTGTGTGTCACAGTGAGCTAAAAGTGTAACCACACAGTGCAACACTCTACACTGCTCACATAATTCTGTTGGATGTTTATTTATTCATTTTAAAGTTTTATTCAACATGTGCCCAACCCTTAATCTTGATCAAACATTTTCCTCTTCGGTGCTTCTTTTTGATATCCTCACTGCTCCTACTTCTCACTTTATTTTATATAGATGACAACCTGTGTTTCCCGTATCCCATTTTTGTTGCCACTCCTTAATGATGTTTTAATTATTGCTTTTGCTTCAAATTAGATGTTCGATTTCTGAACAAATTGTTCTTTGAGCCTGTTCCTAGGAAGTAACCGAACTGACTCAAACTTTAGTTCCGGGCTGATGACGCAAGACGCACAGCCAAAGTTTGCTGACTGTCGAAGTGTCGAAGTTTGCTGAGGATTACCGTTGATGCTCATGAAGGAGTTTACGATACTTTGCAAGCCTGAGGCACATACTGGAAATATGCTTATATAGCTTACTAATGTTATTAAATAACATTTTATTAAAACCTGCAGAATCCTTTCTGTAGAGAGATTCTGTAGAGTAAATTAATTATGCTATAGTTTATTGTATATGCAGATTATATTTTAAGTTGTTACACAAAATCAAGGAGTTTATAAGGTTTATCTCTCTTATTTCCTTTAGACATGTAGAACATATCTGCATTTCTGCATGAATGTATGTAATGTGTGCTGTAGGTGCGAAACTTTTAGTAATCTTATCCAAGATGTAGATGATCTTATCCCCGGTGACTGACATTTGAACTGCCTCCTCTCAACCTGCTCAAAATTTTAAACTCACAATGAGCTCACGCATTACACACACGGTGAGGATCACAGTATGAGGATCATTTGAACTCACAATGAGCTCACATACTACTCACAAGGTGAGGATCACAGTATGAGGATCGTGTGATATCACTGTGATCATTGCATGATCTCACGTGTTGACTGGGATTAACATTGCTAAATGCTAAAAAATCTTTGGTTGCTCTGACAGATCTTTTATCACTCAGTAGACTGACATTTATTCATTAGATGAACTAAAGTTTTTAAGTTGTCGGCTGCTAGTTGAGTTAACTTAACAAGTTGACTGCGATAGGTTGCCTTATTTGTTTTGAGTTAGGTCAACTTTTTTTTTTTTTTACAATGTGCAGACACCTTGTTTTAAGCATGGGAAGGTGTGTTTTATTGCTTGGTTAGTATGAGCAGCACAGCACAAAGCTTTGTGTGCTTGTCGTCTCCTAATTAGGATTCTAAAACGATAGATGTTAAGTTTGCTTTTTAAAACAAATGAATGTTTACACCATGTTGACATCAGACGCGAGCAGCGCGGTGTGGCGCAGCACGGCACAACTAAATACAATAGAACCCATTATAATCAGTGACTGTCTACACTGGATGCGGCGCGACATGATAAATCCCTGACAGCTAACTGATGCTTTGTTCTATTTACGACGTACTGACACAAAGTTTAAATGATTTTCAATGGTCGCTTGGTCACGTCTACAGATACATCTAAAAAAATTAGAATATTGTGAAAAGGGTCAATATTTTGTGTCACTCATTTCAGAAAGTGAAACCCATATATTATATAGATTCATTACACAGAGTGAAATATTTCAAGCCTTTATTTCTTGAAATTTTGATGATTATGGCTTACAGATAATGAAAACCCAAAATTCAGTGTCTCAGAAAATTTGAATAATACATAAAATCAATAAAAAAAGAATATTTTAAACAGAAATGTCAGGCTTCTGAAAAGTATGTTCATTTCTATGCACTCAATACTTAGTTGGGCCTCCTTTTGCATGAATTACTGCATCAATGCGGCGTGGCATGGAGGCAATCAGCCTGTGGCACTGCTCAGGTGTAATAGAAGCCCAGGTTGCTTTAATAGCGGCCTTCAGGTCATCTGCATTGTTGGGTCTGGTGTCTCTCATCTTCCTCTTGACAATACCCCATAGATTCTCTGTGGGGTTCAGATCAGGCGAGTTTGCTGGCCAATCAAGCACAGTAACACCATGGTCACTGAACCAGCTTTTGGTACCTTTGGCAGTGTGGGCATGTGCCAAGTCCTGCTGGAAAATGAAATCAGCATCTCCATAAAGCTTGTCAGCAGAAGGAAGCATGAAGTGCTCTAAAATTTCCTGGTAGATGGCTGCGTTGACTGTGGACTTCAGTAAACACAGTGGAGCAACATCAGCAGATGACATGGCAGCCCAAATCATCACTGACTATGGAAACTTAACACTGGACCTCAAGCAACATGGATTCTGTGCCTCTCCACTCTTCCTCCAGACTCTGGGACCTTGATTTCCAAATTAAATGCAAAATTTACTTTTATCTGAAAAGAGGACTTTGGACCACTGAGCAACAGTCCAGCTCTTTTTCTCCACAGCCCAGGTAAGACGCTTCTGACGTTGTCTCTGGTTCAGAAGTGGCTTGGTAGCCCTTTTCCTGAAGACGTCTGAGCGTGGTGACTCTTGATGCACTGACTCCAGCTTCAGTCCACTCCTTGTGAAGCTCTCCCAAGTGTTTGAATCAGCTTTGCTTGACAGTATTCTCAAGCTTGCGGTCATCCCTGTTGCTTGTGCACCTTTTCCTACCCAAATTCTTCCTTCCAGTCAACTTTGCATTTAATATGCTTTGATACAGCACTCTGTAAACAGCCACACCTTTCAGTAATGACCCTCTGTGACTTACCCTCTTTGTGGAGGGTGTCAATGTTCGTCTTCTGGATCATTGCCAAGTCAGCAGTCTTCCCTATTATTGTGGTTTCAAAGAACAAGAGATACCCGGAATTTATACTGTAGGGATGGTCATTAATTGAAACTCAAATGTAAATATTCTAATATTTTGAGAAACTGATTTTTGACTTTCATGAGCTGTAAGCTCTAATCATCAAAATTAAAACCAAAAAAAAACTTTTGAAATGTTTTACTTTACATATAATGAATCTAAAATATATGAAAGTTTCACTTTTTGAAATAAGTTACAAGAAAAAATGAACTTTTTCACAATATTGTAATTTTTTTAGATGTACCTGTAGTGTAGACAGATTTTAGCTGTTGTGCCGCGGCGCGCCATGACAACTGTTGTGTCTGGTGTAGACACGGTGTTAGTATGTGACAACAACAATTGTTGTAATTTAGGAATAAGAGTAAGTGGGGTTTGGATCGAGATTACAATCTTTTAACGATTAATCGTGCAGCTCTAATTTCTGATAATCATTGTAGAATTGCGGGTACATTTCAAGCTGAGAAAGAAAACAAAAAAATAGGAATTTTTTTTTGGTTAAACTTTTTTTATTTTCATAGAACACACTTTAAATTTAATATTTTCTATATTTGCTGATCTTAAACTTGTAAAATTTTAAATATTTATTCTGAAAATCAATGTACTAACAGAAAAATCTGTCAACTCTGTTGTAGACAAATTGGGTCAAACATATACAGTTAATAAATGTAACACAATTTAAAACCCTGTCCTCCCTAGAAGAACATCTGTCTCTTAATCCATTAATTCAACTTTAAACCTAACAATATATAGACTTTTTGTTTTAGAGTAAAAATATCAACCCGTTTAATTGAAAAGTTGCCAATATGGTGTGTATTTTCTCTAATCATAGCTTTAAAAATGAATGAAATTCTTTAAAATTTCATGTAGTAGTAGTAGTAGTACTATTTAGGCTAATTAGCTTCTGAGCAATTTGTTAACAATAAAACACATATAATTATCATGTTTAAAGCAAAACTTTAAACAGAGTTGACATTGGTGGTAACAGAGCTGACAATCAGAAAACAGAGTTGACCACCTGTAGTTAAAAGACCAAAAACAGCAACATTTTCTGCCAGATTCTGAAGCTGAAACCATTTTAAATGTAACAACTATTTAATTTTATAAAATACATGTGAATTACAGATCTTTTATGTAATTGAACATTAACTTAATGTGTCCAAAGATCTGGAAAATAAAATGACATAGCTGCTCCCTCACCCTGGGCATGCAAATCAGTTATTGGCAATTTCTGCCCATATGCCTTTATTTAGTATTTAAATGTGCACTATGCAAGTTTTTTATAGACATAATAAAAGACAGAGCTCTTGATTCAAGGAATAGCAGTTTGCAAGAATGTTAGATTTACTTTGTAGCCATATGTTTACATTAGTATTCATAAACATCAGAGCAAAACATCAATTTTGAGTAGTGGTGCTTTTTTCCTTTTGTGTCGTCTGTCTCTGTCTATTTTCTGCCTTCCATACAGGGTCAGCATGTCGCTGTGCCCTCTGTTGCCCTTGCCTTTCTGCTGCTGAGAGATTAATTTACCTGTAATTCAATTTCTTTAGCCTGTAATGATGTAAAACATATGTATCCTTTACAGTAAAATGACCCAGAATCCAAAATAAACATAATAATAATGCAAAATACTTAAATGTGATTGGGAACATTTGACTCTGTTACTCATTGTCAGCTCTGTTATCATTAAACTTTTTAAAAAACTAACAGAATTGACAATAACAGAGTTGACATTTTCCACCATTTTGTGCTTTAGCTCAAGATGCTAACCCTCAAACCAGATACCACGTGACATGTCTAAAACAGATTTTTATGGATTTCCATCATATTATTGTTTTTAAAAAGTAAATGAGAGATTCACTGCAAAATCACAATAACAGATTTGACAAATAATTAATCTACTATCCGTGTATCCTAAACATTTTGTACAAATGAATGAGAATAAAGACATACATCAATGCTTTCCAAAGATTCCTACCAGAGGACGTGACATCACTTGGTGCAAGTCACATGTTTTTTCTATGAATGGTTTAAAGATTTTTATACCTTTTTATAACTGAGGTAACAGAGTTGACCAGAACGTAGGGACAGACACAAAATGTATTTTTTTTTATTAATGAAATTACAAATATTCCAAAAATTAGATATTTTATGCAATTGTTTATGTAACTTAATAGAGTAAACACAAAAATATGAAAATTAAACTTAAATATTTCATGATAATTCAAGCTGAATGTATGAATCAGGAGGCGAAGACAGTCAATAATAGGTGTAGTGGCAGTCTTTCAGTTATTATTTTCAAGACAAAATGTCCCTAACAGTTTTTTTCAATTGCTTACACACTAAAATTAAAACTTTCCCACAATTAGCAAAACCTTACACTCAAGGAGCAAAGCACCGGCCTAGATTTGCACAACTGTAAGCACATTGTCAGCTTCACACTTTTTTGCAAAACATTACACACAGTGATTTACAAAACACTAAACACACTTGTATGCATTTGACACAGAAATTTATCATGATGTCATTTCCTTGCAATTTCAAAGCAAAGGCTTTCAAATGAACACACCCCATGAACCAATTGGTTAAAAACAGCCACCAGGTGTGCAAACACACTGGTGCTTAATTGTAGACACACCAACAGGTTTAAGCACTATAAAAAGGCACCAGGTAAGTTCACCTGTCTTCAACAAAAATGGACGGTGTCAGAGGAAGAGGGAGAGTGCGGATGAGAGGGGGAATCCAGAGAGAACAAGGTGGAGGGAGAGGAACACCTGGAGGAGGGCTAGGACATGCACAAAGATGAAGACAACCAAATCTGTGTAACGAAATTCGTGCTACAATTGTGGACCATGTAATAAACCACGGACTAACACTGAGGGAGGCTGGACTGAGAGTACAGCCTAAGTAGGTACACGGTGGCATCAATAGTTTGGATATTTCGTCAAGAACACAGGTGAGAAACTTATCTTCTGTCAACAGAAAATCCATAGCTGACTGCATGTACTATATCAACAGTTTTGGTATGCATTCGTGAATCATTTTACAGTAAGCTACATGTATTTTGTTTGGCCAACATAGGATTGAACGCCGAGAACACCAAGGAGGGAGGGGCCCCATATTCACACAGGAGCAAGAGAGCGAGATCATAAACCTCGTTTTGGCCAATAATGCAATCAGACTTCGAGAAATTCAAGCCCATATTGTCAATGATCACCACATTTTCAATAATGTCCAACAGGTCTCTCTGTCAACACTAGCCCGTATCCTTAAACAACATCAAGTTGTGACGAAACAACTGTATAAAGTGCCATTTGAAAGAAATTCAAACAGGGTGAAAGTCCTGTGGCGTGAATATGTGGTGGTACGTTTTGTTCACTGACTGTAGTATTGTGTACTGCACACATAACCTTTTTACTGTACATGTAATTTTACTGTATAGCAGACCTACAGTATATTGATCTACACAATGTGATATTTTGCTGTATTTCAGAGAGCTTTGCAAATGGATTCGGAGGAAGTCCCGCATGAGTTTATATACATTGATGAGGCTGGATTTAACCTGACAACAGTGAGAAGAAGGGGAAGAAACATCATTGGCCACAGGGCTATTGTCAATGTACCAGGGCAACGTGGAGGTAACATTACCCTTTGTGCTGCCATTACACAGAATGGGGTCCTCCACCGCCATGCCAACTTGGGTCCTTACAACACTGACCTCATTCTTACATTTTTAGACCGATTACACAATATTATCACAGCAGCAAACCAAAGGGACCAGATGCAATACATTGTTGTCTGGGACAATGTAGCTTTCCATCCTTCTGCTCTGGTCCAAAACTGGTTTCATCAACACCCACAATTTACAGTTCAATACCTTCCACCACACTCCCCCTTCCTAAACCCCATCGAGGAGTTCTTCTCAGCATGGCGGTGGAAGGTTTATGATCTCCGGCTCTACGTCCAGATGGCCCTCATTCAAGCTATGAAGGAAGCATGTGATCAAATTGAAGCAGCATCCATACAAGGGTGGATTCATCACTCCAAAAGATTCTTCCCACGTTGCCTTGCAAATGAAAATATAGCCTGTGATGTTGACGAGGCCCTGTGGCCAGATCCAGCTAGGCAGAGAGATGTTTAGTTTGTGTGTGTTTTATTTTTTAATTTTTTTTTTTTTTTTTTTTTTTTTTTCGGTACTGAACTGGATATGTAATTTGTTACAGTATTACTGTAAGCTTACAGTACTATGGTACGTTCAGTAATACTGTATGAAAACTGGAAAATGTTTTGTTAGGAATGTTTTGTTGAAATGTTCAGTATTGACTGACTTGAGTACATGAAAAGAAATAAATACTTTCATAAGTCTGCACAATTGGTGTTGTGGTGCTGGTGAATGTATTTTTACACTTTCTCTGTGTAAATGCTAAAAGTGTTTTAGGTTGAGCACAGGAGTGTTTAACTGATTCAAACAGAATCAGACTATATGATGGTTGTTTGTTATGACAACAAAATAAGGTTTTTATAAGACATTGTATAGTTTTGACATAAGTGTTCCATTTTGCAAATTATCTGAGGTGTTGTGCTACTTTGGTTTAGTGTTGTGCTAATTGTGTGAAGGGGTTTGGAAAGCCGGGCCCTGTTTTCAAAATTGTGCTTAAGCAATTGAAAAAAAACTGTGATATACATAAAAGCATTGCTTTTGGTGATCGCTTAATATAAATTGTGTTATTATTCAAAACTGATTCAGTGAAATTTTTGTTTTTGAAAAATAACAGAAGGTTTACCTGGAAGACGCGAAATGTACCCCCAATTCTAGAATTACAGGTAAGTGTTGCAGTCCTTTACATTTACAATACAGTATTTATGTAATCCAGTAAAGTAATAGCTGAATATGTACCATTGTATCAGTACCACATAGATGCATGCAGAGAGGGACACAGGTACCTGTGTGTTGGGGTGGGGGTGTGTGGGGGGGTTCTGTATGTGTAGTACTGTAGTTGTGTGTTTTGAGTAATGCCAGCCATCCATGCTATGTATTTTTTGTTGCAGAAAATCTTGGACATGGATGGACCTGCACAGCCTCATGAATTGATTTACATTGATGAGGCTGGTTTCAACGCCAGCAAAACTAGACGACGGGGTCGTAATATAATTGGCCAAAGGGCAATTGCGCACGTCCCGGGGCAGCGTGGGGGAAACATCACAATGTGTGCCGCCATAAGCCTTCGAGGGCTACTACACCATCATGCCAAACTAGGTCCCTACAATACGCAACATATACTAACATTTCTCGATGCACTTGTACAGGAGAGATCAGAGCAGCCCAGGTTTGTTGTTGTCTGGGATAATGTTAGTTTCCACCGGGCTGCTCTGGTCAAGGACTGGTTCACCAACCATGATCAATTTGAAGTTGTATACTTGCCCCCTTACTCGGCATTTCTAAACCCTATTGAATAATTTTTTTTCTGCTTGGAGATGGCGCGTATATGACCGCCAACCACATGCCTGCATGCCTCTTCTACGGGCAATGGAAGAGGCATGCGGAGACATTGAGGTAACGTCAATCCATGGATGGATTCGGCACACAAGGCGTTATTTTCCCCGTTGCTTAGCAGGAGAAAATATCGCTTGTGACGTTGATGAGATCCTTCCCTAGTGAAAAAGTGTACTAAGTATACTTGCAGCCAGACTAATTGTCAGTATACTTCAAGTGTGTTAATGATTAGTTAACTTGAAGTGTGCTATTTTGAAACCATTTCTTTTTGTACTAAGTGTATTTTAGTTGTAATTCAATTATACTAAAGTACAACTTTAAGTGTATTTAGTGTACTTTTTGATGCTAAATTGGAACTACTTCAAATATATTTAGTACACTTCAAGTACATGCCCATTTTCATGCTTGATTAGTGATATTAAAGTGTATTTTTTTTTTTTTTTGTATTACGAGTACATCACAAATTAATTATGAGTGTCTTTGAAACACACAAGCAATATACTATAAATGTATTATTTTTGAGTAAAAATATGCTAATTTCCCCTCCATGCTGAATCCACTTTTTAAGGTCATAACAATAAATGCATAACTTCAATGACAGACAGAGACAGATTATTAACAATTCAAACAGTGTTTATTTAAACCTCAAATGGTTTTAGCATTGCAAAACATAAAATGCACCAACCATGTTTTTAAATAAAAAGAAAGCTGAAAGAAACAAAACAAACATAAAAAAAACCATTTCAAACATGTAAAATAAATACAATAAAACAAAACAAAAAATATTGCAATTCTATAAAGATTTGCTCTTTGTTACATTTGCGCCTGATGGCCGCTCACACATCAGATGTACTTGTGTGTGGAAACTCCACAAGAACAGCATTTGTTAAAGTAAAAGAGGTAAGGTCAGAGGGCATGTTCATACAACTTTTTCTTTTTACTACATCAGACTGTAAATATCCTTTATTAAACCCTTACTACTTAATAGAATGAACATGATTAGCAGTGAGGAATTGTATCAGTATGTCACATCAATATTGCTTCCAGTGTATTAGCCAAACATACAGTATACAACAGAAGTGAGTACACCCATGTAGCATCACTATAAAGCACATGATACAACACTATTCAAGTTGAAAAGTATAGTATTTATAGTACAGATCAGGCTAAATTGTAATGTAGATTTCTGTAAAGCTGCTTTGAGAAGTTACTCTAAGAAGAAGTGAAGTGTACTCTAAATAAGGGCATAAAGTGCAAAAACAGCAGCAGCGCACTGAGCCTAGAATTGGTTGGCATCACCACTTTGTCTTCAAAGACAATCAAAACATCAGTGGGTTCCTCCCTCGTGACATTTCCTCTTCCTCCTCAACAGCAATGATGGGGACTGCTGCCTTCTGCACCTGCTCAGGCTCCTTTTTCTAAATGCATTAAAAAAGTGTTAGTATGAATAAAATAATTAGCATAAAATTAACCCTTGTGTGGAAAGACATTTAAATTTTCATAATTGAAAATAAAGTTGTGAAGGATCAGAGTAGTGTTTATTCAGTAGCGCGTGCACCCATTTAAAACCCTGTAGTACTTTTCAAAAACTTGTAGTAATTTTCACAACATGTCTTCCAGTCAACTGAATTTAATTTGGAAAAACTTTCAGGGGTGTATCAGCTGAATGTTCTTGAGCTTGAATTGAACCGAATTTTTTTTAATAAAACAACCAAATAAATATAAATAATAAATCAACACACCTTTATACAAACCCAAAGCAACTTTAAGATAGCTACAAGTGGAAATACAATGCACAAGACCTTTTTTGTAATCCATATTAAGAAAGCCTACTATAACTAGAACTTTCAAGACCCAACTCATATTCTTGTGAATCATAATGACTCTGAATCAAAGGCAAACTGAAATTTAATATGTTATTCATTCTGCTAATACAGTCTGAATCAAAAATGGTGGCACACTACATTACATCTAACATCACTGATCCTTGGATATCATGATGTCCTTCATGTGGTGTGAAGAACTAGTGTTTGTCTGAGCTGTGTTTGCATGAGCTGATCAATTATTTAAATTTCAGTCTAAAATATTGTGCTGCTACATTTGCAAAAATAGCAATTCATCCAAAAATGAAGAAATATACTTAAAACAAAAACCTTTCAGAAAATGATGATTTTCATCTCGCATAACACTAAAACCCATCAATTAAATCAATGTGAATTCTACTTACTTCACTTTAGGCTCGTAGTATTGCACAGCCATCTTGATGACTTTGACATCCAGCACTCCACGCTGCCTTTGCTCTGAAAACACAAACATATCCAAGTATGAGTTTATTCAATTAAAAACTGTGAGGAGCAAATATCAGTCTGAAATGTTAAATAACGTTAGCAAAACAGCCATCATAAATGCTCCTTGAGCCGCTTTGTTTACCGGGGCTTCGGCTGCATTAGTAAACTTAATTAACATCACAAGGATATGCTAACGTAGATGAAACTGACGAAGCGGATCATAAATAACGATTAACACAAAGTGTAAAACTAACAGTTACTGTATTATAGTGAATGGGTGGGTTTGTCTTAACTGTTACCTGTTGCTTTAGTTTCTGTGGCACGAGTGTCGGTTAACATTAGATCTGTCAGCCGTCTCCCTGCTTTAAAAGACAAAAATCACTTGTTTGTCTGTGTCCGACTGAGAAAGAAAACCACAAAAAAAAACATTTTTTTTATTTTCCCACTGACAAACTGTACCGTTGATAACTTTGATGTAATGGCGTGTTAGTTCCTCTTTGCATTAGCGCTGCTGAGCTGCTTAAAATAAAAAGATACGAAAATAAATCATAAACGTTCAAAAGTGCTTTAAATAGGAGTAAAGCAGCTTGAAATGCTTCCCTTTTTCTTTTCATGACTCTTTGAGTTTGAGCTCAGCTCAGCTGTGATTGGACGGGCTGAAGTCACTCAGCTGTGATTGGACGGGCTGATGTCACTCAGCTGTGATTGGACGGGCTGAAGTCACGCGACTAACTAGAAAACGGCTGCGGTTTTTGAATCTTTTTAGGAAACACACTAAAAATACATATTTTGCCATAAGGGAAAGGAAAGGAAAGGGAAAGGGAAGTGGTGTGTGGCCAAGTATGGTGACCCATACTCGGAATTTGTGCTCTGCATTTAACCCATCCAAGTGCACACACACACAGTAGTGAACATACACCTGGAGCAGTGGGCAGCCAATGCTGCGGCGCCCGGGGAGCAGTTGGGGGTTTGGTGCCTTGCTCAAGGGTCTCACCTCAGTCGTGGTATTGAGGGTGGAGAGAGTGCTGGTTATTCACTCCCCCCACCTACAATCCCTGGCGGACCTGAGACTCGAACCCACGACCTTCGGGTTACAAGTCCGCATCGCTATCCATTAGGCCACGACCGGTAAAAGTTATTACATTAAAAAAGGCTTAATGTAGGTGTAATATGGAAGATTTATGTACACTGAAAAAATAATATATTTTTTAAGATAAGTGGTTGCAAAAAATATATTTTAGCTAGGCTGTATTTAAATAAAAAATGTAGAAAATTAGTCAACTAAATTTGTTTATTTAAATGTAGCTAAAATAAATTAATTGCAACCACTTTCCTTAAAAACGTAGTAAATTCAATGAATAATTTTTCCAGTGAAATATAGTAAATATTAGTAAATATATAAATATTAAATATATTTACTATTGCTTATGTATTTATTTGATTAGCTTTTACCTACAGCCCTATACTCTATAAACATTTTCTCCAAAAACATTATTTAAAAGAAAAGAAAAGAAAAAGTAAGTAAAAGAAAAGGGTTGTTTCAAGTCTGTTCAATGCAGTCATGTTTGAACGGGAAACCTGATATATGGTGTTAAATCAAAAGGAATTGTTTAAATAAAGTGAACAGCATCAAAAATCTTTTTTTTTTTTTTTTTCCAGTGAGCAGTGTTCTTTATCATTCCTGTAATAACACGACTCTTAAAAAGAGAAACAAATCTGTTGTACAGTTAAATGATGAAACATTCTGTGAAATTATGATCCTGATGGCTTTCAAGTGTGAGGATCTTCTGCATCCACCACAAACAGATTCTGTGTTTTAGCTAAAGAGCGTGCGTGGAGGAAATTTTTTTTTATAGAGATGTTCAGCTAAATATATCCTGAACATTTGTCTCATAATGTATTTGCTGTCCATCCTCAATCACTCAGATGTAAATGTGTAATTATTAGGTCTAAAGACAAACTGTATGTCATTCCACTTACAAACAATATTGAAAGAGACTAAAAACTAATTCCTGGGGAACTACTTCTGCAGCTTTATACAGATATCAATGCCAATTGTTATTTTTCAGCTTTATTTCTCCATAAAATTTATAATGATATGTTATAATACTGCAATGATATAATATTAATGCAGAGTGAGTGAACTTCAGTTTTTGGCCTTGCAATATAGACAGTGTTTACTTGACTGTACACTTTATAATGCATAATAATATAATTATTTATTTGCTTTAGTTATTTGTTTTATTACTTTCTGAAAAGCAATGTATGTCCAAGTAATGAAGTGAATTCCAAGCATGAAGAAGTAAACTTAAAAATTACTCAAAAATGTGACTTAAAACATACTACAACTTCAGGTTATTTAATAATGTACTTTGAAAGTATACTTTCAATGCATTGTTACAATAATCAATTTCGGCACACAGTTAAAAAATATTCATAAAATATATTTAAGTAAACTGTACTTTCAAGTATTTTTTTGTAAAATATATTTTTTAGAAAATATACTAAATTACAATTATTTTAAAGTGTGTTAAAAGTTGTATTGTGAAAATAGGCAAAAGCATGATGCTAATATAATTTTTATATATTTAAAGATAGTACATTTTTTGTTAGTATATTTGCAGTGTACTATTAAAACAGGGAATATATTACAAATACAATAAAGTATACTTTTTTTTCACTAGGGTGTGGCCAGACCCAAACAGACGGCAGTATCTGTAATCCCACCCACGCACAATTGGTCTGTTTTTCTGTATTTACAGTAGTGTATTTTTTGTGTTTATTTTTGTATTATTTTGCGTTACTGCATTTATTGTACTGTACTGTAAAGTATAGTACTGTGATGTGGAGTATTGAGTTGATGTCATTTGTAACCTTTCAGTACTTTCATTTTTGGTTGTTGTGAAAACCTTTGTTGGAAAAAAAAAAACAGAACAAAAACTGTAAGTGTTACATTGAGCTTCACAGAATGCTAACTGATGAACTGAATAAAAACAGTGAAAATTAAAGACTGCAGTGTTTTATATAAAGTACACTAGTGTGTTGCTGCTAATCTGAAAGTGTATTCATATGATGCAAGTGTGTATCATTTTGTCATCAGAATGACATTTTGACAAAGGATTGTTAGGTTTTGATAGCAGAGTTTCAATTCGACATAGATGTGAATGGTTTATTTCCCAGTGTTGTGTCTTGTGTGCTTGTGTGTAAAGTTTTGACTCAATGAGCTGAAGTTTTGCAAAAAGTGTTCAAGCAATAGGCAAAAACTGTAAGATTCATATGGACGTTAGGCTATGGTGTTGTTAGATAGGTATATAGGCTACCTGAGTGTTATTAATGTTTTTGTAGCCTATTATTGATGTTTTATCCATGCCACATTGTGAAAAATAACAGTATTGTCTTTCATTCGAACACTTATAGGCTTTTATCTTATATCCTGACTCAAATAATGTGTTTCTATCAGCAAACACTCAGAATAAAGTGAGATGATCTGCTGATGATCCTGAATGTCTTGTTGAATGAGTGTTGATAGTCTGAGACTCATCAATATTAACAGCTGCTGAAAACACTCTTTATTTCATGTCAATAGTTCCTGTTTTCACCTCATTTATTATGCTGATGTCTTCAATGAAAGGAGCTTTAAGTAGCAATTCACAGGAGATCCGGTGTCAATACTGAGGCTATTTGTTACAAATCTGTAGGCTATTTCTTATCATTATATATATATATATATATATATATATATATATATATATATATATGTGTGTGTGTGTGTGTGTGTGTGTGTGTGTGTGTGTGTGTGTGTGTGTGTGTGTCTATGTAGGATCTCTGCCAAACAAGACACCTATATAAACTACTGAACCACCACATTCCTTAGAAGAAGTTAAGGAGTCTTCTCTCAGCTCTCTGCAGTCGTAAAATTAATTAATGATCAACATAGCACCCAGTTGTCTCGGCTGGTTTCTTGTCCTGCTCTGCTATCTTCTCGAGAGACCCATAAAACAATGGTAGATGTGAGGAGGGAGAACTTCTCCCCGTCTGGAATGACTTAAGCTACAAAAGGATGATTTACAGGAACGAAAACACTCCAGGCCTGAAAACACTAAGACAGTGATAACTTTAACTCCAGCAACAGATGGCCCGTGATACCCATGACCATCTACGCATAAACTAATAATCTGATGAACACAAACGAGGGATTTACAGCTCCATGTCTGAGCAGACACTCAGCAGTTCTCCACAGTTCTCCCTTTTTACACACCAAGGAAAACCGCTCTTTGCAAAGAACACAGAATCTTGCTTGATGATTTCTTAAAAGACAACCAGTTATTACCATGGCTATTAGAGCAACATATTCACAAAGAATATGTTTTTATATTCTTTATGTCTTTATATGCTTGATATGTTTTATTGGAACCTATGAATTTTAATCTATGCATTATACTCCTTTTAGTAGATACAGCTATTAACGTGTGTAAGATATGTGAAGTTTAGTTTCAAAAGAATGTTCGTGATGAGTGCAGAACACTGACATGAATGAAAAATTGGTATTGCGTATAATACTCGCATTAAGAAACTTTATAGAAGTATCAACAAAATCTTCTAGAATATTTTCTCCTCATGATAAATGAAACAGCATGTTAATTTATAAATAAAGAGGAACAGTACGGGGCGTGGCTAAGACCTGCAACAAAGTTTGATTGGAAGATCACGTCGTGGGACGGACTTAGCCGGGGCTCTGAAAACCTAATGTCACAAACTGACTCGTTGCTCTTTGGCTTTTGTTGACCGCGCTACACTTGCGCTCACACGCTGTTCCATCAAGCGATCGAGACTTCAGAACTCAAACACTCCGTTGAAGCTTCGTGACTGCAGAAATCTTCAAAGCCTAAATTCTTGCAAACAGACTCTAAGAAGAACTTTGAAGCTCTCACGTAACCAAACAAACACAAGTAAACAAACAAAATCTCCTTGCTAGCTGGAAAACTGGGCAAAATCCTGTTAAGCAGTAAAGGTAAGCCAAGTCTCTGCTTTGTGATTTTCTCAGGTTGCGAGTTAAAGAACTAGTGGCAAAACGCTAGATTTTGGGACCTCATGCAAACACAGTAACTCATCTCATCCTGAACCGTGTGTGTGTGTGTGTGTGTGTGTGTGTGTGTGTGTGTGTGTGTGTGTGTGAGAATGTGGGTATGTTTACATAGTTGTAGTCCATGTATTGTTAGAATAACAATACAAATCAAATTTCATAACAAAACAAATCTCAAGAACATTTGAACACTTAACTATAAACATGAAACACACAACACTATCATAGTTATTTATTTAACACCCATACTTATTACATTTCAAATTTGCACATAACATACCTGTACATACTAAATTGTCTATATTGTATATTGTGTTTGTGCTATTTTGCACATTGTCTATTTTGTATATTTGTATATTATTCTTTTTTATTATCTGTGTCCTGTCGCTGTCATTCTGGAGCTTCTGTCACCAAAACAAATTCCTCGTATCTGTAAACATACCTGGCAATAAAGCTAATTCTGATTCTGATAACAATTAGCAATAAATTTCTGTTTCATTTATAAAGATTTATTTTCATTTATAAAAAGTTTCATTTATAAACGCATTGTCTTGCGTTGTGTATTTTAAAGTCAAAACATTTGCCCAGATCGTTACCTTGCTAATTGTTAACAAAATACCAGATTTTGTATTATTATCATTGGCCACGAGTAGTAAAACAGAATTGATACACTGAATTCTACTAAGACGCTGGACGAATAGTTGATGAAGTGTAAGCTATAAATTTTTGAATCAGTTCAATCAAATTAAACAGAATTGGATCGTGGAGATCTAATTCCCTAAGAAGTGTGGGATTACAAATTTATAAAATGGTAAATCTAGCTTCCAATGTAATAGTACATTGTGTTTTACATTTTGAGGTAAAGATGATGACATTCTAAGAAGATCAAGTCAGGCAGCCCAGGTGTCTGAGACATTAACCTTTTGTCTTTATGCACTTCCTGACCATTGAGTAGAGTCCCAAGTTAAAGGTGAATGCTAAGCTCAAGGCACAGCTGTGCCTTTGTCTCTATGATAATGTGAAGGTATGGGCGATACTGTCAGGCTGATTGGATTAGCACCTATGCATTTGAATGACACTGTTATGCTGATGAGATCAGGGCTGGGGAAATTCAGGTAATGGGCTGATTCCTGTTTGTTTAGATTGTCTCCACCTCTATGTATCCCTCCCCCTTGAAAAGGTATAAACTCTACTGTGTTGAGATATAGTCAGACTTGGATGACTGCAGCGACGCACAACGAGTTCTCAATAAAGAGAAACTTCTGCTTGAAAGATATTCCAACGTCTCCTGGTCTCTGCTTCGAGGAAAAAAAAGTTTCCTACAGAAGCTAAAATAAGAGCTAGTTCTTTATATATATATATATATATATATATATATATATATATATATATATATATATATATATATATATATAAACTGTGAAAATAATCTGTTAATCTATTTTTATTTTTTTTTGGCAGATCAGCTCCTCACATGCTGCAATTCACCTTCAGTGAAACTCCTCCCCCAGAAAACACCTCATCATCAGTGAAGCTCCTCCCACTGCAGTTCAGCAATAAATGCTGGAAGATTCCCATCAGTTCAGAAGTGAAGACGAGCATCAGAGCATCAGGAAGAGCTGAAATCTAATCAAAGACTGAGTTTATTAAAGAGGACAGAGAGAAGATGAGAGATCCAGAACCCTGCAGAATCAAACACACTGAAGATACTGAACAACAAACAGGTTGGTGTTTATTTTTCTCTCTTTATTAATAGTGCTGATGGTTATAACGCTTCAAGCAGATTTAGATTAGCTGTAATAGGAAAAATCTTTAGAGCTCTGCAATAATATAGCACTGCCATTTCCATTGCATAAATGAGAAATTTCAAACAGCAAATGTACCAAAAGTTAAACAAAACAGTGCTACTAGTTTGAGCTGCTTATCAGCTCGGACAGATAATTGAGCGCAGCACAAACACGTCCAAACATATCAGAGATCAGAACAGAACCAATGCTGATCTCATGACACTGTTACTGCTGCGAGATCCAGAGAGAAGTGTTCAGATTCTGCACAGAATTCTCTGTTATAAACCGATCAAACGGCGCTGATACAGTATGTGATGCTAACTACAGGATAACATGGTGTTGTGGCAGAAATAACCAAATGTTATTACCTCATTCATTTCAGGGTTTGTATAACCTTTTGAGAGAGAAATTAAAGCACTTTTCAGTGACAACACAACTATTTTACAGCACTTTAAAGCTCTAAAAATGATCCAATTTAAACATTATTTTTAATGGAGTAACCAAATACGTATTCTTATTGGCTTATTAGTCATTCACTTTTACTCCATATTTTGCTCCATATTTTGAAATTTTAAATTCACTATTATAAAATATAAAATCATCAAGAAATCAACCTTTGTCAATGTTTTGCACTTTGTTTATGATTTACGAAAAGTTATGCCTTTTCTTTAATTTGCACCTGAATCACACATCAGGAGCGTTTCTTAATCACTGAAGTGTCCAGTCAGTTCAGTATAATACAGAAGAATAATGGCACACGGTGGCAGTTCTAGCTTGTGTGGAGCCCTCGGCGAACCCTTCACTTCTAAATGAAGTTCATTTTCATCAGTTTTGACAAATTCAGGCAAATAAATGTAAAAATACAATAAACTGTGTACTGATGGTACATTTAATAAGAGCAGAATATATTAATTTTCTAAGTAAAAATGAGATTTTGCACATTAATGCTGTTCATAAAAGTAAATTGTAAATAAAAAAAGTAAAATGTTTGATCAAGTTTGATCAATGACCAGAATTTTGAATAACAATTATCTACTGTACAATGTTATATCAAGATTCATTTTAATGTCCACATTTCTCTGCTTTTTATGAGCTATTTAAAATGAACCACCTTTACTTTTATTTTAGAGCTGATTGAAGAAAACAAAGAGGATGAAGAATTGAGTGAAGTTGATGAGAAAAATCATGTCAAAACTGGAGAAAAACCCTCGAGTTGCTTTCAAACCAAACAGAAAGATTTAAAGAAAAGAAGAACCAAGAAATCTTTCACCTGCACTCAGTGTGGGAAGAGTTTGACAAGCAAATATAAGCTTAATGTTCACATGAGAGTTCATACTGGAGAGAAACCATTCACTTGTAATCAGTGCGGGAAGAGTTTCTCACAATCAGCAACCCTTAAAGAACACATGATCATCCACACTGGAGAGAAGCTGCACACATGTGATCAATGCGGCAAAACATTTTTGAGAGCTTCAGTCCTGAAGAAACACCTCAGAGTTCATACAAAGGAGAAGCCACATTCATGTCATTTGTGTGGAAAGAGTTTTTCACATCTACAAAATTTGAAAGGTCATCAGAAAATACACACTGGTGTGAGAGAGTACATGTGTTTTGAGTGTGAGAAGACTTTTACTTCAGCAGAGTGTTTAAAACAGCATGAGAGGATTCACACTGGAGAGAAACCTTACAAGTGTTCACACTGTAACAAGAGATTCAATCAGTCATCACATCTGAAAACACATGAGAGAATCCACACTGGAGAGAAACCTTACAAGTGTTCACTCTGTGACAAGAGATTCTGTCAGTCAGGAGATATGAAAACACATGAGAGGATCCACACTGGAGAGAAACCTTACAAGTGTTCACTCTGTGACAAGAGATTCATTCAGTCAGGAGACCTGAAAACACATGAGAGGATCCACACTGGAGAGAAACCATATAAGTGTTCACACTGTGACAAGAGATTCACTCAGTCAGGAATCCTGAAAACACATGAGAGGATTCACACTGGAGAGAAACCTTACAAGTGTTCACACTGTGACAAGAAATTCAGTCGGTCAGGAACCCTGAAAACACATGAGAAGATTCACACTGGAGAAAAATCATATGACTGCACTGCATGAGGGAAGCGCTTCATTCAATTACCTTTTCTATGCAGTCATTCAAAAAACATTCACAGTAAGTAGATCATCTTCAGGTCCAGCTCTTTCATGTCTGATGCTGCGTCCTCACCAAATCCTTATCAAACATAATTTATGCCAAGTGCGCTCTTCTATCTGGGGCATGAAAGATTGCCCCATTCGTGAATGAATCACTCTTTTGAGTCAATTCTGTTCAAGGTCTTGAACAAAGCCTCCAAAACGGTGTGCGTTTGTTCACAAATCACTTTGAATGGTTTGTTCAGTTCCCTGCACGCACTGAATCATCTGAAGCGGTTTCTCATTCGTCCCGGGGGAGATTTAAGAACAGGGAGAACATAAAGACCTTCAGACAATTGAAGCCAAATCTGCAATTTCAACTGTTGGCCTGCGCTGAGGATCTTTATTAGCTGAACACTGTGTGTGCTGTCTGTGAACGATTCCACACTTATACATCTGATTTCGTTTAGGTTATATTTTGTAGTAGTGGTAGGAAACTAGATTGAATGTCATGTGTAAAGTGAAATATATGAAAGGTGTCGATTGTGGCATTTCATTTATAGTAGATTTGCTTTATTACATAACATCAAATTTACTTTTGAGCGCGGCCTGCAGCGTTGAGCATTATAACCAATCACACATGATCCTCTTGAGCTTATGAATGCAACATCCAATCAGAGGCGTTTTTATTTGTCACTGCAAGGAACTCCGGAGTTGTTCAGTGTGCATTGTTTATTGAATTCACATATTCTCTCATCAGCATAAACAACAAACTGCAGAAAAGAGATTGATTGTGCAGAGTAGACAGCTTCAGTAATTATAACAAGAGTTTTTGTGAAAGTGCAGGACTCACAGTTTTAAACTAAAGTCATGGAGCGCTGCGTTTCTTTATATGGTAACACTTTATTTCAATAGTCCACTTTAGACATTCTACTAACTATAAGTAACTCTGTAACTACATGTCAACTAATTCTCATTAATTTGCAACTACATGTCTACTAACTCTGAGTAGACTGTTAGGTTTAGGGTTAGTAGAATAAGTTGACATATACTTGCAAAGTTTCTGATAGTCAGTATGTTGTATGTTGTGGACCCATCAAAATAAAGTGTTAGAAGATATTAAACAGATAGTGGAATTCATAAACAGTTCATGCTTTTCCCCTTGAAACAACACAAATACAACTCAATCATTCATATGCTATAAAATGGATGAAAATGTTTTTTAATGATAAAAAAAAGAGTGTTTTATTAAAAGCAAGACTTAATATCTCATATCAAAGTGTTTTTGTTTTTTTTCCCCAAGGACACGCGTTTCATAAGGTTTCAAAATTGTGTGCCCACTTTTAAACTGTGAAGGCTTTTTTAGATGTCGTTTGGCAAACTGGGTTTACAATGGTTTACATCTTGTGGTGAACCCTCTGTATTCACTCTGGTGAAGTCTTCTCTTGATTGTTGACTTTGACACACATACACCTGCCTCCTGGAGAGTGTTCTTGATCTGGCCAACTGTTGTGAAGGGTGTTTTCTTCACCAGGGAAAGACTTCTTCGGTCATCCACCACAGTTGTTTTCTGTGGTCTTCCGGGTCTTTTGGTGTTGCTGAGCTCACCGGTGCGTTCCTTCTTTTTAAGAATGTTCCAAACAGTTGTTTTGGCCACGCCTAATGTTTTTGCTATCTCTCTGATGGGTTTGTTTTGTTTTTTCAGCCTAATGATGGCTTGCTTCACTGATAGTGACTGCTCTTTGGATCTCATCTTGACTGTTGACAGCAACAGATTCCAAATGCAAACAGCACACTTGAAATGAACTCTGGACCTTTTATCTGCTCATTGTAATTGGGATAATGAGGGAATAACACACACCTGGCCATGGAACAGCTGAGAAGCCAATTGTCCCATTACTTTTGGTCCCTTAACAAGTGGGAGGCACATATGCAAACTGTTATAATTCCTACACCGTTCACCTGATTTGGATGTAAATACCCTCAAATTAAAGCTGACAGTCTGCAGTTAAAGCACATCTTGTTCGTTTCATTTGAAATCCATTGTGGTGGTGTATAGAGCCAAAAATGTTATAATTGTGTTGATGTCCCAATATTTATGGACCTGACTGTAGATCAGCCATATGGGCGGCAGCCAAAAACTCCACTTATCTTTGGGAGAACGGTCTGCGGTTCAGAGAGGATCTTTGCAAGGCAGACAGAGAAAGCAGGATGAAGATGTGGCCGTTAGTAGAGGAGGCGTGGAAAGCAGGAAAGATTGCCTACTTTGTGGCTGGTCGTGCCTTTGTGGAGAAAAAAGTGATCTTTCCACCAGGCTGAATTATCTCATCTTTGAGATGAGATTTTTGTTTACATGTTGTTTATAGACGCATTCTTTATTTTTTTCTTCACCACTTACTTTTCTCTTTCTTTATTCCTAAATTCAATCCAAAATGTTTTTTTACGCAAACAGTCATCTTTGACCAGGACCATCATTTTTATATTTCGTCTGTTTATTTTTACACAGCTATAGTTGATGCGGCGTTTCTTGTTCTCAACACTTTTACAGTTGTCTCGGAGCTTCTGTTTTTGAGAATCTTGTTCAAGTGATTTATCTCGGTGTTTTATTCGTATTTTTTTTTTTTATTCAGTTGTTGTTATTGTGATGTCTTTATCTATAGCGTCACTCAATGCCAGGGGACTAAGGAACAATTTAAAACAAAAAGCCATCTTTTTATTTGCCAAACAGATTTCTGTTTTCTTCAAGAGACTCACAGCATCTCTGAGAATGTGCCTTTTTGGAAATCCCAATGGGGAAATTACATTTTTTGTTCTCACGCTTCTCAGCGTTCTGCGGGTGTTTGTACACTAAAAAACTTGTTTGCTGGAAAAATCTTTCATACAGACTTTGATACTAACTGTCATGAATCTGGTCCATGGACCTCCATTTGTTCACCACCAGAGGTCACCCTACCATCACATTGACTCTCACACCACACACTACCCCGGACTTCATTTCCCAGCAGCCATTTCCCTAATCACATGCTCACACCTGATACCCATCTCGCAATCACACACGCTACATAAGCCTTGGACTTCCTCTCTGTCTCTGCCGAGTATTGTATGCATATATCCTAGTGATAGCTACCCTACAAAGCCCTCTGAGTTCCCATAGTCTTGCCTAGCCTGTTTTCCCGTGTTTTGATTTCTGCCCGTGTTTCCTGGATTAACCCTTGCCTTGCCGATTGGACTCTGTTTGCCCTCGTTTGGATTATTGCTGTTTATCTGGATTTACTCTCTCTGCCTTGCCCTTTGGATATTGTTCGCCGATCGTCGACCCACGCTTGCCCTAGGACTACTCTTTGTTTTGCCTGTGTTATACCTGTTTGCCATCGTCTGACCCTGCCTGTGTTTACGACTATGTCTTTAAATAAAAGCCTGCACATGGATCCGCACGTCTCTCGTCTCATCAGCCCCGTTACAGAATACTCGGCCAAACGAGGATCCAGCGGCTTTTCTACAGGACCCTGGCCAGGTATGGACCCATTCGACCAGCTGCTTGACCTGCGTCAAGGGAGTTTATCCATTGAGGAGTATGTCACTCAGTTCTGTGATTTATCTAACAAAGTACCTTTTGATGAGGTTGTATTAAAGGACATATTTCGTTTTGGACTAAGTGAGCCTGTAAAGTCATGGTTACCTGAAGGAAAGTTTAATTGTAGTTTAAAGGACTTTATTGACTATGCTTTACTGTGCGCTTGCTCTTTGTTTACTGTGGGTGTCGCGGAGGAGGAACACGACACCGCGTCTATGACTGAGATGGCGGTCGTAGCAGAGCCCGTTCACAAAATGGCGGCCACCACAACGTTCCGTCATGTCACAACTGTCATTCATAAGCCAAGTCAAGTCACAGTCAATCATCATGAGTCAAGCCAAGTCACAGTCGATCATCATGAGTCCAGTCAGGTCACCGCTGATCGTCATGAGTCACGGCACGTCACTGCTGATCGTCCAGAGTCCCAGCACGTCACTGCTGATCGTCCAGAATCACGTCACGTCTCAGCTGATCTGCCAAAGCCTCGTCACGTCTCAGCTGATCTGCCAGTGCCTCGTCACGTCACTCCAGAGCCTCGTCACGTCACAGCTGATCTACCAGAGTCTAGTCACGCCTCCACTGATCTACCAGAATCTCTTCGCATCTCAGTGGATCTTCCAGAGCCTCTCCATGTCTCCGCTGACCTTCCAGAGTCCCTTCACGACACCACTGACCCTCCAGAACCACGTCACGTCACCGCTGATCATCCAGAGTCTTGTGACGTCCTGTCCACCACACCCAGATATTCAAGGTCAGTGCTCCGATTTCCCAGGTTGATGTCTAGTGTGAGGGATACACCACTGATGTCTGCACGTGCTGCTGGTATCCCCAAACCCACTCACTCTAGCCCTCCTGTCCCTGAACTGAGTTCCCTGTCCGAAGCGCTTCCCATGATGGGGATCGCTTTATGTTGCATTTGGGCTGCATACACCACCACCGAACTGCCTGAGGTGGCGGCGTCCACTGAGATGTCTCCAGAGGTGGCGGCTGATGCTGCAGAACCTTTTGGGGTAGTGTCGCTCGCTGCTGTGTCTCCAGAGGCATTGTTGCCTAGTTCAGACCCTTTTATGGTGGTGGCGCCCAGCAATGTACTCTCAGCCTGTCGTGTCGTGGTCAAGGAGACGGTAACCACTGCAGAACCTTCGGAGGAGTCAGTGGTAACCACCGGTGAGCTCATGCCCTGTCCTGTCACAGCTATGAAGGCCGTCTGTGAACTCTCGTCCTGTCCTGTCACGGCCAAGGAAGCCGTCTGTAAGCTCTTGCCCTGTCCTGTCACAGCTATGAAGGCCGTCTGTGAACTCTCGTACTGCCCTGAAACGGCTATGAAGGCTGTCCCTGAACGCTCATCCTGCCCTATCACGGCCACGGAGCCCACTAATGAACTGTTAGCCCGGGAAAAGATCAGTGAACTTATGTTCCCTGCCTCAGTCCTTGAGGCCATATATTCTCTGCCTGTCTCTTGTGTCTCAGTTTTCCCTAGGTCCCAGTCTCTGCTGTGGGTTCCTGATCCGTCATGCTGTTCTCCTGCTCCGCCGTGGAGGTCTTCTGCCCCGTCTGCTCCGCCGTGGAGGTGGTCTACAATTCCGGTCTGGTGGTCATCTGCCCTGCCGTGGTGGTCTTCTGCTCTGTCTGCTCCGCCGTGGAGGTCGTCTGCTCCGCACTGGTGGGCTCCAGTTCTGTCTGCGCTACCCTGGTGGGCTCCTGCTCCGTCTGCTCCGCCCTGGTGGGCTCCTGCTCCGTCTGCGCCACCCTGGAGGGCTTCAGCCTCATCTGCGCCGCCTTGGAGGGCTTCAGCCTCGTCTGCTCCGCCCTGGTGGGCTTCAGTCCCGCCTGCTCCGCCTTGGTGCCCTGTTCTGCCTCGGTCCTCGACCTCTCCACTCCCAAATGGACCTGGCCCTCCGTCCCTACCTCTGTTCCGCCTCCGCTCCACCACCCTCTTGGATTGTGTAATGTTTGGAGTGTCTGGAAGCCGCTCCTTGGGGGGGGGGCTATGTCATGAATCTGGTCCATGGACCTCCATTTGTTCACCACCAGAGGTCACCCTACCATCACATTGACTCTCACACCACACACTACCCCGGACTTCATTTCCCAGCAGCCATTTCCCTAATCACATGCTCACACCTGATACCCATCTCGCAATCACACACGCTACATAAGCCTTGGACTTCCTCTCTGTCTCTGCCGAGTATTGTATGCATATATCCTAGTGATAGCTACCCTACAAAGCCCTCTGAGTTCCCATAGTCTTGCCTAGCCTGTTTTCCCGTGTTTTGATTTCTGCCCGTGTTTCCTGGATTAACCCTTGCCTTGCCGTTCGGACTCTGTTTGCCCTCGTTTGGATTATTGCTGTTTATCTGGATTTACTCTCTCTGCCTTGCCCTTTGGATATTGTTCGCCGATCGTCGACCCACGCTTGCCTTAGGACTACTCTTTGTTTTGCCTGTGTTATACCTGTTTGCCATCGTCTGACCCTGCCTGTGTTTACGACTATGTCTTTAAATAAAAGCCTGCACATGGATCCGCACGTCTCTCGTCTCATCAGCCCCGTTACACTAACGGACATTATATGTGTCATGTTGTTCAAATTCATGACTTTAATTTCATTGTCATAAATGTTTATGGGTACAACTCAAAGGCAGAAAATGTTAACCAAATTTCCTAATGCATATATACTCCTGGGTGGTGACTTTAACATTACATTACATAATATGGTTGATAGATGGCCTCCAGGTTCTTATTCTAATATGAATGTAAAGCTAAAAATGTTGATGCAAAGATTTGATCTGATTGACGCGTGGAGAGTTAAATATATTAATAGCATAGCTTTTACTTGCTGCAATAATTCAAGATCTAAACAATCAAGAATAGATTCATGGTTAGTATCTCATACCCTTGAAGATAGTTTAAGTACTGATATTTTATCAACCCCGTTAACTGATCATAAATCAATACAAATCAATATCAATCTATTATCAATGCCTTCTGTTAGGTTTTATAACTCTTATTGGAAGCTTAACAATTCAATACTGGAACATGAGACTGTTATTATAGAGGTTAAGAAATTAATTCATTTATTTTGGACTAAAGCCAAAGCAGAACGAGTCTTTGGTAAGCATTGGGAGTTGCTTAAATGTGAATTGGGCAAGTTTTTTTTAGGAATTATTCTAGTAATATTGCCAAACACAAAAGAGCCCAAGAAGAGGACATAATTTCCACCATTACATACTTGTCTTCTAGATGCCCTGATAGTTTATCTGTGGAACAAAATAATACTCTCTATGAATATCAGCAAAAATTGGATGAACTTTATAAATCAAAAGCTAAAGATGCTTTCATAAGGTCCAGAAGACGCTGGCTCGAAGAAGGAGAGCAAAATTCTGCTTACTTTTTTAGATTAGAAAACTAAAAATAATATTCATCAGTTGAAAATTGGTAATTCTGTTTCTGAAGACCCAAAAGAAATTGCTAAATATTGTTCAGAATTCTATAAGAATCTTTATAGTAGCCAATTCAGTTATGATAGCACTATTTCCTTTATGGACTCTGTAGGTAATAATAATTATATTAGTGCTCCTGACAAAGATTTTTGTGATCGCCCTATCACATTAACTGAAGTTGTTGAGTCAATCAAAAATTTAAAGGTTAATAAATCACCAGGTGTGGACGGCCTTAATTCAGAATTTTACCAAAAATTTGTAAAAGATTTGGCCCCTTTTTTATTAGAAGTAATTTATGAAAGCATCAGATTGGGTTCTCTCCCTTCTACCTTAACACAAAGGGTAACGCTTTAGATTACAGCCCGCAATGTACCGCGTAATTAAACAGTATTTACAGCGTACCTATTTGTAACTATAGAGTACCTCCACAGTACCTACTCGTAGGTATAAGGGAATAATTTGCAACGTTTGGGGAATGAGGGGGTAATAACCTGCAAAATTGTAAAGCATTTATACTGTAAGTATTTTATAACTAAAGGGTACCTATTCTGAAATTACGTGTATGTAGAGTCCGCGATTTTCCGCGTCAGCATAACTTAAAGCTGAACCTACATGTAGGTAAACGGAAACAATTGGGGAATAAGGGGGTAATGACTTGGAAAATTAAAAGTATTTACACTGTTAGTATTTCATAAGTAAGGTGTAACTGTTCTAAGATTATGTGGTATTTATAACCTACTGTGTTAGGCAACAATATTATGATTTGCAAGTTGCCTTATTGTAATAAAATATACGATGCAGTATATTTTACACTATATACTGGATACTTATTGTATTATTACTACATATATCTTGCATGACATTGATACAAATAGTAAACTGTACTATACTACAGTATAATTTAGTAATTATAGTGAAGTTAAAAACCACCATAGCCTTTATAAAATTTTACCACAGTTTACTAAAGAATATAAGCTATATTATTTATTAGTGTTATTTATGTGGGGTCATGGAGATTACTGAACAACTCAGCTGAAAGTATGGGGAAATTATGTGATGAGCTTCTGATATGATTTGGTTTAGAAATTCCCATATGAAAATTTACCTGATGAAAGAGTATTGCTTACGGTCATCTCAGCAGCGAGTCAGGTCACCAGCATTGTACTGCCGAGGTGCAATACAGTGGAAAAGTAGATTACCTGTTTCCAGCTCCTCCCAGGATATATAACAGCATAATACACAACACTTATAATTACTGTAGAATTGATGTTTTTTGATGTTGGTGCTGTTGGTGCACTTTGGGTTTCCGTATGTGGTTTGAGGTAAGTAGAATGTGCAAATAAAATGCACTACAACCTTTTTCTTAACTACTGTGCAAACATACACCCTTGTTACATGTAGTTACTGTGTAAGTGTAACATCCGTGGGCTGTAATCTAAAGTGATGCCTTGTTACCCTCTTGTTACGTGTAGTTACTGTGTAAGTGTAACATCCGCGTGCTGTAATCTAAAGCGACGCCTTGTTACCCTCTTGTTACGTGTAGTTACTGTGTAAGTGTAACATCCGCGGGCTGTAATCTAAAGCGACGCCTTGTTACCCTCTTGTTACGTGTAGTTACTGTGTAAGTGTAACATCCGCGGGCTGTAATCTAAAGCGACGCCTTGTTACCCTCTTGTTACGTGTAGTTACTGTGTAAGTGTAACATTGTACAATTTTAGTTATGCTACAATAGATGCATTTCAAAGTTATTAACAATGAACTGTATTACATAGTTAAATGCAAGGTCCAAAGAACCTAAGTTAACAAATATTTTTATTGTTTAACAATGTTAACAACTTTTCCAAAAATAGAACTAGAATGCAGAAAAAACAAATTTATATCCACTTATACAAAGAACATTAAAAACAAACAAACAAAAAAGCAAATCATATTCTACATTTATTTTTTATAGGCAACAGCTTGTTTGCCCTCTTCATGCTCTCAATTTTTTCTCTCAGCTGTGGGCAGGAGTCGAGGAATTTCTGCAATTCTTTGCCATATACCTGCAATGTTGTCCCTGCACTGTATGCGGGAACAGAAAATTCCTCACCCTCTGATGCAATTTTCACCTGGAATCACAATTACAGAAAAATACAATTGCAAAAAAAAAAAAATTTAATACATGTCAAGTTTCATAATGTAAAGAAGTGTTGCACAAAGCTTATATTTAACCAAATATTTAAAAAAATTAAGACTTCTGTGAGGACTCTGTGTCACGGCAATGTTTCAAGGCAAATCTGTAGGAACTGCCAACACTGTGATACGGTAAAGCTATAAATAATAAAATAACAAAAGGACTACAAAACTTACACAGGTAACTGGAAAAAAATAAAATTAAATTAATAGTAAAACAAAATAGAGAACATGCAACAGCCAGTAGCTGACAGTCAACTCCACTCTGATGGCCTCCAACTCACCTTAACTCCTGGGTGTACCCTATACCTGTGGTTTTCAAACCTGTCCTGGATTGAGTTGATAACTTACGAAAATTAAACATGTTTATACCGTAGTTAAAAAAATTTAAAAAAAAAAAAGCCTTGGTTACTATAGTTTAGGAGTGTCAAACTCAGTTCCTGGAGGGCTGCAGCCCTGTAGAGTTTAGTTCCAAACCTGCTCCAACACACAAACCATGTAGTTTTCAAATAAGCCTGAAGGACTTCATTAGCTGGATCAGGTGTGTTTAATTAGAGTTGAAGCTAAACTCTGCAGGGCTGTGGCTCTCCAGGAACTGAGTTTGAATTCCCTGCTATAGTTAAACCATAGGTACCATAAAACAGCCATGGCTGTGCTACAAAAGCTTCAGTCCTGTTGCATAGTTTGCATTTTTACAGAATGAGGCATACCGCAATTTAAAAGAGTGCCCTACCCACAAACAGACTAAATTGTTAAAAATAGTCTCTATGTACAGGAAACCCTCTAAATTCTAATACATGGGTGGAATAATTCATATTGTTTAATAGTATTTGTTCATAATTTTATGACAAACACAAATGAAAAGAGAGAATTAAAAAATATTTTAATAAGATTTTATTTGAGTCTGTTATTTAGGAGTTGATTAGTCTGTCTCTGCAGAAAATGCTATATAGCCCCTCAGTCATGTCAAAGCATACAGCACCAAAAGTGGTTCCCCTATGATTACAAGCCAAAGAACCACGTTTAGTGCTATATAGTACCATTTTTTTAGAGTGTATTTATACTAGAAAATGGCGTGGAATAGTGCATAAGTGTGCGATTTGGGACACACCTATAGTTAATTTTTGTAAAGATAGTATTTATTAAGTACATTAGGGTAATAACTCAAAGTCACTTTAACACAACAATCCTGCAATTAAATACTTCTCCTTGAAGGTTGTGTTAATTCAACTTTATAATCATTTAGGAGGCTGCTGTTTGTGCTGCTGCTGAACTATAGTGCAATACAGCACGGTGTTTCTGTTAGTTAGCCTACCCTCAATTATATAAATAGGATGGACAATAATAGTAGGAACACCTGTCATTATAACACACTATAATTCAACAAGAACACTATAAAGGTCATTGCACACGGAGTCCGAAGTTTTCGCGTGCGTTTTTCAGTTTTTTCATATTCCTCATCTTTTCCTATCAAAATGCATGCTACGGATATGAAAATGCAGAAAATCGAACCTGATTCAAATTTTTTCATGACGGACGAAAGTTTCGGAGGCAGTGTGTAAACGTGATTGACATAACGTGAGGTCGTATTCATTTTTTTTATGCATTACTTTTAAATGAAGTCCATCTAACAGCCAGTTTGTAGAGCAATAGTGTGGAGTGATCACTCATCAGCAGACAGTAAGCTGTGTAACAGTATAATTATGATTACATATTTGCTTATACATACCTCAGCAATGATGCTAGTTAGGGCCAAGGTTGTTTTGTCAACACTGTGCCTCTTTAAACATTCAGGGACACTCCTGACTTTTTTGAATGTTTTCAGGATGAGCTGGTATCTGTGGGTAACCTGCTCCGGGGTTGACACTAGAATAAAACAAAAAAGTGAAATATTTTTGGAAATTGTTACAATTGATATCAGCTCTTTAGCACTTAATGTTGTTGTGTCATAACAGTATAACATTACCAACATTATAGAGGTCAGTTCATACACATTGGTGTAGTATTTGTTAGTGTACATTTGCTACAAATCACTCTTCTGGAAAGCGACTCCTTATTGAGCCAACAAAGTCAGAAGAAATGGAAACACCAAAAAAATTATATAAAATAAGCTCCTAAGATTTGAATGGTGTCCACCTCTCTCCTAGCTACACAGCGCATATGTCCATGATATATATTGTGGTTTGCGTCAAACCATATACTAATCTACCTAGGATACATTTCATAGGCATTGTGTGCCAATAAAGGATCTTAATCAAAGTGTAAATGATTAACAGTCTATTGTCAACACATGCAAATAATATCTCATGTTGTCTCCTTAGGTGCATGAGTCCATTGTCATTGGTACTCCTTACTTGTAATAAGAAAACATGGCATTGCGAGGTTTAGTACTTATTGGGCAATAGTGAAAAGCTAAATCAGGTATGTGAATCACAGATGTTTCAGGTCTTAGACACAACTCATTGTTTTTAGTCTCTTAAAGGGATTTGTTTACATTACAAAACAAAAAAAGTGTCCATGTTACAGTGTAATTATATAATTAAGTACTGAGTAATATAAAGTAAGATTGTAACATTTAAGTTACAATGCACGTGACACAAAATGTATCCATTGCAAATAAAATAAAATGTGCAATTCCTTGCTTGCACTGCAGCCTCGCTAAATTGTTGCCCTGCATTTAATCCACTCAATCCTCTGCTGCTGGTTAGAATGCATTAATCTAAGTATTTATACAGGCCAAGAGTTCGTCTGACTTACATAAAGAATCTAATCATAGTTCGGCTTTGTTTCCAGGCACACTGTTAATTAACATGACATATGTGTCTCCCAGAATTCCTGTAGTATTCAACCTGGCAGATCAACTTCAGAAGTCCTGAAGTGTCTCCAATTTTGTGTACCTTATGCATCAAACACTGTGGGCATGACATAAGATGCAGAGACTAAGCTACAGATATTGGACAGTTGCTTTACTCAAGTCTTTTGAACACGATACACAAGAATCTCTGCCTGTCAGTAAGGGATGTTCACTGTCATAGGTTGCATTTCATTATTATTTTAAGTATATCATCAAAGCTTTAAGAATACTTATGATTTCATGCTTAACGACTTTGTAACTTCTACATTTTTGAACTTACTTCTCTTTCCAAATGGTCTTTCAGTACATTTTTTCGATTTTCTCTTTTTCTTTTTTTTTCTTCTCAAAAGAAGAGGATGAGGAGGAGGAGGATGATGTAGAGGATGAAGAGGAGGAAGAGGATGTCAATGTCCTCTTCTTCTTTCCTTGTTTCTCTAAAAAAGAAATACATTTGTCTCTCTGTATTAAACTTACCAATTTCTCAACTTGTATTTTCTAATTTAACAGGCTTTTGTTAAAATAAATATATATTTTGCACAAATTGTTGTTAACAAAAATGTAACTTACTGTAGCTATGATGAGGGGCATTACTAGATGTTGATGGAGCAGGGGGAGGAGCAGCAGATGACTCCAACATCAGCTGATCCAGCTGTGTTCTAAGCTGATCTCTCCTGTTTATTAAATCCCTCTTCTTCTCCTGCAGTTTTGTAAGGACAGTGGAGGCAGTAGGAGCTATATTTTGATCTTGATCAGATGACATAGCTTGAGGAAAAAGGAAGCATCCAAGTCAACATTAATGTCAGGGACCATGTTTTCTTTAGTATGGTACAGAGCATTAATTTCCACTACACAGCTGTCTGCAAATATATTTCTGTCAACGTGCAGGTTATAATAAGCTTGTTAATAAAAACACAGAAACAAAAACACTATAGACTACTGATTAGAGCTGCATGATTTTATTTATTTATTTTAGTCTCAAATAGAGATCACGATTTTAATATGGAGTACCCAAAGTCCCTAGTTCCTGGGGAAAGTTCCTGCGATGGAAACGGGGCTAAAAACTGGCTTGCCTGTACATCTTTCTGCTCAGTACATCTGACCCAGTCATGGACCTGAGAAATTTAAACAAAAGTGAGATAATGTGCTGGTAATTATATCTGGAGTCCAGCTTACCTTCTGTATGACTCTCGACGCCTTCTGCTTCACTGTCCCCCATGCTGTTAAATCTGATAACGAAGAGAATTGAACTGTCAAGCACATTTCTAATCACGTGGTCCTTGCAGACTTGGTGTATTCAAACCTGGCTCGTTTTGGAGCATTTGTTCGGAACCTGGCTTGTTTTCACCCCTAGTTCAGTTCGTTTAAGCATATATAATACAATACAGCTATTGCTTGGATCAGAATAAAAAAAATGGTCCAAGATCACCTGAACGAGGTGACTTTGGGCCATTTGAAAATGAACTCTAGAGCAGTTACCTTGTGGTGAAACCACACTAAATAAGGGTAATGACATACACTGCATGAAAAGCAGCAGTATATTTTGACATAAGGTTGAACAAACATATTTCAGAACAACTGTCTGAATTGCAAAAACTGCATGAACCAAGCTGACAAAGCAATAATGTTATTGGCCTACAGGGTTACAAAACACCTTGTACACAGTTAGGAAACTAGTAATCAAGCTGATTAGTATGAACTTAAACCTATGGATATAGCATATTCAGAGGTGTCCAGAAACACCTCTGCTGGTTTTGTCTGGTTTAACAGGGGTTTTGACCAGTTTTTGAAAATGTTAAAAAGTTAAAACCTCCCTAAAACCAGGCTGGGTTTTAGCTGTTTGTTTAAAAAAACAAAACAAAAAAAAAACGGTTTATCTACATTAACCATAGCTTTTTGGTTTTATTTAAAAGCAGGGTAACCTCAAATTTTAAATCAAAAGTATAACCAATAACGATATTTCTAGTAGCCTAACACTACAAATGAAACACAAATGTTAATAATTAATAGGACAAAAAATATGGACACTATACTACCTATAATAACATTTTGGCTAATTTGGTGGATTTACCAATTGTATAAGATAATGTTGAGACTTTAAGAGTAAAAAAAAAAAATAATAATACTAATAATTATATATATATGTTCAAGTTAGCAATATGAACAATAGAAACATTAGCTAGTTTGTCTGCATTAGTTAAACATTAACATTAGCGAGGTACAGTATAAATGGAATGTAACAAAACATTGAAAAGAGCATTTTCAATTGTTGCTGAATTTTGCCACACAACAGTTGTTGATGCAAAGAATCGTTAACAAGGCTAACAAATGCTTTACTTACCGATCGTCGTCGGACTGACGGATTTCACGAGGTGTCTCTGCTGTAATGGCGCACATAACACATCACAATAACAATTAGGTATATCATTTAAAAAAGTAAAACGCTTAGTGCAGTAAAATCGTAGTGAAACAAATAAGCGATATAATAGCACCAAATATACGATCTATGAAGTAAACTTATTACCTGCTTGTAACGCTTCAATTTCTAAAGGGCTAAGTAAAGGGATCACGGCCTTGCCATTGGCTCCTGGTATGCTCGCAACCACTAGGACACTCACTTCGTCTCCCTCGTTGTTGTTTTCCCAAAATTGTTCGGCGATTATTTTTAGCCCTGCTCCACGAATCTGCGATTTATACAACAATTTAATTATGTTTTGGGATTGATTACTGTCCACTGTATGCCTTAATTAAATGCAGCATTAGTCAAATGTCCAGCAGGGGGCAAACCTAATTTTATATTTTTCACGACTATTACTTTTGAGGCTACAGTAATTGTTTATTAAAAAGCTTTATTATATATAATGTTTGCATCATTCCATAGGCCTCAGGGAAAAACAATAATGACAAAACCATGATGTACAAAAATAAACAGAGTCAGGGTGACAGTTTAATGATGGGCAATTAATAGAAGAAAAAAAAAGAAAAAAGAAAAAATCTTGCATTGGAACTGCCAACACAGAGTTTACCAAAAGGCTCAAAATTAAAACTAAACATTTTGGAAATTCAAATAACCGCTTTCTTTGGAGAAAGACAGGTAAAGCTGGTAGAGAAAACATTCAATTACAATTACAAGTAACTCCACTTAAAATAAAGCTATAAAATATATAAAACTTTTGTTTAAGTGTAACTTGGCCCAATTTGTACGTGCCAGTGCTTTACTCATTAATAAGAAAGATGCACTATGTATATGCTTATAAGCAAGTATGGTCATCACATTAGAAATACTGTTTCATTTAAATGTATACACTTTTCGAATGTCGTGGATTAAGCGGCCAAGGGGTCCATGTCTGTTACTCTTTGCAAGCCAGTAGTTCCACTCAATAAGACAGAGGTTTCTTTGTAGTGAATGTTTGGTGAGGTTGCCCCTGTATCGATAGATATTTTCCTTGTAAGAGCGCCATGCACGCTCTAGGTGCTGGGTGTGGGCACCTGATTGGGGATGAACAAAGAATCCTCTATGGTTCACTTGATAGTGAATGTAGCCCTGCTGCTGCAAGGTGCTGTACGCCCTCCAGCAATCACTGAGAACTTGACTCCCAGGAACTACATACTGCTGTATAATGGGTAGCAGATGCCTTCTGGAACGCTGTTTGATCAATTTCAATATTGGTCTTCGACGAATACCCTTCACCTCCAGCATTCCAAAAACCCATGAACGATTTCTTCCCCAGGTTCTCCCAAATCGCCCACGGCTGTATTACACAAGTCAAACCAAAATGATATAATCATGTTGTTATTATTATTATTTAACAATCAAAAATATCTTCTTAGTAATCTCAATGTCATCTGGCATTCTGTGCTGTACCTTTCTTTTGTGACGGAATTTACTTTCATCAATGATGACAAAAGCATGTGTACCACCAATCCGCATCTTTTTCTTCCTCTGAAGACGCTTCATGGCAGTGATGCAGCTGTGGCGAAGAGCATCATATACTTTTGTAATGGATGCACCACTTCTGCAAACACTTTCTTCTATCATATCCACATGTCTTCTCCTGAGACCTTGAGCAAAACTGACAAGAACAAATAGTGGTAATCCATATGAGACTCCCACACCTCCAGTAATAAAAAGAACTATAAAATACAAATGAAATGATTTAATATTTAACTGTATCAGTGATTGACATGTGTTTTTTGGGGAAGTCGTGGCCTAATGGTTAGAGAGTTGGGCTTGTAACCTGAAGGTTGCCGGTTCGATTCTCACACCGGTGGGGATTGTGAATGAACAGCACTCTCTCTGCCTTCGATACCATGACTGAGGTGCCCTTGAGCAAGGCACCGAACCCCCAATTGCTCCCCGGGCGCTGGAGCAATGGCTGCCCACTGCTCCGGGTGTGTGTTCACGGTGTGTGTGCGCGTGTTTGTTCACTATTCACTGCTGTGTGTGTGCACTTGGATGGGTTAAATGCAGAGCACCAATTTCGAGTATGGGTCACCATACTTGACAATACGTCACGACTTTCACTTTATTGGAGCTGCACACAATACACTAAAATCTTGCAACTGCAATATTTATAGCAAATGTTAAAAAAAATGGCCATCATATTGTTGATGCCACCATGCAACCCAACAGTCCAAAAAATTGTGGCAAGTCACCACTGTTACTGTCAAAATGGGAGTGATGACCTGATTGTCACATAAAACTTTTCAGCTAAAGTGAATAATCTGTGTAGAACTGTGTATACAACAGAATGGCATGAATTTAGGATTTGGTTAAAGTAATGGCTCTTTTTTTGGATCTATTATTTTCTGTGAAGCTGCTTTGAGACAATGTGAATTGTAAACAGTCCTATAAAAATGAAGAATTGCTAATAAAATCATTCTTGATTAAAGCAATTGCATTGCTATTCAGCTACATTGGCTATTCAGGTCACAATTTAGTTGGGTAATTACATAAGCAAACAAACAACAAATAAATAAACTGACTTGTGCATTATCTTGAGCCAGGCTTGAAGATCTAGTTGTGAATTCTCAAAGACAGAACCCTTCCTAATTGTTCTGGAAATGTCTCCATGGCGTCGTCTTCTACATCTCCTGTGGAAAGATCACTCAAAATGTAATAAACATGACATTTTGTTATGCATAAAAATAGGTAATCCTTAGTTTGAACTTTTATATGTAATTATAGAAGTAAACTATCCTTGTTTTAATGTGCTTGTTTAAATGTAAATGTGCTGCACCTCCTTTTACCAAATGCTTAGTATGTATCCAAAAAAAACAAAAACACTATTTCGTCAGTAAACCCTATTTTCGACAGCAGTGAAATCTGATGAGAAAATCATAATATAAATTAAATAAAAAAAAAATAAAAAAAGTCCTTAAAGTCTATTATGGACACAAATTGTTACAGATAATGTCACACACTGCTGCCACATATGACAATCTGAACAGCACTTCACTGTAGACTAGTGGTATGGTACTGCTGTTATACAGCTTATTCCTCCTATGAAAATCATGTAAAGGCTGGAATACACTTCACGACTTTTAAAATCTGAACAGATTTTTAAAACACTAGGCATCATACACTTACCGACTTTGTAAATAGTGACAAAGGAAAACTGGGCATCATACACTACACGACCGAGGATCATACACTTACTAAAGTCATTCCAATCACGACAAACTCACACAGAAACGTGTGCCTTGTTGCTAGGAGACGCATGACAAATGAAAACAATGTGTGTTCTAAAATCGGCTGAAAATATCAAACATGTTTGATATCCTCCGACTGGATAGAATCAACGTCTGAAGCTAAAAAATTGGAGACCGTGACCATCATACACTCCCCGATTTTCTGTGGAATCTGTCAGCTGTAATCTGCAGACTGGCTCTGACTTTCCTCAACTAGCGTCAACTTGTTCAGACTGTAAAATCGAGGCAAAAATCGTGTAGTGTATTCCAGCCTTAACTCACACATACCACTTCTCCACATTTCTATCTTGTAAACTGTGCTGTTGCTGTGACTAATACTAATAACGAGCTGAAATCTGTGTTTTCAATTAGTATAGCAACACTTCTAAAACAATACTTTTGTCAGAGGATAAAAGCTTAGTAATGTGTTGCACAGATAGACCATTTTTACAGTTGTAAACACTGGTTCAAAACCACTTTACAAAAGTTACAAACAAACAAAAACAACAGAACCTTTAGAAAAGAATCAAGGTTAAATTAAAGCAATAAGCCCTGTAAAGCCGTGGTTTACAGTGAATTTATAACAGCTAAGGGGCGTTGTTAGGTACGACGCGAAGTGGAGGCAACAAAGTGGTTACCAACAACACACAAAGTAAACAAAGGTGTATGTTGGTACAGTAGGCCTAATTTGCAACAGCTTCAAACACGGCTCAACCAATCAGAATCAAGGACCAGAACTATCCATTTTATAAACACATTTTTAAGAATTACACATTAAATTTTAAAGTACAGAGGAGCTCGTGTGAAGTTTTTTTTTTTGGGGGGTTCTTGCAAAATGGTCTACACACCTGAATTCCTGCATTACATGGAATTCCCAAAGTACCCACATAAGCTAGTTTTTAATAATCCTTGTTTGTTACATGCTTGTAAAGTAATAGTCAAAGTCTTTTTTTTCTGACGGATCTATATTCAGTGAGACTTGTTGTCAGAACTAGTGATATGTGCATGCTCACCATCTATATCCAAGTCTTGTGGAGCTTGACTTTGTCATTTTCATGTGTTGCTTGCAAATAGGACACTTCATCTTTGGAGCAAGAAGCCGTTTTTTCTGCAGCCACTTAATCAGTTTCCTTCCTCCTTTCTCTGATTTATGAAGCAAGTCTGTCATTAACTTGCCCATGACTATGGAAGATAAACAGAAAGTTCAGATTACAGTAACCATCTTATACTTGGGTAAAGTTGGTTTTATATTTGCACATTCGGACTATTGCATTCAATTACTTTGTTAACCACACTACATTGCACATTCAGCAGACATTCGCAAGTAAATATGACATTAAAACAATACTTGCCCATGTTGATCGATTGTGAAAATAATGTAGTAGGTTGACAATGATGTCGCTGATTAGAATTTGCAAAAAATAACTTTACTGCACATATAATTAGAAAGTTATTGAACGCGGAAATGTGTGAATGTTGTGAATGTGCGAATATAAAACCCACTTTACCCAAGTCCATCTTATAAGAGAAGGTTTTGTAATACTGTCTAAAAAAAACAACGGCAATATCTGTACACAGTAACCATCAAGTTGCTATTTGCAAATTTACACATTTCCATCCTAGATGTACTGTGTAGTTACATCAATCAGTTTTTTTTCCCCCCTTGAATTCAGATAATGATTGAGAATTACTGTGGTCAGCTAGCATTACCTGCCTTGTTAACAATTTACACTACAACTTGTAACTTTAAAGCTTTAAAATGTATCAATTTGAGTACTATGATTTATTACATTTTTCTTTTCAACGCCATGCCAGCTTCTATGGCTATGTTCATGGCGAGAATTGGATTTAATAATATAGAATAAAACTAAAGGTAGTAAACCCAAGGTTCTACATCTGGCAGGTTGGCGTGTGTTAATTTCAAACCCTAGCATGTACTTAATTAATGATTTAACAGACGTTAAGCAAACTTCACTTACCTGAAAATTCTGTCAATGCGACCAAACTTTCAAATGGTGAAACTTCCAAACAACATACGAAAAATCTTGCGTCATTTATTAGAGGTTTACAAAAGTTCTATCTAGATTCCCACTACTACTTCTTCTGGTAATTTAATTGGCAGTTGGCAAACCTACTAATAGGTGCCTTATCCGCCGCCTACTGGATTGGGGTACGTAGCCCTAAAAAAATCCCGTTGCCATGGACGTTAGTCATTTCACTTAACACTGACGAAAACCAAAGTAGATAACGGGTGAAATCGCCATTTTGCAGGTATCTTGTGGTTATATAAAACACACTTATTTCTCGATTTGCAACAGGTGAGTTTCACTTTGTGCAGTGTTGCGCTGACCGTTTGGTCTATGAGATATAAACACCGCGAGAACGATTCGAGAACAGACAGCTTTATATCACGTATCGAATTGCTCTTGCGGTACTTCGAAGTCACACTCAAATCAGTCGGCGAAGCCCTCGAATTCATTAACGACTGTGAATCCAGTAATCAGGAGCAGGACACGTAAGATTGTAGATATTATTTTGGTACATATATGTTCATAGAAGTGTTTGAATTGTGGTTTATGCCAGATATCACTTTGTCAAAGATGAATCGACCTAAAAGAAAGATCGGCAGGCCGGCAAAATACCGGACAGTGGACGACACTGCCCAACTGACTGAGGGTACACAAGGGAGCAGCAAAGGCCAGGACCGAGATTCTTATGGAGTTATGGGTAAGATTGGCAACTACCTTTCACTGTATTGCTGTTCTGACAACAATTAATTAGCTACAACGTGCAACCCTAGTGAACAGCTTAAGGCCATCTAAAACAGGTTGTTGTTGTTGGTTGGTGTTTGTTGGATCATCATGCCTCATCCTTTGCATTTTCCTCATGCTAATAGTGCCATTTAAGTCCCATGACATGTAGTCTGATTGTGTCCTTTAGTTTTTCTTAACATAAACTAAATGCATTGTCTTTACATTTGACCATTCCCCAGTCTTTAGTGTAACCTACAGATGGGTAGTGGAAATTCACAGGCAAAAATTAAGAAGTTGTGATCACTTTGTTTTTATCTGGCTGTTTATCACCAGGGTCATCACTAGGGCTATTCATGCGAGAAGGGGGAACTTTAGAAGGGGGAACTTTAATACGGAGCTCAAGTGCCCAGTGGTGTGTGTGTTTGACTGTTTTTAGCATTTTAGATTATTAATACAAATAGTTTAAAGTATACATAACATGGCATATTGTATATACCGCATACATTTGTATTGAGGAAGAGTTAGGGCAGTGGTTCCCAACCTTTTTAGCCCTAAGTACCCCCACAACCCTATTAGTAAAACTCAGGTACCCCTTCATCAAAAAAAAAAAAAATAAAAAAAAAGACGAATCATTAATAATAAGATGCAGGCATTTAAATCTAAATTATAATAGGCATTGCAAATAAGCAAACCTTTTATCACCAAAACTTATAAAAACATTAAGGTTCAATATACTAACATCTAAATTAGAGTTAATTCAAATGTGTGAAGAAGTTAAATTGTTGTATTCAAAATATGTATAGAAAAAAAACCTCTAGTATAAATGCATTACCAAGTATAACTTCTAGTATAAGTACAGTCCAAGGATATAAATTCTTGATATCAAGAAGAATATTTTTTACTTGTTGAAATGTAATTCCTGATATCAAGAATTAGCATTTTAACTAGTGAAAACTGAATTGTTGATATCAAGAAATAATATTAATTCATATTAACCATAATATTTGCTTTATAAAGGAATTCCAGGTTTTCTTAAATGTCTTAATGTGTTTGTAGTACCCTCTGTGGTGTACTGCCTCTACGGTAGAGCAGGCAAGCAGCTAGGGATTGATAGAGGAGGGATCTGAAAGATGAGGTGTTTAAAGTTGGATATGATTATAAGTTATATTGCATAAAACACTGTTTGTGTAAAATATCTTTAAAATGTAAAATATGTAAAATATAATGTTTTCCGTGAGAGTACTTTTGCTTCAGAACCTCATGTTTTCATATCGTAGAAACACCTGTGTATCACCAATTATATATGTCACACAATGCACCCTAAACATTGTAATTATAATTGTACCATTCATTTATAATGTGACTGTTGACAAACAAGGTACAGGAACACAAATTGCTGTAGTGTAATTTGCTAAATTGTGTTTGGAAAATGTAATTACACTTATTTGAAATGTACTTTACTAGTGATGATTATAACTTGAATTTGACGTTTTGAAAAATGGGGAAGTGGTCAAATCATAGATCTTGGAGAAGGGCCATGGACAGAAATAAAACCTCTAACTTTTCATGTTCTTTTCCTTTCTATCAGCTAAGATTGCTACTCTAAAAGCAGAGATATCCTTACTTAAGGATGAATGCGACTACTTAAATAAGGGAATTGACAAGATGAAGTCTGTTGCCATGTCATGCATTCATACTGCTCCTGCAGTGTCAGGTCCTTCAGGTTTGTTTCTTGCTTCATTGTTACTAGTTCCTTTCAGAACAACATGTTTGTTTTGCAGCAATCAAATCAATCTGGAGAAATTATCATAATTGTACACCAGCCCTCCAAAAATGGGATTGAAGAGCCCTAGACTTTTTCTGGTAGATGTTAGCATATTAATGTTAGTGTATTTGTTATTTTTCACAACTTACCCTCTAATAAACACTCAACCTAAACTGAATTCGCTAGTTAAAATATGTATATTTAGATATCTGATAATATTTCAGCGTATTAACTGAAATGCAGGAAAAACAATTATAGCATATATAAGTATAGGCTGCATACTCTATGCAGCCTATACTTAAACAATTTTAGATGCAGTATGACAATTCTCACCATGAAATTTCACAACATCCAATAAAATCTGACGACTGTGATTAGGACTATGCTATCAGCGAAACCTGTCACAACATGAAAAATGATTATTCTTAGATCTTATGTCTCCTGTCATGAGCTACACACGTTTTTACTTTGTCTTTAATTTGTAATCATTACAGTAATTTATGGTAGCCCTTTACTTTTTTGTGCAGGTGGATTGTTTGACACCATTTTCATATTATCCACATAGTAGGCCTCAGGTAACAGAACCTGAGTTTCATCTATCATCATGTTGAGCCCGGAAAAGCTAACTGTTAGTGAACAAATTGACAGTAAACGTCTTGTTAAAAAAGGGGGCTGGCTATCTTAAAATTAACAATGTCACAGTAATTGACTCTGATTAAAAGTGACTTCTGTTTCTGAAATTAAAAACTGAGTTTCCTTCAAGTTAAGGTGAAGAAACCATCTTCACTAAAGCCACTCAAACTTAAGGAGCTTGTAGGAGCAGTTAAAGGACAAGCTCCTTATAAAGTATGAATGTTAATTTATTTCTGTTTTTTACATATATAATACAGAACTGCAAGAATCATGGAATTCCAGCCCTTCATCTACATCTGATTCTTCACTGAAAAAAAAGAAAAAGAAGAGAAAGAAAGTGAAAAAGCGAAGCAAGAAGCATAAAAAATAAGGAAAGAAAATGCAACTTTGATACTGTTTAATTTAAATGAAGAAGTGTATATCTGTTTTGAAAAAAGTTAATGTTTACAATAAAGTTCAGAGGATCTGAGGTTTTTGTTTAATACACTTACACAGTAACTACACGTAACAAGAGGGTAACAAGGCGTCGCTTTAGATTACAGCCCGCGTATGTTACACTTACACAGTAACTACACGTAACAAGAGGGTAACAAGGCGTCGCTTTAGATTACAGACCGTGGATGTTACACTTACACAGTAACTACACGTAACAAGAGGGTAACAAGGCGTCGCTTTAGATTACAGCCCGCGGATGTTACACTTACACAGTAACTACACGTAACAATGGTGTATGTTTGCACAGTAGTTAAGAAAAAGGTTGTAGTGCATTTTATTTGCACATTCTACTTGCCTCAAACCACATACGGAATCCCAAAGTGCACCAACAGCACCAACATCAAAAAACATCAATTCTACAGTAATTATAAGTGTTGTGTATTATGCTGTTATATATCCTGGGAGGAGCTGGAAACAGGTAATCTACTTTTCCACTGTATTGCACCTCGGCAGTACAATGCTGGTGACCTGACTCGCTGCTGAGATAACCGTAAGCAATACTCTTTCATCAGGTAAATTTTCATATGGGAATTTCTAAACCAAATCATATCAGAAGCTCATCACATAATTTCCCCATACTTTCAGCTGAGTTGTTCAGTAATCTCCATGACCCCACATAAATAACACTAATAAATAATATAGCTTATATTCTTTAGTAAACTGTGGTAAAATTTTATAAAGGCTATGGTGGTTTTTAACTTCACTATAATTACTAAATTATACTGTAGTATAGTACAGTTTACTATTTGTATCAATGTCATGCAAGATATATGTAGTAATAATACAATAAGTATCCAGTATGTAGTGTAAAATATACTGCATCGTATATTTTATTACAATAAGGCAACTTGCAAATCATAATATTGTTGCCTAACACAGTAGGTTATAAATACCACATACTCTTAGAACAGTTACACCTTACTTATGAAATACTAACAGTGTAAATACTTTTAATTTTCCAAGTCATTACCCCCTTATTCCCCAATTGTTTCCGTTTACCTACATGTAGGTTCAGCTTTAAGTTATGCTGACGTGGAAAATCGCAGACTCTACATACACGTAATTTCAGAATACGTACCCTTTGGTTATAAAATACTTACAGTATAAATGCTTTACAATTTTGCAGGTCATTACCCCCTTATTCCCCAAACGTTGCAAATTATTCCCTTATACCTACGAGTAGGTACTGTGGAGGTACTCTATAGTTACAAATAGGTACGCTGTAAATACTGTTTAATTACGCAGTACATTGCGGGCTGTAATCTAAAGCGTTACCTTTTTTTTTTCTTCATTATGATGGTTCATTATTAAAGATACAACCATGGTATCTTTCCCTGATCTTGTATGAAGTTCTGCATTAAAAAAAAGAGATATGAGCGACAGGTGCACTAACACCTCATAGCATCTGTAACACGACGACCCTACCTAGTGTGGTTTTCCTCAGCGTTTGCAATGTTTGGAGTGTCTGCACAAAGGAGACGTCGGGCAGCTGCTCAAAGATCTCACCTTTGGAGAAGTCTGTTGATTTTATACTTGAAAAATGTAAGTATTACTACTTAAAAATTAAGATTACCCCAGAATGAATAACATTGCTAGCCCACCACAACACTTACTCACAATAATAATGATAAATGCTAACCAATACCTAATTATAATTCTTTCTTTCTTTTTTTTTTACTGAAAATGATAGTAAAGCAAGCTTAATATATTTTTTTTTGTCATATGTCATAGCTATGCATGAATACACACTAGACAAATGCAGCCAAGGCCATCTCAATTTTCAGTCAAGAAATTAATGTATAAATTAATTAAATAATTGTTTTATTTTCTGACAACAATAGGAAACATGATTAAAAATGAGTAATAGAATGAATAAAATTAACCATCACAATAAATAAATACATAAGTCAACAACACATGAAACAAAGCTTTATTCAAATGTATTGTTCTAACAATCGTGTTTACAGGCGGTGAACTCCACATCTACTGCCATCTCAACACAGCTGTGGCAATTCTGTGGCTTTATTGTGATGAAGCAGCTGACCAGCGTGAACACCTTCAACTGTCTTTGCCATCCATCATGTCCCTCATTGCTGCAGTCAGACTGGAATCTGATCATGGATGGGATAGGGACAGAGACCAGTGTAACGGATGTGAAAGAACACACACATGGGATTTCTTCAGCTTTGATTTATCTTTTTGATAGAAAAACAGGTACAAATCAGGTTGGCTGAAGCAGACAATATACTGCAGATATACATATGACTAGAAAAATAGAAATGATACTTTCACTCGACTCATATTACAATTAATTATCAGAAATTTTAAGACAGACACAATGATCACATGAAATGCACTTGTTCCCGCTTGTGATTGCACGAGGAAATTCAATACATTTATAATGACCTCAACGACCGTGTTAAAGTGTCAAATACATTATATACTTGTGTTCAAATACGTCAATTCAATCAATTGCATCGAAAATATTCACATAAAACAATGTTGTGGAAAAGTTCATTTATTTCAGTAATTCAACTCAAATTGTGAAACTCGTGTATTAAATAAATTCAATGCACACAGACTGAAGTAGTTTAAGTCTTTGGTTCTTTTAATTATGATGATTTTGGCTCACATTTAACAAAAACCCACCAATTCACTATCTCAACAAATTAGAATACTTCATAAGACCAATAAAAACAAAATTTTTAGTGAATTGTTGGCCTTCTGGACAGTATGTTCATTTACTGTATATGTACTCAATACTTGGTAGGGGCTCCTTTTGCTTTAATTACTGCCTCAATTCGGCGTGGCATGGAGGTGATCAGTTTGTGGCACTGCTGAGGTGGTATGGAATCCCAGGTTTCTTTGACCGTGGCCTTTAGCTCATCTGCATTTTTTGGTCTCGTTTCTCATTTTCTTCTTGACAATACTCCATAGATTCTCTATGGGGTTCAGGTCTGGTGAGTTTGCTGGCCAGTCAAGCACACCAACACCATGGTCATTTAACCAACTTTTGGTGCTTTTGGCAGTGTGGGCAGGTGCCAAATCCTGCTGGAAAATGAAATCAGCATCTTTAAAAAGCTGGTCAGCAGAAGGAAGCATGAAGTGCTCCAAAATTTCTTGGTAAACAGGTGCAGTGACTTTGGTTTTCAAAAAACACAATGGACCAACGCCAGCAGATGACACTGCACCCCAAATCATCACAGACTGTGGAAACTTAACACTGGACTTCAAGCAACTTGGGCTATGAGCTTCTCCACCCTTCCTCCAGACTCTAGGACCTTGGTTTCCAAATGAAATGCAAAACTTGCTCTCATCTGAAAAGAGGACTTTGGACCACTGGGCAACTGTCCAGTTCTTCTTCTCCTTAGCCCAGGAAGACGCCTCTGACGTTGTCTGTGGTTCAGGAGTGGCTTAACAAGAGGAATACGACAACTGTAGCCAAATTCCTTGACACGTCTGTGTGTGGTGGCTCTTGATGCCTTGACCCCAGCCTCAGTCCATTCCTTGTGAAGTTCACCCAAATTCTTGATTCGATTTTGCTTGACAATCCTCATAAGGCTGCGGTTCTCTCGGTTGGTTGTACATCTTTTTCTTCCACACTTTTTCCTTCCACTCAACTTTCTGCAAAGCAGGATTTCCACGTGACTGATTAGCACATCCTTTGAGTGAGCTAAAATCAACCAATCGTCCAGATAATTCAAAATGCGCATTCCGCTCGTTCTGAGGGGAGAAAGCTCTACGTCCACACACTTGGAAAAAGTGCGAGGGGCTAAAGCCAGCCCGAACAGAACCACTGAATACTGGTACGCCATGCCTTCGAAAGCAAATCTCAGGAAGCGCCTGTGGCATGTCGCTCTTTGAATATGGAAGTATGCGTCCTTCAAATCCACTGAAGCGAACCAGTCCCCGGGACGGATCTGTGCCAGGATCTGCTTTAGCATAGTCATCCTGAATGCACACTTGTGAAGTGCTCGGTTGATGGGTCTCAGGTCCAGAATCGGACGGAGACCTCCATCCTTCTTTGGCACCACGAAATAGCGACTGTAAAATCCGCTCTCCTGCTCGCTCAGAGGGACACACTCTATCGCTCCTTTTTCGAGCAGACTGAGAACTTCCCGTCTCAGAACGGGGGCGTTTTGGGGCAATGTCAGCGACGGGACCACACCATTGAAGCGGGGTGGTATGCGTCTGAACTGAAGAGAATATCCGTGTTGAATTATTCCTAGTAGCCACGGTGAAACACCCGGAATAGCCCTCCACGCGTCTAGAAAATGACACAGCGGTCGCGTTAGTTCTACGGCTGCCGTTGCCCTTGGCGACATGTTTAGACTGGAGCCCTGCCCCAGCGAGGCTAGAAGCACTGGCAGGGAAATGGCTCGCGGAAGATAGGCTGGCAGCCAATCAGGCACAAGCGGGGTCATTCACGACTGGGGAATATTGGCACTCTCGCACCCTCGGGAGGCCACTGAAGTTATGGGCTGCGACTCCGCGCTGCTCTGGGGCAGGGTGAGTGACAGTGTTGGGTGTAAGAGGAGGAAAAAGCTCTTTTTGTGAAGGGATATGTGTTTTTATTGTGGAACTCACACAAACAGACACAGCATTTACACACACATTGCATTTGTCACCTGCAAGAACACCGGGGACACGATGCAGAACACGGCGCTTGGGGGCGGGGCCTCCAGAGAGCTCTCTCCTCCTCTTGACTGCTCCGTCAGGATGAAGGCTTGGTAGCCGAGGAAGGCGCGCTGACTCTTTCGCGGTGTGGGCTTCTCCTCTGAGCCTGACGTTTCCTCCCAGACCCCGACCACTGCTTACGGCGAACATCCAGTTCAGGGCTGTCACGTGGCTCATCGCTTTTGCGTCTCTGAGAAACGCTCTGTGACTGACTCCACGGCATCACCGAAGAGGCCGGAGGGAGTGACTGGAGCACTAAGGAGCGTCTTGCGGTCAGCGTCCTTCAGGTCAGCTAGGGTTAACCACAGGTGCCTGTTAAGGACGATCATAAAGCCCATGGAGCAGCCAGTGGCCTGGGTGGAGCGCTTGGTTGCCATAAGCGCAAGGTCCGTCGCCGCGCGCAGATCCTTGATAATGTCAGCGTCCGCGACGCCGCCATCTAGGGTCTGCAGAAGTTTGGCCTGGAACACCTGCAGTATGGCCATGGAGTGAAGAGCAGATGCTGCTTCGCCCGCAGATGCGTAGGCCTTGTCAGCCTGGTGGGCCATGAATCTGCACGGCTTGGACGGCAGGCTGAGGTCCGTGCTCAGGGAAGAAGAGGACGGGCACAGGTGCGTGGCGATGGTCTCCTCGATGGGGTGGCATGCGCACGTAGCTGTGGACTTCCGCCCCGTCCACGTGGGCGAACATAGCCTGTGTGGCAGAGTGGGTGTGCACTGATTGAGGTGCAGACCACGACTTCACCACGTGCTCGTGGACGTCTAGGAAGAACGGAGTCCTCCTCCTCGAAGCAGCCTGGCGGCGGCTCGACTGGTGATACCAGGAGTCCAGCTTACTCTTAGTAGGCTCGTCCGGAGCATTCCATGTCAGGTCCAGCTCCTTGACAGCCTTGCTGAGGATCCTGACGAGCTCTTCCTGGAGGTCTAAAGGGCCCTCTTGGTCGGGGCGGTTTGGTTCAGACGCTGCCCATTCCTGCTCCGATGCCGACAGTGACATGGAGTCGTCATCCCCACCAGCCCCGAAGGAGATGAAGTCAGCGACGGCGGGAGGGGGGCGGAAGCTCACGTCTGTGAAAAGGTGGATGACGGTGGCTCCAGGCCCCGTCGTTATCTTCGATACAAGGCAGGGGAGGGCCCACCAGCAGCTTGCTGGCGGCAGTGGGCCTCGTCCCCGTTAAGGCGCAAACCAACTCCCTCCTGGATCTTAGGGTGCGCACTGGCAGGTCGGCGCATGCGGAGTCCGTGAAGGCCGCCTCGGCATGGGCGAGGCCCAGGCAGGCGACCCAGAACTCATGTTCGTCGGGCAGGTCGATGGGGCCCGCACAAATCTGGCACATTGAAGCCATCGAATGCTCGGAGTAAAAGATGCTAGTCCTCCTAGTGCAGCTTCCACGATGACAAAGAGATTCTGATGCAATTGTTGCACCCATGCATTTATACTGCCCGTGAGCCTGTCAGTATTTGCATACTTCGCGACAATTAGCCAGCTGTTCCAAGCTGGCATTAACCTATAAGATTTCAACAAAAGCGGAGAAGGGAAGAGTTCCCGCAGCGTAAGCTACGCAATGTAGAGTTACCACTCTCGAAAGGGAACAAAATAACTCCGCCCCTCACTTCCGGTTCTGTGGCTGGGGTTCTGGCGCTGGGGGTTCTGAAACTGGTGGTGCTGTGGGTCTGCAGCTGGATACTATTGGAGTGCTGTGGGGGAAGGGCGGGCGGGCGCGCGATCAGAGTCAGTACTGTGGGGATAGGGCGGCAGATCTCAATCAGACTGACAGTCAGAGGCAGACCTAGGGTTAGGGTTATGCTGTGTTCACACCAAAAGCGAAGTGAAATTTCGCATCGTGTTACTCGCTCTAGTTTACTCGCAGGATTACCTACTTGTTTTTTGCGTCACTCGCGCGAATAAAAACAAAGCGCAATGAGAAGTATCTTCACACACATCATCAACAACAACATCTCTTTCTGCCATTTTTCCCGTGACCAACCATGTCAATACTGTCAATACTATTACTGCTCTGTACCTGTTGTGGAAGTCCCAAATACACCGGAAAGCCAAACGCCGATGCAAGACAACTGGACATGTCAATAAGCTCTTCGCTGATTGGCTTCCGTTACAACGCATCATGCAAATTTCACGCTCGAGTTGAAATTTTTCAACTTGCGCAGAAGACGCGATTGCGGAGAATATCGCGCGTTCACGGCAAACACGTCGCCCAATTCGCATCTATGCTCGTTTTTGCATTGACTTTGTATGTAATCTACTCGCACAAAAAAATTAATTTGCCTTTGGTGTGAACAGCATTAGGGTTAGTGCAGATGCAATGGCTTTTAAAATCAAAGTAAGAACAAAATAATTATGTAAACAAACATTTAAACATGCCAGCTTGATTCGTGATTCTTTTAAACACTTTTTGTTCTTTTGTATGACTATATGTAACTGCTCTGCTTCTCTCTGACTCTCTCTCTCTCTAATATACATATATATATAGAGAGAGAGAGAGAGAGAGAGAGGAAGTGTTTGCTGTAAATGCTCTCCTCTAGCCTACATTTCTTCTCAGTCGCTTTAGTACATTTCTTGAATCATTCTTAAGATTTGCAAACCTGTAAGTGCATTTCTCAAAACAATTCGTACAAACAGCAGAACACAATAGGTTACCATTAAAAGCCTGTAACTTGCTCAAAATCCTTAGTACAATATATATCAATGAACATATCAGTGCCATCAGAATGACAAGTCCTTGTGTCATTGTTTACAAACAAGATAGTAAAAATACTTTATGTTGTCAATATAACAGTGTACTCTGTCGGTATTTTCAGAAGTAAACCATGGCTACGATTTTGATGACAATGATTGAAAATACAAAATACTGCACTTTATCTGTATGACATATACACATTTCAACGGTACACATGTACGCATTACTCGACACTGGACAGGATTCACAGACTTACTGTGGGTCTGTCAAAAAATGACAGTACAATGTCATTGCGATATAAAGAAAAAGACAAGACACACACATATACTGTATATATGTACGTGTGTGTTAAATTATGTCTCTATAAAGTATATTAACTGTATAATGTAAAATGCAAGTAGACTGCTGTAATATATCAAATCAAATCAGATCAAATCAAATCAAATCACTTTTATTGTCACATCATCACAGCACAAGTGCCTTGGTGAGTGAAATTCTTGAGAGCGTGCTCCAGACAGTGCAGAAACAATTTACATATAGACAGTACCATTTACATACTTACAGACTTATAAAGATGACAATGTGCAATATACCCATACATATACTCAGTACACACAGTGTACTATTAGACATACTTACAGTTATCAATACACATTATATGCGTGGCATACCGTAAAGTGGGAGCATGCTGTAGGGTGTATTAGTTCTGACTGTTCATTAGCCTGATAGCCTGAGGGAAAAAGCTATCCCTCAGTCGGCTAGTGCAGGATCGGATGCTGTGGAGACGTCTTCCTGAGGGCAGCAAAGAGAGCAGTCTGTGGGACGGGTGGCTGGAGTCACTGATGATCCTCCGGGCTTTCCTTATACACTGCCTGGTGTAGATGTCCTGGAGGGAGGGAAGCTCACCTCCAACAATATGGCAGGCAGTTCGCACAACGCTTTGCAGAGCTTTGCAGTTGCCAGTGGTGCTGTTTCCAAACCAGGCGGTGATGCAGCCGGTCAGGATGCTCTCCACAGTGCAGGTGTAGAATGATCTGAGGATGCTGGGGCTCATTCCAAACTTCCTCAGCCGTCTCAGGAAGAAGAGGCGTTGATGCGACTTCTTCAGCACTGCATCTGTGTGAGCGGACCATGTGAAATCCTCAGTGATGTGAACGCTGAGGAACTTAAAGCTGCTGACCCGCTCCACAGGTGTCTTGTCGATGGTGATGGGTGTGTTCTCTCTGCTCTGTCTCCTGAAATCCACCACCAGCTCCTTGGTCTTGTTGATGTTGAGTGAGAGGTGGTTCTCTTGACACCATTTAGTCAGGGTACTCACCTCCTATCTGTAGGAGGTGAGTACCCTGTCTCATCGTTGTCAGTGATCAGGCCTATCACCGTTGTGTCGTCAGTGAATTTGACGATGACGTTGGAGCTGTGTGTAGCTGCACAGTCATGTGTGTACAGGGAGTACAGGAGTGGGCTGAGGACACAACCCTGAGGAGCACCAGTGTTGAGGGTCAGCGGGGATGAAGTTTTGTTGCCCATTCTGACCACCTGACTTATGCCTGTCAGGAAGTCCAGGATCCAGCTGCACAGAGATCTGTTTAGTCCCATAGTCTGGAGCTTCGCAACCAGTGTGCCAGCCACTATGGTATTAAATGCGGAGCTGTAGTCCACAAACAGCATTTTCACATAGGTGTTCTTGTTTTGAACGGTGTGGAATATGCGATATGCAAACTGTAGCAGATCCAGTGAGGCAGGCAGCATAGAGCAGATGTAGTCTCTGCTATATAATGTAAATATGCTGTATTACACTACAATATAGTGAACACTGTCAGATTGCACAATGACAACTACTATTCTGAATTTAATGACTTATGGAATTAATGCCTAGATGTTTTGGGGAGTAAGACTATTCAACAGAGAACCATACATTTTGATCAACATGGCATAAGCAATTGATAATGTAAGAAACAGATGACACTTGTACATAATCAACTGCATGAATGTACCAAAGCATTTGCAATTTGTTCAAAATAATGAGAAATTGCTTTTATGAGGTGCACAAGTGACTAGATAATGTGGAGGTTGAACAAGAATTTTAGTCGTGATCTGATTAATGCACCAAAGCAACTGAGAAAAACTTCAATATAATTAATATAATATAATATAAAGAGAATGTTTGCTTGTTCGCTGTAAGTGAATGTGTTGCTGTGGTAACGGACTCCCACTCGTGCGGTGGGTGGGGGAGGGGAGCGACCAGTGTTGCCAACTAATTTTCAGGAAAAGTTGCTAAAGGCAGGTCGATTTGTTGCTAAAAGTTGCTAAATGACGTTGTGACGTCATTGGATGATGATGTCATTATGTAACCATGACGCAAAACTGCATCATTGCATAGAATACACATTGAAATTACTCAAATCTCAGCAAAGAATATTATCTGAAATATGTTAATTTAGATTTGTTTGTAAAAATAAACATTTAATATATAATTTGTAAAAGCAAAATGAACACATTTTAGTTTTTAAATAAAACATTGGATTATTGAAAAGTTCCACATTTCTGATCAATTACATTTTATGTCTTCTCCAAATAACTAGTAAAACTACATATGATTAACAATTACAGTTTTAAGCAGTGAACTGGTAGTAAGTTAAATGTTACACTCTAACAAAAGTCCATAAAATAGGGCACAGTGTACTTCATATGTTAATATGAAGGAATTTTCTGTATTAATTTTTCACCAGAATATTTTAAATGACACAGTGCATTTAGATAGACAGACAGACAGACAGACAGACAGACAGATACATACACGCTTAAAAATAAAGGTGCTTCACGATGCCATAGAAGAACCTTTTTGTCTAAATGGTCCCATAAAGAAGCTTTAACATCTGAAGAACCTTTCTGTTTCAAAAAAGTTTCTTTGTGGTGAAAGAAGTTTCTTTAGATTATAAAAAGGTAAGGAAGTGATGGTTCTTCAGAGAACCTTTGACTGAATGGTTCGTTGTGGAACCAAAAATGGTTCTTCTATGGCATCGCTTGAAGCACCTTTATTTTTAAGAGTGTAGACAGACAGATTTTGATATAAGATCAACAGTGTACCTAACTGATTAACAAACAAACTAACAACTGAGGTGTTTCATAAATGAACAATTATTTTTTAACAAGTGCAACTAGCAACTTGATTCACATTTGATGTGTGTACTGCTAGGCACTGCTTAGTAACTGCTTGGTTAAGAGGAAAAATGCATGCCTTTTTTATTTTTGAGCCAATTTTCAAAAGTTGCCAAATACATTTTAAAAAATAGCTAAATTTGTTGCTAGGTGCTTTTTGGAAAAAAAGTTGCTAGGGTAGTCTGAAAAGTTGCTAAATCTAGCAACAAAATTGCTAAGTTGGCAACACTGGGAGCGACACCAGTGCTTCCTCTGCAAGTCACTTGCAGAGGAAGCGCTGATGTCTGAGCATGCAAGTCTGAGCGTGCAAGTGCAAGTCTGCAGCCAGACCCTTCTCGATTTTGCCTGTTTTCACATCTTTTTGTGGCTTGTATATTTTTATTCAATAAACTCATGTATAAATCATCACACCCACATTGACAGATTTAAACAGTTGCCTCTCTGCTTTTGGATGGAAAGTTCCTTTATCACACACACAAACACACACGTAGACATTTCAAAATAAGTGTCCAGGTGCATTTCAGGCTCGTTTAGATTTATTTATAAGACAGATGTAACACATAAAACAACTTTATTTTTCTTTTATTTCTTTTATTTTTTTCTGGTTAATATGTGTGTTTTAGTTACACAATAAACTGCATCTGGCATTTAATTTAACATAAACACTTAATGCCTCTCTCTGGGACACCCAATGACATGAAAAGACTAAAACATTATTTAACACATTCAATATAGAGAGCTTACTGATATCGGCAGATTAATCTGTTTATTAACTTTGTTTAAACACATTATCGTATCAGCAAAATCCAATATTCGTTTACCTCTAATTCATATGTATTGATATAGTGGTGCATGAATCAATTTCAAATACAATACAATATTTATTTATAAAACACATTTAAAAACAACCAAGGCTGACCAAAGTGCTGTAAAAAAACGAATAAGACTAAAAAAGCAAATGTATCGATTGTATAGAATATAAATAATATCTATTTTAAACTTGCAGTGACCCTGTTTTGCTGACTAGCTATATTTAGGCCTTGTCGAATGTGTGCCCCAGCCTGTTTCATTTCAATTTTATTTTAACAACTCTGCAAGTACCACTGTGAAGATCTAGTACAAAACTAAATGGAATTAATTCCCCCATCAGATTTGACATGAAACTATATTTTTAATAATACAGGTTACTTTTACAATAGTAAAATAGCGTTAATTTTTAGTAATGGTCATCATGTGTCATTTGAAAGGCTAATAATTTATGTTGGTGTTGTCTCCTCTTCTACTTCGTTACCAGGCAAGGCAAGGCAAGTCTATTTATATAGCATATATATAATATAGTATATTTCATACACAATGGTAATTCAATGTGCTCTACATGAAAAAGAAACAAATACATCAGAATAAAAATGGAATGCATAAGAAATAAAATAACAATAAAAGCAGAGAATACCCCTATCTGGATGGAAGAGTCAGAGTTTCTGTGCATTTAAAAAAAACTCTGAATAATTTACTTTTGGATTGAGATTATTATGTTTGGCTTTAGGCCAATGTGAAGGACTGCATTCCTTCTCTGTAAAAAAACAAAACAAAACAAAAAAAAAAAACATGGACATTTGTATTGTTATCCCTTGATTTGTAAAAGAAATATATATATATAAAAACCTGTAATGGTACATTTAGGTTTGGCAACGGGAGAGTAACTTGTTAATTCCGCTTCTGCGGTGGGATCTGCAGCGGCATGTCCATGGGGAGAGGTTCACATCTCCCTGATGAGATGTGCACTGAGCCGGCGTGTAGGGAAGTAGCGAATTGGTAGTTTAAAAGAAGTAAATTTTTAATTATCCCACTGGCTGCTTTAAAACTCCTCTCAAAGTGACATAAAAAACCTGTTCTAAAACTTACATAAATTTTGTTAAATTGAAGATATTTTTGTACAATCAACACACAGTGCAGCCAAATCAACTCTAATATGATTAAAAAATAAATCAATATTCACTACCAATAAAATAACATGTGAGTGCAGTTGAGGGGGAATGCAGATTGAAGAAATTATTTAAATTTCATATTGGGTGAAACAAAGGAAGATGCACCGAAGTTATCTGCAATTTCGTTGTTAAAGTCTGATGCCGTATTGAGAACGCGATTTGCCTGCATAGAAGAGAAAAGACCAATATAAGGCAATTAGAAGCTGATGTTCCATGTTCAGGGTACCTTATTATATAGTACTGTGGTAATTTCAGGCCTGCATCAGGTTCTAAAAAGAATGATCTGTTTGTAATACGAGTTATATAGAATACGATTTTAAATTTACCTGTAGTGATTGGGCTTTCCCGTAGCGAATAAATGTGGCTAGGTGCTCACAGTTGTTGTCGAGTATTCCGTATTTTCCGGCGCCATCACGCAAAACCTTGTCAACATTTGCTCTCATCTCTGCTTCAGATTTTGCTGTTTCCCCATGCCATTGATTTTCGACTTTGAAACCAGTCTTGAGCAGACCTTGCTTCACAGTGGCTCCTGCTTTACTGTTTGATCCCTTTTCACCTAAAGGAAATATTTAACTATCAAAGCCAAACTGTTTCACCCATGCCTAGATTGATCCAGTAAAAACCCAACTGGGTAATTGTATGTAAAAATAATAATGCGATATAACTAACAATTAAAAGTCACCTGACCATGTCTGGATAATAATCAAAATATACAAGAGACAAGCACATCCTGCACAGTATACTGTATACAGTTAACTCGATACCAGAATGTTTAAGAACTATTACACAACAGGCTATGAAACACATGTCTTGTTGTTTAAATGCATTTTAAATCCTTAATAAAATGCATGTTACTGTAATACACACTTCAGAATATGTACTAATGTTCAAAATATGTTGCTAGGTACTATTGTTTAATTCTTCATTATGTAGTTTTATACATTGCAGTGGTGCAGTGCAGTGCATTTACATTTTGTCTTGCCTATGACAATAGCAATGAGGACATGGGTGATAGAAGTAGTGCTTTGAGACAGGAATGTTTAGGTGATAAAAGACAAGAATACTGATCACCGTTGCAGTTAAAATAACAAGTTGACGTTCGATAATTAACATTAGTTTTATATTCACATTGCATCGCGCATACAAACCATGAATACAATTATGCATGCGATTCACATGTAAAACAATGCTTTTGAAAGCTCTATAGTGGCTGAAAATAAGATAAATTACCCTTTTCCCCCCATTCTGGGTCTGTCAAATATCGACTATATCTGTGGTTTTTAATCCTTTACTGCATAAAGCAGTAGCTGAAACATAGACGTTAACAGATGTGCAGAATGAGTGTATCAGTGTTCTTGTAAAGTTTTTAAAAAGTATTTAAGAAGCACTTTTAGTAAGACAAAGGCTAGTCAGAGATAGAAAAACCATGATTTGAAGTTTCTACATAGAATCACTGTACCTGTAAACTCGACAACCATATCTTCTCCCTTTTCATTCTTCCCAGTGTACACCGCCCAGTGTGTGTACCCAGGGCGAGCGTATGAAAGGAGGTCTCCAAACTTCATGGCCTAGAAAAAAAAAAAAAAACTTTTGGCAAATATATAGTACTGAATGAAATCCTATCAATTTGTACTTCCATGTAGGATGAACTCATAATAGTAGGTTTATTCCAAATAAAGTCTTACATTACCATAGTTTTCACTGTGTTTGTATAGCATAGGAAAAACATAACATACCTTAGTTTTAAGTTTGAAAACTGAAGACAGTGATCAGCTGACAGGACACCACAGGAGAATTCCTCTGCTGCAACTTCTACAATGGCATTGGAGTTCAACTAGTCCCGCTGCTCTTATACATATTCATATACATATTCATTAGGGTATGAGGAAGTGCCATCCCCTTTCCCCAGAATCGTAAAATTGCACATTCAATTTCTAACACTTGTTTACATCAAACATAATAGGCTGTGGTTATTATAGTGAGCAGCTCCTTTGCTTCCATTGGTCATATTTTCTTGGCTGTGGTTCAGTAGTCAAGTCAAGTCAAGTCACCTTCATTTATATAGCGCTTTTACAATACTGATTGTTTCAAAGCAGCTTTACAGTGAAAATAGGAAAGTCAAAGGACAGATATTGTTTTGGCCTCTACAGCAACTCTATAAAAAGTTATTGTCCAGCTAAAGTGAGTTTTTGAGTTTTTTTTTTTCATTTCTGTTGTAAAAATCATTAGTTATTAATTTTAGGGGCCGCTTACACGACATTATAACTGATAACAGAAACCCTTTAATGCGTTTTGGCCGTTCATTTGCACGACAACGGTGTTTGGAGACTTGAGAACGCAAATTTTGAGATAAAGTTATCTCCATGTAAACTTCAACATGCGAAACCGTGAAAACGGTTATGGTGTGCACATGCGTACCACGTGTTCAGTCAATAGGTATGCACGTTTGAATGCGCTCGTGCGTAGACGCTTTGTCTTTCTCTAAGCGAAATCACCAAATCACTTGTTAGGCATGCACTATACAGAAATATTAGTCGCTTCCGCGTATCCATGTGAACCGGAACAACATTTTATCTATACAGAAGGGAAAGAGAAGGAAAAGAGGCTTTCGCAGGGGAGAGTCTAGTTGACACTTCAGGGCTGTGTTGTCGTCGTGTCCAGGCGCAGGTCCTTCATCTCATCTGGATCCGGCAGACTACAGTGGACCTCGGGATAAACAGAGAGACTAATATTAGCGTAGATGCCATTCTTCTTGAAAGTCGTGACGTATTGTCAAGTATGGTGACCCATACTCGAAATTGGTGCTCTGCATTTAACCCATCCAAGTGCACACACACAGCAGTGAATAGTGAACAAACACGCACACACACACCGTGAACACACACCCGGAGCAGTGGGCAGCCAGCGCCCGGGGAGCAATTGGGGGTTCGGTGCCTTGCTCAAGGGCACCTCAGTCATGGTATCGAAGGCAGAGAGAGTGCTGTTCATTCACAATCCCCACCTTCAATTCCTGCCGGTGTGAGAATCGAACCGGCAACCTTCAGGTTACTAGCCCAACTCTCTAACCATTAGGCCACGACTTCCCCTATGTAACGAGTACATCAGGTGTTATGGGAAAGGTTCCCGGTTTCGGCTGACCTAATCTATGCAGACTAACATTTTACATGATTTGAATTTTAGAAGTAGATAATGTGTTATGTATATGCCAGGTTAAAGAGATGTGTTTTTAGTCTAGATTTAAACTGACAGTGTGTGTCTGCTTCCCGGACAATCTTAGGAAGACTGTTCCAAAGTTTGGGTGCTAAATAGGAAAAGGATCTACCGCCGGCAGTCGATTTTGATATCCTAGGTATTATCAACTGGACAGAATTTTGAGATCGCAATAGACGTGAAGGACTATAATGCGTTAAGAGCTCACTCAAGTACTGGGGAGCTAAACCATTTAGTGCTTTGTAAGTAATCAGCAAGATTTTAAAATGTATACGATGTTTAATAGGGAGCCAATGCAGTGTTGACAGAACCGGGCTAATATGGTCATACTTCCTGGTTCTAGTAAGAACTCGAGCTGCTGCGTTTTGAACCAGCTGGAGTTTGTTTATTAAGCGTGCAGGACAACCAGCTAGTAAAGCATTACAATAATCTAGCCTTGAGGTCATGAACACATGAACTAGCTGTTCCGCTCCGAGTAATGCTGAAGATATTACTATAAATTACAGCAACTCCTCGCCCTTAAAACAGTAGTTCTAAGGAAAGCTGTGGGTTATTGCCCAACAATTGTCTGCTTCCTTATCTTTGTTCACACATTAATTTTTGGCAGACTGAGCTGCAGTAAGCGTGATTGCAACTACTTTACATATCAGACAGTCACAACATCCATCAAGCCTGTGCTAAAACAACTTAACATAGCTTTCTGTTTAAGGGCTTAAGGGCTAAACATACTACAGAGTTTATTCACAGCGTTTTGTACTGTATACTCTAGTTACACAGACCGGTATGCTTACACGATGCATAAACCAAACAGGGGGAGCATTTTTTAAGAGAAACAGAACGGTGGTTGCTGACTGAGTCGCAATGGCAAAATGAACTAGAGATGTGCTGGTATTCAAACTTCAACGATGGGTTTAGGTCACATTTTAACGTGTATAGCTGCGCTGTCTAAGGATGCAGGTGCTGGCCCTTTGACAAGCAAGACAGCTAAAGTGGACAGTGCATTTCAAAGCCTCCAACCTGCTGTGTCCTGTGTTGATATCTAGAGGTTGTCCAGCCAGTTTCATAAGAGAATCGGCAATGCAATTGCGATAAACAATTGTTGGGGAGTTCTTAGCACAGGGCATGTAGAATGTCATTTATCTGTCATGCAGAGCTGCTGGCTAAGACAGACTATGTTTAGTCCTAACGGTTGTTTTGTCACTATACGCAATGTGTAGAGAGTCACTTCCTCTTTTGCCCTTCAGGCCGTGAAGGCTTCCAGAGCGACCTCACGGCTTGACGGTTATTTTCTCTTTCAGGGAACCAGGGTTGCATCAGCAATCTGTTGTTCCCTTTCGAGTCAAAAATAACCATCAAAGTATGGGAACAGTGTACCCAAGCCATTGCAAGGGAGGATTCTCTGCAGCTGCTTAGGCAAAACATCTACACATATGCGGAGCCGCGCCTCAGCATCTACACTCGCAATGACACCTAAGGTGGAATGATCAACACCATATTGACAATACTCGCTTTGATCACCAACTAGGGCGTTATAGAGTGTAACATTGATGCTCCAAATGACGGAGCAGAGGATTCCAGAACATTTAACCGGTAGAACCTCGTAAAAGTATGCGGTGTAACCCAACTGGCTGCAGTGCAAATATCAGACACCGGCACCCCTCTAAAGAGAGCCCAGAATGTCGCCATACCCCTAGTGGAATGTGCCTTCAACTGCCCTGGTGGCGGAAGGCCTGTTGACTTATATGCTAACTTAATAGCATCCACTATCCAATGAGAAAGGCATTGCTTAGACAACGGCTAACCCAAAGATCTAGAACCATGGCATATGAACTGTTTTGTTTGCCTCACAGTCCTTGTGCGGTCAATATAACACCTCAATGCCCGCACAGAGCAGGGCTTGTGTAACCGCTCTTTCTCTGGGGAAGAGAAAGGAGGAGGATGGAATGTCATCAACTTGACTGGTTGGTTCATTTGAAACGGGGATATGACCTTGGGTAAGAAGGCCAAGTTTGGATGCATGGAGACCTTAGAACCATCTCCTGCGAAACGAGTACATGATGAATGCACTAATATTGCATGTAACTCGCCCATGTGTTTAACTGATAATACTGATCGCTGAAACAGTTTTTATAGACATGAGCTTCATATCACCGCTGTGGAGAGGCTTGAACAGTGCCTTGGTAAGGGCTTCTAGCACCACATCAAGGCTTCACGATGGTAAACTGGTCACCCTTCAGGAACTTAGATGCCAGAAAATTACAGCCTGGTGATAAACCATCAATAAGTACATGCCAATATGCAATATTACTGCCACAGAGCAGGATATTGGGTCATGTCCCTTAGGCAGACACCAACTTTGAAACAATTTCCACTTATAAGTATACTGTGACCTAGTAGAGGGCGCTCTCGCACTCTGAATGGTTGTAATAACTGCTGTCGAATGCCCAAGGCTGACAGGCGCTGCCATTCAGGGGTCAGACCCATAGCTGCATGAGCTTGGAGTTCGGGTGCCATAGCCTTGGGCTTAGGACAAAAGGTCTGCTTGCAAAGGGAGCTCCCTCGGGCGCCTGTGCAACAACTGCACCAGACTCGGGAACCAAATTCTGAGAGGCCAAGAGGAGTGATCAGAATCACTGCTGCTTACTCTACCCTGACCTTCTCTAGAAGGCGGAAAGGGGGTGGGGGGTTGACTGGAACTGAAGGGTGTACCTGGTGAGTATAGTTTTGTGCACCCAGATGTCTTTGGTGCAATGTTGCCAGAACTGGAGCTGAGGCAACTTGACCTGGCAAGTGACGCATCGGTGGAAGGACATGACATCGAGGTGCATGCACCAAAGGTGCGTGCACCAAGTACTGAACGCCGAAGCGTCGAGCACCGGAGCGTCGAGCACCAGAGCGTCGAGCACCGAAGTGTCGAGCAACGAGCATTGAGCAACAAGCGTTGAGCACCAAACGACAAAGTGTCCAGCCCCGAGCGCAGAAGCGCTGCACCAAGTGCTGAAGCGCTGACACCTAAAGCGCCGGAGCATGTGCGCCGTAGAGTGAGTGCCGAGCGTGTAACGCACGCCTAAGCATCAGCTGACCTGCAAAGCAGAGATGCTAAGTGCTGGTACAGTGTCTGGTGCTGTGCAATACTTTACCTGTTGGTGCTGGGGAAATTGCACGATGGTGGTTGTCTTTTTCTGTGTAGTGCATGGGAATTTTTTTTATGGACGCTGCAGCAATAATACAATATATACACAAGACATATAGCGAAGGGACTATAGGGGAACCGTACAGTTACCATGTGGCAGGTAAGCACGCACCGGGGGAGACTGCAGAGCAAACTCACACACACACACACACGGTCTAGCCTAAGCAAGACCGATGCTGCAAATATGCGCGTGGCCTAAGGCCAATGCAACAACGCATCCTTAAACCATTATATACACAATATACAGGTGCATCTCAATAAATTAGAATGTCGTGAAAAAGTTAATTTTTTTCTTGTAACTTATTTCGAAAAGTGAAACTTTCATATATTTTAGATTCATTACATGTAAAGTAAAACATTTAAAAAAAATTGTTTTAATTTTGATGATTAGCGCTTACAGCTCATGAAAGTCAAAAATCAGTATCTCAAATTATAAGAATATTTACATTTCAGTTTCAATTAATGACCATCCGTACAGTATAAATTCCGGGTATCTCTTGTTTTTTGAAACCACAATAATGGGGAAGACTACTGACTTGGCAATGGTCCAGAAGAAGAACATTGACACCCTCCATAAAGAGGGTAAGTCACAGACAAAAGGTCTGCTTTCATTACTGAAAGGTGTGGCTGTTTACAGAGTGCTGTATCAAAGCATATTAAATGCAAAGTTGACTGGAAAGAAGAATTTGGGTAGGAAAAGGTGCACAAGCAACAGGGATGACCACAAGCTTGAGAATACAGTCAAGCAAAGCTGATTCAAACACTTGGGAGAGCTTCACAAGGAGTGAACTGAAGCTGGGAGTCAGTGCATCAAGAGTCACCACGCTCAGACGTCTTCAGGAAAAGGGCTACCAAGCCACTTCTGAAACAGAAACATCGTCAGAAGCGTCTTAACTGGGCTGTGGAGAAAAAGAACTGGACTGTTGCTCAGTGGTCCAAAGTCCTCTTTTCAGATGAAAGTAAATTTTGCATCAAATTTTAAATCAAGGTCCCAGAGTCTGGAGGAAGAGCGGAGAGGCACAGAATCCATGTTGCTTGAAGTCTAGTGTGAAGTTTCCACAGTCTGTGATGATTTGGGCTGCCATGTCATCTGCTGGTGTTGGTCCACTGTGTTTTCTGAAGTCCACAGTCAATGCAGCCATCTACCAGGAAATTTTAGAGCACTTCATGCTTCCTTCTGCTGACAAGCTTTATGGAGATGCTGATTTCATTTTCCAGCAGGACTTGGCACCTGCCCACACTGCCAAAGGTACCAAAAGCTGGTTCAATGACCATGGTGTTACTGTGCTTGACTGGCCAGCAAACTCGCCTGACCTGAACCCCATAGAGAATCTATGGGGTATTGTCAAGAGGAAGATGAGAGACACCAGACCCAACAATGCAAATGACCTGAAGGCCACTGTCAAAGAAACCTGGGCTTCCATACCACATCAGCAATGCCACAAACTGATCACCTCCATGCCACGCCGAATTGAGGCAGTAATTAAAGCAAAAGGAGCCCCTACCAAGTATTGAGTACATATACAGTATATGAACATACTTTCCAGAAGGCCAACAATTCACTAAAAATGTTTTTTTTTATTGGTCTTATGAAGTATTCTAATTTGTTGAGATAGTGAATTGGTGGGTTTTTGTTAAATGTGAGCCTAAATCTTCACAATTAAAAGAACCAAAGACTTAAACTACTTCAGTCTGTGTGCACTGAATTTATTTAATACACGAGTTTCACAATTTGAGTTGAATTACTGAAATAAATGAACTTTTCCACGACATTCTAATTTATCGAGATGCACCTGTATATACAATATACAGTCAGGTCCATAAATATTGGGACATCGACACAATTCTAACATTTTTGGCTCTATACACCACCACAATGGATTTCAAATGAAACAGTGAAGCATGGTGGTGGTGGGCATGTATGGCTACCAGTGGAACTGGTTCTCTTGTATTTATTGATGATGTGACTGCTGACAAAAGCAGCAGGATGAATTCTGAAGTGTTTCGGGCAATATTATCTGCTCATATTCAGCCAAATGCTTCAGAACTCATTGGACGGCGCTTCACAGTGCAGATGGACAATGACCCAAAGCATACTGCAAAAGCAACCAAAGAGTTTTTGAAGGGAAAGAAGTGGATTGTTATGCAATGGCCAAGTCAATCACCTGACCTGAATCCGATTGAGCATGCATTTCACTTGCTGAAGACAAAACTGAAGGGAAAATGCCCCAAGAACAAGCAGGAACTGAAGACGGTTGCAGTAGAGGCCTGGCAGAGCATCACCAGGGATGAAACCCAGCGTCTGGTGATGTCTATGCATTCCAGACTTCAGGCTGTAATTGACTGCAAAGGATTTGCAACCAAGTATTAAAAAGTGAAAGTTTGATTTATGATTATTATTCTGTCCCATTACTTTTGGTCCCTTAACAAGTGGGAGGCACATATGCAAACTGTTGTAATTCCTACACCGTTCACCTGATTTGGATGTAAATACCCTCAAATTAAAGCTGACAGTCTGCAGTTAAAGCACATCTTGTTCGTTTCATTTGAAATCCATTGTGGTGGTGTATAGAGCCAAAAATGTTAGAATTGTGTCAATGTCCCAATATTTATGGACCTGACTGTATATATACACAATACATTTACAAAAAACACAACAATTATAATAATCAACAGAGGAATGATGGGAGAGATTGAAAGAAAGAAACCGATGCCGAAGCAAAGCGTGAAGGAAAATATATAATGTAAAATACATACCTTAAATAATAATAATAACTCTGCAAATCATTTCCATCAGTGTTAATGAATATGCAGTTTGGGGTTGTCGAGGTGCGGCTGGCCACTACTCATAACGAAGTAATGTGACAGTTCCTGGTTCACAGCCACAGAACTCTATCCAGACATCATGAGTCCTTCCTGCAATGAAGTACTCTATTAAAGTTCACTCATTAAACAGGTTGTCAGGCTGGGTTGGAATTACTTCACTATTAGCTGGTCTCACAGATCTTGATTAGCACTAATCCTGGACTATTCAATGCTACTTTGGGTAAGGTAGTCCAAGACTAGTGTTAATCCAGTGTCTGTGAACCAGCTTTATGTATTTTCAGGTTTTATTACTGATATTAAGTAGACAAATAAGGTGTTAACAACTAAATAGTTAGCTACTGTCTGTGCTCATTATTGTGTTAATTTATAAAATGGCAATTAACTTGTGTAAAAGTCTTAAAAACACACTAATGCAGCTTAAATCAGTATTTATATATGGAAAAAATTAATGGTAAAATAACCTGAGCATCAAACACATAGAAAAGCCGGATGTATGGCATCTCACACTGATGACCATCTTGCCTCTTCCACTCCCATCTAAAACAACGTGCATTGCTTTTATCCAATAGCATAGTGCAACCTCTGCAACATGGCCTCTCTGGTGGACAAAGGAGCTCCACTGCAGTGTCAAGGAGCTTTTTCCGATCCTCTGCCATGCTTCCACAGTGTCCAGCTTCCTTGATCTTGAAGGGATCTCAGGAGGCGTGTCTGCAGTGGCAGATTCAAGTGTTGGTGCTTCATTAAGGGTTGGTCCTCTCAAGGGTGATGATCTTGCAGGATAAAAACAATGTTTCTCTTCCTTTTATGCCCACTTTTTTAATGAAAAAAATAGGACTTCACTGTTATTTTTGAATTTTTTCTGTGTTAACAGAAAAAAATATACATATAAACTCTAACACCACAAATTTTAAATACACCAAAAATCTCACCAAGGAATTCAAAAGGCTTAACCCCCATATGTATATTATATATATATATATATATATATATACATACACATACATATACACACACATACACATATATATATGTGTGTGTGAAAAGACTATTACAATTTTAGTAGACCTATAGCGTTTAGTTTAAGGGCAGTTCCAATGTTTATAAGAATATTAATTATATAGCATGGTTCAACCCTTACATTTAAAACATTTTTGGATATATTTTCCAAATTGGGTACCTGCTGTAGTTGCAAAATGTTCGTGAAACTACAGAACCCTGAAAACAATGCCCAATTCAACAAAAAAATGCTCTTTAGTGTGACGGCACATCAGTGGTGATTGTTGCAGGGAGCTAACTTTAATAACAAATACATTAAATAAATATAAATAAATAATACTGAATAATCCATTGCTTTTTAAGTTAGTGCAGAAAAGTAACATTGAGAAAGCCACGCTGTTTTGAAGCAGTAGCAAAAATTGCTAAGGAAGTGATGAAAGCACTAAATTATTATTGTAACATTTTCACTTTGGTGAAGCAGGAGTCGGGACACAGTGTTGAGTTCTCAACGATTCAGTTTATTGAGAACTAAATTAGGAACAGGGGATTCCTGTGAGGCCAGAATCCACGCCAAAACAATAACAAAACTCGCTAATAATCAGACACGCCACACTGCAGTCCTGTCCTGCGCGTCACTTCCTTTTACACCGCCCCCGTCCAATCCTGCTGTTGCCCGGCTCAACCAGTCAAGACCCTGCTGTGCACCCCACCCCCTTTCCAGCCACTGACCGGGAGCGCAAGAGCAGGGCTCAGAGTGGGAAGCCCCGGACAGCAGCCCCTCACTCATGAGTCGTGACGTCAGGTCAGAAGCAGGAACGGAATAATACTGACACCAGACACTGCAGATTCCAAACAAAAAGTTGGGTGCCGCCGTTAATTCAGATACAACAAAAATAAATAAAAGGTTTCAACAAAAACACTGTGCTCACGGAGCGAAATAAAAAGGTTAAACAAAACAAAATCACAAACACATAAAACAATAGCTATACAGGTCAGGCTGGGCAATCACTATCACTGTTCCTGTATTTCTTTTTAAAAAAATGGGGGTTCAGCCCCCCCTGGAATTTTTGTACCGCACTATTTACGATAGTTATGCCCCCCACCCCCCACCCCCCACCCCAGTCTGGTGCGTTGGTCCGAGGAAATTTCACCGGGTCCTGCTTCATTACATCATGTGACAAAGGCCCGTTGGTCGAGTAATGCAAAACTTAATGATAAAGGGTGCGCAGTGGGCGTTCTGTTGTTACGTCAAGGCTGCATGTACGGTGACTTTTGGTAAATGCAAGCGGGAAGGGAAAACTCTTTTTAGACTGGTCACAAAAGTTAGTAGTTAGTACAAGTGTATAATGAAACCATGGATACATTTCTAATTAAGAAGGCAAACATACGTTCTGCATGACTGAAACAGAGATATTGATGAAATATTTTATGTATCCTATAAAAAACAATTGTAGAATTAGTTTGCTTATTATAAACGCCAGAAGTGTTTTGAGGCCTCATGGCCTACGTGACTGTGATTACAAAGGTCAGATGCATCTGAGAAAGTCTTGAGGCCCATTGAGCAGTTTTTTTTAAGTCAGGGGTTTTTCAGTAAACAATAGATGGCTGTGAAAGACTAAGACTATTATTAAGAGGTGTGAATTAAATGTCACTTGGAGGCTTTTTGCCTCTGGGGAGTGTTGATTGACCTTCTCACAATGTTACATTTTGAGAAATGGTTGACCATCAATTGGCAGAATTCCACAATTAGGGAGTAAGGCAAAATATGTAGAATTTAGGCCCAATCCCATTTCTACCCTTTACCCCTTCTCTTTCCCCAACCCCTTCGTTTTGCGCGTTCACGTGAAGGGCTAGGGGTGTCTCGAATCTCTTTTGACTGGAGTGGTAGGGGTGAGGGGAAGGGCCAGATAGCTCTTCAAACTAAGATTTTTCAGGACCACACTTCGAATGAAGGGGTATGAGAAAATTCCCTGCACACACAGACTACCGTGCTGCTAGAATGCGTGTAGTGATGTTGCTACTCACGATCGACCACTTGTGTGTTGCCTGGCTGCCATTTTCTCCATAGCTTGCTAAACACGCTATTTGAGTGATGTGAACACAAATTAATAATACAGTTAAAAGAAATATCTTTTCATCCTTCATAATGCAGTCGCTATTTACATCTCGTTTCGTCTGTAAACTCTTGCGTTACCAAGGCAACAACTGACTCGTTTGTATTACATCGCAAAGAGCTCCGTTATCACAGTGCCACAGTAGAAAACGAAACCATATCTGTACCGGCTCGGATCGGCACGGAATTGAACGGTTAACAAAGAGAACAGTTTGGCCCGATAGAAAAGTGGGAGTGAGTAATCTGTAAACGTGCTCGCGCCTGGTTTTTGTTAGATATGTGCACTTCATTGCTGTTCATACTGGTTAAATGTTACATAACATTAATAAAAGAAACGGGGTATGATGACGTGTAGTAGTGGTGTCCCATTTCTTAGGGGAATATTTTCACCCCTACGCCTTGGCACTCTTGTTTCAAGGGGCAAGGGGAAAGGGTAGGCGAAGGGTTAGGGGTATAAAATAGAATTGGGATTGGGCCTTAGTCGTGGGAAAACAGAGGGGTGAATCTTACCAGAGAATTATGCCATTTTGTTGTAAAATAACAGATAAGAAAAATGTATAAGAACTGCGCCCTGGCCAGAGAAAGTTTCAGATGAGCAGCTGGCATCTCACTTTGTTGTTTCTACAATAAAGTTAACATCTTTTGAGACCTGGAACTTCGACTGTGAGAGATTTTCTTTGAAGACCAGGGGCCTCATTTATAAAATGTTGCGTAGAAACCATCTTAAAATTGATCTTACGATCATCTCTCAAATATGCGTACGGGCGATTCATAAAATGAACGTACGTACGCGTCTCTTTCAGATGTGAAATCTATGAATTGCAAATGATCTTGAACTTGCATGCAAATGAATGGTTTCAGCTCTGTGCTTGTAAATGACCCCTAATTAATGTCATTAACATGTAAAAGATCGCCAGTCATCATCCAAATTCTTTAATTTAGAACAGCGAGCTGCAAGACAACTTACATTTCCAAAAACCTGCAGTACTCGAACAAGAAAAAGTGCATACGTCTGCTCAGACCCTGACGTGACGCTAAGCACTTTTCCACGTCAAAGACAGTTTTTACAAATTGAGCGTTGGCATGGATTTAAGCGTACGCACACTCTAAGATCAAATCTGAGCGTACGCATGCTTTATAAATGATGCCCCAGAACTGAAGGGACACTGAGACATCGAATTTGCCACGACATAATTGGCGAGCCCCCAGCCAGGAGCCAGAAAGAGGTTTGGTCGGGGCCCTTTGGTGGGCGTGCTGGCATGAGATCTCACAAAACAAAAGGCGCCAAACAAATAAAGGTAAGCACATTTGCTTATATTTGTTTTGGGTGATCCCTTGTGAGCTGCTGCCTGGGGTAACTGCCTTAAAAAACCTTACCAAACTAACCAAAATTAATGAAAGAAAAATTTTGTGTTATTTGGACGAATTTAAAAAAAAAAAAGAGAGAGGCAATTTCCAGGTCTCGGAGATGGCGCATGCGTAGAAGTAGTTATACTTTGACGTGCGTGTTGCCTGAGTGGGGCATTTAGAACTAGTTATACGCAAAAGTGTGTTTCACGCAAGAAGTGCGTGTTGCCTGAGTGGGGCATTCAGAAAAAGTATGTGTGTGTGCGTGTGCATGAGGCTGCGCTTGTCTGATAGCTCATCCAAATTTAGAGTGGTGCAGCGGCAGGCAAGGGCTGCCAAACTTCTGAAGAAAAGGGAAGCCTTGTGAAGTGTGGTCAGACCTAGATAAGAAGTTGTAAATATATACAGTGGGTACAGAAAGTATTCAGACCCCCTTAAATTTTTCACTCTTTGTTATATTGCAGCCATTTGCTAAAATCATTTAAGTTCATTTTTTTCCCTCATTAATGTACACACAGCACCCCATATTGACAGAAAAACAGAATTGTTGACATTTTTGCAGATTTATTAAAAAAGAAAAACTGAAATATCACATGGTCCTAAGTATTCAGACCCTTTGCTCAGTATTTAGTAGAAGCGCCCTTTTGATCTAATACAGCCATGAGTCTTTTTGGGAAAGATGCAACAAGTTTTTCACACCTGGATTTGGGGATCCTCTGCCATTCCTCCTTGCAGATCCTCTCCAGTTCTGTCAGGTTGGATGGTAAACATTGGTGGACAGCCATTTTTAGGTCTCCAGAGATGCTCAATTGGTTTTAAGTCAGGGCTCTGGCTGGGCCATTCAAGAACAGTCACGGAGTTGTTGTGAAGCCACTCCTTCGTTATTTTAGCTGTGTGCTTAGGGTCATTGTCTTGTTGGAAGGTAAACCTTCGGCCCAGTCTGAGGTCCTGAGCACTCTGGAGAAGGTTTTCGTCCAGGATATCCCTGTACTTGGCCGCATTCATCTTTCCCTCGATTGCAACCAGTCGTCCTGTCCCTGCAGCTGAAAAACACCCCCACAGCATGATGCTGCCACCACCATGCTTCACTGTTGGGACTGTATTGGACAGGTGATGAGCAGTGCCTGGTTTTCTCCACACACAAAAGTTCTATCTTGGTCTCATCAGACCAGAGAATCTTATTTCTCACCATCTTGGAGTCCTTCAGGTGTTTTTTAGCAAACTCCATGCGGGCTTTCATGTGTCTTGCACTGAGGAGAGGCTTCCGTCGGGCCACTCTGCCATAAAGCCCCGACTGGTGGAGGGCTGCAGTGATGGTTGACTTTCTACAACTTTCTCCCATCTCCCGACTGCATCTCTGGAGCTCAACCACAGTGATCTTTGGGTTCTTCTTTACTTCTCTCACCAAGGCTCTTCTCCCCCGATAGCTCAGTTTGGCCGGACGGCCAGCTCTAGGAAGGGTTCTGGTCGTCCCAAACGTCTTCCATTTAAGGATTATGGAGGCCACTGTGCTCTAAGGAACCTTAAGTGCAGCAGAAATTTTTTTGTAACCTTGGCCAGATCTGTGCCTTGCCACAATTCTGTCTCTGAGCTCTTCAGGCAGTTCCTTTGACCTCATGATTCTCATTTGCTCTGACATGCACTGTGAGCTGTAAGGTCTTATATAGACAGGTGTGTGGCTTTCCTAATCAAGTCCAATCAGTATAATCAAACACAGCTGGACTCAAATGAAGGTGTTGAACCATCTCAAGGATGATCAGAAGAAATGGACAGCACCTGAGTTAAATATATGAGTGTCACAGCAAAGGGTCTGAATACTTAGGACCATGTGATATTTCAGTTTTTCTTTTTTAATAAATCTGCAAAAATGTCAACAATTCTGCGTTTTTCTGTCAATATGGGGTGCTGTGTTGTAGGAGATCCTTGAACGGACACACACATACATAAATGCAGACTCCTTCCAGAGGAATGAGTAAATCTCTGGTTTCACCTCTGGAAGTCATAAAAGTAACTAAGTACCTTAGACGGTGCCTGAGTGTCTGGACCACGGTCCTGTCTTGCTAATCCCTATCCCCCCTTGAGATCAGAACGAGCTAGAGAATTAACTTCACCAACGCAGAACAAAGGAAACTTCTGGCGGGAAAGATATCAGATCCAGATGGTAAATGAACTTTGACCAGCCAACGTATAAATTGACAAACTTATCAACAAACGCGCGATGGATTTACAGTCGTAGGCCTGACTTAAACATATGCCAGAACTCTCTCCCGGACACCTTCTGACCTCAGGAGTACTTGCAGCCCCTCCTCGGATGCATTCCTGAAAATGTGCCTTTTTCAGACAGACAAAGGAAACACGCAAAAGTGCGCCAAAACTCCAAAAGACAATATTCAGGACTTTTAAGTAATGAAAATGTATTCCCAAATTATGTGTGTTATGCCTTAGATATGCTTGATATGTTAGTAAAACATGCGTTATGTTAATCTATCTAGTATAAAGTCAGTACCATTTTAACCTATGTATTATGAGGGTATGAATATGTGTGTGTGTCATGTTTGGTGTTAAATGAAAGTATATTTTATTTGCAACAACTCTGTGTGGATGAAATGTAGAAATTAGGTAAATCCCGTAACGTTATAACGTTTATCAAGATTATTAACAAAACCCTGCAAGGATTTTCTGTCACGTGATTACACGGGCAGCTCGTTAATTTATGCAGAGAAATGGAGCCTAGGAAGCTGAGCTCCACCTTGCAACAAGCAGATTGGTACCCCAGCTCCGGGGCGGGCCTAAAGTGGCCTGCTTAAATTCTAATGTTCAACTAAACTCAACGCTCTTTGCCATGGTTTGAAAACTGCTTCAACTTGTGCGCTCATACGCCGCATCAAACCATCACCTCATTCCAAAACTTCAAGCTCTTCAAGAAAACTTCTGCAACCGAGAAAGGAAAGAAGAACTTCTAGCGCGTCGCATCCAGCAAAGGCAACCCACCAATCACACCCGGGGTTCCCTAAGAGACGTCAGACAAACGACGGTTCGCCAGCCAATCAGCCAAGCCTGGGGATTCCCTCAAAGAGACGAGAACGAGAATCTGCAGCAAACCTTCTAACAAGTAAAACAAATCTCTTATCTATTGGCTGAAAACGGCGCAAAGTTGTTATTAATCAAAAAGATAGAACTAAGCTCTGCTTTGTTGACTTTCTGATAACCACCGAAGTTGAGACTTCCTTCATAACTCATAATTCTGCATAACTCCGTGATTTGTGTGTGTGTGTGTGTGTGGTCGTATGTGTGTGTTTAGATGATTTAGTCTCATGTAATCTTAGAAGTAGTTCAATAAACTTGTCTCATTGTATAGAGCATTGTCTGTGTTTTGTATTTGATTCAGTTACTGCCTTGCGCTGTCGACCCCTTGCTACCTTGCTCAAATTTGATAAATTACTATTTTGTTTGTTTTATTGTTGGCCACAAAGCAAGATAAACAAAATTGTTAACATATACTGACTTTAATGTCTCGCTGGACGAGCCGTTAAAAGGTATAAATTATACGTTTTGATTAATAGAAATTAATCAAATCAATATCTATCTTTACGATGCAATTTCGTAAAGCCAAAAATTCAAAATAAAGATTAAATCATAGCTAAGTTCCTAAAGTTATTACAGTGTGTACATTAATGAGGGAAAAAAATGAACAAATGATTTTAGCAAATGGCTGCAATATAACAAAGAGTGAAAAACTTAAGGGGGTCTGAATACTTTCCGTACCCACTGTACGTAGTGTAATGTTGTGTACAAAATAGAAAAAGATTGGTAAAAGTTGAAGAAGTTTGTTTATGTCTATGTAAGATTGAAGCAAGATTTGAAAAAAGGGAGAAAAAACAGTGAATGTCAGGACGGGCCCATGTGTCGTGGACTAGGGTTGTCCCAATTTCAGTAGAAGAACAGAATTTAGGGTCAGTAGTTACTCTGTGGGACAAAGTGCACCTCTTTACTCCAGTAAGTGCACTATATTGTGAAAGGGTCTTGGGAAGAGAGGAGGTGAGACGAGATAAAAACAGCAGGTTTCACGGAACCTGCCATACTATCAGTATTTTTATCCACCAGCTGGAGGGCATTCTATTTGCCTAAAGGGCAAACAATACTATTAGCCTTTTGCACCCCTCACTGAAGACCCCAGTTGAACAGAGAAACGGGAGAAATCAGTTTAACTCCCACCAAATTACCATACGAACATTGGCAATACTTAACTGCCTGGTACCCTCTGAATTAAGTTCGCAGAGGAGACTAAGGAGTTTCTTTAAATGAATGATAACAATCAGAGAAAGAAAGGGAATGAAATCAATTATGTAAAAGTTGGTGAAAGGACAAAAAACATTCCCCGAAATTGGTTGTGTCACCTGTTTGGATATTTTCCAGATTGCAAACGCTGTGATCCAGACAGGGAAGCACAGCCACTAATAAATAAAAACAGTTGAGAAAAAGATAATTATTTTACCCAAATTAAATGTATGTTTTGTTGTATGTTGTATGAGTGAAATCCCAGGTGTGTGACTGTACAAATGTGTGAAATTGAGTGCATGCACTGAAAGGGCTGAAGGAGAGAAAGGGAGAAGAAAAGTAAGTGTGTGTGTGTGTGTGTGTGTGTGTGTGTGTGAGAGAGAGAGAGAGAGAGAGAGAGAGTAGGAATCTGCTTTTCTCATTCTTTCATGGCTGAATTGTGAGTGCACAGATGCACAGATTATGACTGTTCGAAAAAGAATGATATCCGTTGATAGAGATCAACTACAATCATGAAAGAAAACTTGTTTTGCTCTCCGATAGCAAAAGTAAATGGTGATTGTGATATGAGAGAGAGAGAGGCAGAAAAGAGGGGCTGCCTCTGACAGAGAGAGGAGGGGCCAAGGGAGAAATCTTGTGAGTGAGAGAAAGGAGGGGCTGCAAGAAGAGTGTGAGAGTGTGAGTGTGGAAGAGTTCACCCTTTCAAGTTTTGACTATTTTATTAACCAGAAAGTGGGGGAACAAATTCCAACATATACTTTGAACAGCATTATTGAACAACATTATTCCCACCAGTGGACCTGGAATAGAGGAACTGCCAGTTTAAAAAACCTGAGAAAGACTAATCAAATATCTTAATACTGTCTGATCATCCTGGTGATACCTAGTTAAGAATATATGCAAGCTGGGATTAGAAAGGTATATCCTACTAAAAAGATGTGAAAAATATAGTGATAATAATTTAGATTATAATAGCATCAACACCTGTAAAGATGCCAAGGTCAAGACATCAATTACACAGAGACACTGTAAGAGGGGCTGTGGAACATAGGAGGAAACTCCAGTCTCTTGTAAATGGGTCCAACGTATTAATGCAGGCATACACAGAAATATGGAACTTTGAGTTAATTTATTTGTCAGAGCTCATATTGTGAGACGCGCTCTCTTCACCTGCGTGCTCTCACTCTTTATATCCGCATCTTCCTTTTTCATACATAACAACAACTGCGCATGTCAGCGCGCCAATTCCACATACGTATTCATAACGTCATTATTGCATCACTCATGAACAGCAAACCAAATTACCCATAATCACAAAATAAATCTCACATTTTTCCCCCCTTAGAAAAAGAAATGTGCTCATTTCAAACATACAAAGAACAAATAAATCTCACATTTTTTTAAACGTCACAATGAACAGGACATATAGGGGATATAGCATGCCATAACAGACAATATTCAACCAATTGAAGTGGCTGCTGTACAGAATGAGGAACTCGCACCATGCGACCTGAAGGCCTACGTACATGAGGAACTGAGGAGGGTACAGGAGCCCCATTTTCACCCACCAGCGGCCCTCCTGATGACCAAGGGATAGAACCAGATAAAGCTGTGTATAGCGGTCTCAACCCCTGAACCCTTTTGTCCCCATCATGACCAGGACATGTGGAAGTTGGAGCTGGTTCCTTCCACCTGGACCTGTAAGGCTTTAAACGGTCATAGTGAACAACCACCCACAGCAGATCACCAACTTTAAAAGGTCTGAATTTTTCATACCTATTAAAGTATTACTCACGGTTGAGTCTCTGATCAGCACTAGTGTTAAGCACTTCTTGGAACACCGCTTCCATACAATTGACTAGCAATGAACCATAAGTCTGCGGAGTGTCCATGGCTCCACCTGAAGGAGAATCAAGCCATACATGTGCCAGTAAAGAGGTTCACAACCATGAGCCAAGAAGAATGGTGAGTACCCAGTGCTAGAATAGGGTGTAGCATTAAATGACAATACAACTGCAGACAAGTACTGGTCCCACTCGCCATTACTATGAAAGAGAACCTTAGCTAACTGATCCTTTAAAGTTCTATTGAACAGTTCTACCATTCCGTTACCACGAGGGTGGTACAGCGTAGTTCTCTTCTTTTTTATTTTCAGTCTATTACAGATGTACTGCAAAATCAGTCCCTGATCAGAGACCAATTCCTCCGGAACACCGTGTTCAGGTATGTACTGTTCACACAACAACTGTGCCACTGTACTAGCTTTTTGGTCCACCATAGGATATGCATTGACATATTTAGTAAAATGATCTTGCACTACCAACACATACCTATTACCACTGGACATGATAGGCAGTTCTGTGATATCCGTACACACAAACTGAAAAGATCTCACAGCACTAATAGACTGGAGTGGTGCCCTTCGCTGAGGAACAGGCTTTTTCCGAGACTCACAAGCTTCACACGACTCACAATACTGTTCAATGACACTTCTCATTCCTGGCCAGAAACACAAACTCTGAGCTCTTTTAAATATGCGTTCAGCACTGTAGTGTCCAGCACAGGGATCGCCATGCGAATAATATAAAGTGTCCAGAATGAGAACATCTGGAATGACCACCTGATAAGTTTGAAGTATAGCTGGAGCACTACAGGCTGCACGACACAGCACTCCACCCTTCAACATCATACGTGGAACCTGCAACCAAAATTTTCTGTTTCCCTTTTACCTGCCAATGATTAGGTCTCTTTCAATTTTCAACCCAACTATAGACCTGTGAAAGCAAAGGATCTGTTTTCTGATAATATGCAATGTCTTTTCCCTCATCACCCAAAGAGGTACACAAAACATTTACAGCAGACTCAGAAAAACTGTCATCAATGTCACATTCAGACAAATTTGTGACTCCACCTTAGGGCTGACTTTCTGTACTGTTGGAACTAACAGAAACAGCCGTCTGAGAAGTGACAGGCAAATCATCTGTTTGAATGGATACGGCCTGAGTGAGGGTTTTTGGAGTCGTAGACGAAACTACAGGAATTCGAGACATGGCATCTGCGTTAGTATGTCTCTTGCCATCTTTGTGAACGATCACCCATTCATACGGATCGAGCTCCATAGCCCACCGACCTGTCAATGTCAAAGTTCAATTTCCTCAGACCAACCAGAGGTTTGTGATCGGTGACAATTGTAAAAGGGCAGTTACTGAAGTAGTGATGAAAATGCCTGAATGACCAAATTATTGCCCACAGTTCTTTGTCATAAGTGGACCATTTTCTTTCAGTCGAGGTAAGTACGTGACTAGCATATGCAACAACCCGCTCTTTGCCGTCTTGAATTTGAGACAGGATAGCACTAATTGCTGAATTAGACGCATCTGTACTCAATATAAATGGCTGGTCAAAGTTAGGGAATGCCATGAGAGGCGGAGATGTCAGAGCTTCTTTCAGTTGCAGAAAAACTGCTGAACACTCATCGGTCCACTCAAATCGAACGTCTGTGGGTTAGTCTGTGTAAGAGTTGAGCCTTAAAACGCATAGTCCCAAACAAAGCACCTGTAATAGCTACACAAGCCCAAAAATGCTCGTACCTCTGTAGCGGATTTAGGAGTTGGCCAATCTCTTGCTCTCTGGCTATGAGCTGGATGAAGAGCCAACCCATCTTTTGAGACAACATGAGCCATGTACGTTACAGATGCCTTGCAGAAACGACACTTTGTAGGGTTAAGCTTGAGACCTGCTTCCCTAAACCTGGTCAAAATGTCTGTGAGGTTTTTAATGTGATCCTCAATATCTTTACCCATACAAGTGATGTCATCTAAATAAATGACACACTTTGTCCAATGCAAACCTCTAAGGACTAATTCCATTAGCCTTTGGAATGTAGGCGGACTATTTTTCAGGCCCATAGGGATCACCTTAAAGTGATATAGTCCATCTCCAGTGGTAAAGGCTGTCTTTTTCCTGTCATCTGGATCTAATTCTACCTGTCAATAACCCGAAGACATGTCCATGGTAGAAAAATACTGAGACCCTGACAACGCATCAAGACTATCGTCCACCCGAGGCAACGGGTGAGCATCAGTAATGGTTACAGAATTCAATTTGCAATAGTCAACGCCAAGGGTGTAGTTTTGGTTTGAACATTGAGGGGGTTGAAGTGTGAATATAATTAATTAATAACCTGATTTTACAGTATGTTTCTATTAACCATGGTATAAATATGGGGGGGGGGGTTGTACTTGCTTGATTTGGTTATTGGGGTGGTTACCTCCCCCCCCGCAAACTACGCCCCTGGTCAACACAAAATCTGTAAGTATTGTCTTTCTTCCTCACCATTGCTACAGGACTTGACCAAGGACTATCATTATCCTCTTGTATATATTTTGCTTTGTGTTTTTCTACCTGACGGTGAATTTCTGCCTTGAGAGCAGGAGAAGTCCCGTACGCTTGCTGGGAAATGGGAGTGTCATCTATGGTCCTGATTTTGTGGGTATCCAAGTTGGTTCTAACATAGTCCTGAGCATGCTGACTGAAAACATCAGAAAAAGATGTTAGCAAATCTGTCAGACTCTTTTGCTGTGTCACAGATAGCTCAGTGTTAGAGACATCAGGCAGTACAGGTGACTTGAGCATTGACATTTGACTGGACCAAAAAACATTTTGAACGCTCACATTATTCACATATTTGTCAATTATCACAAAACCACCCTGATCACCCTCAGAAATGGAATGGAAAGTACCAATTGGAGTGCCACAGTGCAATGAAATGTCATCTGCAGATGGATTGACCACTTCCAGATAAATTGACCCCTTATCTGCTTTTGTCACAGTCCATGCAAAGCCTACCTTTGAGTCTTCACGATAGTGAGGCTCAAACACACCAGTGTAGCCATTTGGTTGCAACCCTGCTTGATGTGACGCAAGTTTTGCAGAGATTGCTTCCGACAGGGCAGGAACAACCGTAGTGGTCGACACTGTAACATCCACAAGTTTAAGATTATGTTGGTCTACATTTTACAAAGGATAAGGAGTCCTCACCTAGGTCAAAAGACATGTTATGCATGTTAATCACAATGTTGTGCATAGACAAAAAGTCCCAACCGAGTACAACTGCTTTTGAGCAATTTCTGATCACTTGAAATGAATGTGACACTGTGCGTTTACCCAAAGTGACATTAGCTGACAAAGTACCCACTGAATCTAAAGTGTCACCAGAAATAGATGTCAGAGGTATAAACTGTTTCACCAAGGGTCTTTGACGTAAAGTGGCAGTAGACATTCTGAAATCCTCACTTATAAAAGAAACATCAGCACCAATATCAATAAATGCATGAACTACTGTGTCTTCGACTACAAACGACACATTTTGCATCACAACATGACCAGTGTCTGAAGTCACATGATGTTCAGCATTACCAATGGGCCTGGTGTCAGTAGCAGTTGGCAATTGGCCCTCATTGTCAACTACTGGTAGTTTCCCTGGCATTGATGACCACTTGAAGGAGACTGGAAACGCTCATGTCCAGGACTTGGAGATCGATGACTCAGCCGCTTTGAGTGGCCGTCCGATGACCTGTCGCCCCAACCACGGTCAGAACGAGAAGAACGATCCAGAGAGTCTTGAGCTGTGATGCCTTGGCCGCGTTCCTGTGACTTCCTAGGACTTTGATCACGATAGCCATCGTGTCTGCGTGCTTCATAATAGTCTCTATCTCCACTAGTGTCTCTGTATGAAGGTCTACGTTGGTCATAAAGAGTCACAGTCAGTATATGAATGTCTGTCATACCTGCGATGTTCAGATGTGTGTCCTCGTGAATAATCTGGGGTAAGGCTGCGCTGTTGACGATCCGGTGAAGTAGTGTGTCTGTTGGCATACCTCTGTCTGCTGACCTCGAGCTGAAGTTGATCAACTCTTTCTGTCAAACTTTCCAGGGTCCGTTGAAACTTCATGAAGTAGGTACTGTCTGTGGAAGAATGTTGAAAGTAGATCCAGGAAAGGCTCCTGCTGTTGAAGATGTCCACTGTTGTGGGTAAGACGGCAGCAGTACCTTGCTGACTTGGTGTGCCTGCTCAATCTGCAGTGCCAGCGTAAGAGCAGCATCCAATGTGTCTATACCTTGTTCATGTAAGCGCAGCTGTAGATACGGTTCAATTCCAGCAACAAAACGCCTGAAGTTTTCTCCGTTCTTTGCATTAGCCTCATAGGTGGGAAAAGCTTCACCTTGTTTGCCAAAAAAACTTATTTGCCAAAAACATCTTTCATTTTATCTTTCACATGCTTATAGTCCTTCTTGATGTCACTAGGCAAACTGTCCCAGTAGCTAAAAGCAGTACCACCGAGGCAATCCTCTGTGATCCGACACTGCAGTGAAAAAAGCACAAACAAACTTGTCCACGGTTGAAACACAAAGCAAAGTAGACGTAACGGATAACAGAGCGCTGACATATTGAGCTCGGTATCAATGTCCACCGTCGCGATACCACATCCAAAGCATTGAATACCCGCCGAAGAGAAAGTTCACTCACGCACCTCACACGTCGTCCAAACCCACTGCCACCAGTAATGTAAGAGGGGCTGTGGAACATAGGAGGAAACTCCAGTCTCTTGTAAATGGGTGCAAAGAATTAATGCAGGCATACACGGAAATATGTAACTTTGAGTTAGTTTATTTGTCAGAGCTCATATTGTGACACGCGCTCTCTTCACCTGCGAGCTCTTTCACTCTTTATATCCGCATCTTCCTTTTTCATACATAACAACAACTGCGCATGTCAGCGTGCCAATTCCCCATACGTATTCATAACGTCATTATTGCATCACTCATGAACAGCAAACCAAATTACCCAATTTACATAATACAAAATAATCACAAAATAAATCTCACTATACTATAGGACAGCCTCCAAAAAACAGGGGGAAAAGGACAAAAATCTTAAATACAAAATGGCCAGCTGGAGCATTTGATGTTTATGTGCAGAGAAACTGAATCATTGATAAAAAAAAAAATGAGGTCAAAGGTAAGTGTGAAGAGGGAGAACGATTATAAAAATTAGGAGACAGATTAAAGGGAGATATAATGACAAAACTGAAAAGAAAATGGAAAGATCGCCTCCCCATGCACCACCGTATGCCCCTTCGGAGAAGCAGATGTCTGTCATAACAGGAAGGGCTGCACGATATTGAAGAAAAATGAAATATGCGATAACCTGTTAAATAATGCAATATTAGATATGCGATAGGATATTGATTCAAGGGTGTAAAATAAATTTTAATTATATTTAAAAATTAAAATGACATAACCTAATTTGCTTATGTGAATACTTACAGAGACAGGTATTTTGACATAACTGTGTGTGTATTTGACTGTTAGAGTGTGGTGGGCCGTGAGGGAAAACTGGATTCGGGATCGCTTACTGTCCGAGAGGCGGCTTTTCGGTCGGTGCACACGCTTCGGGTGTGTGTCAGATGGCGCAAGTACCGCAATGGGTTGTTTTCCATGGCTTATTGCGCTTAATAACTCTTTTTAATGTCAAGCTAGTCAAACATAAGTAACAGTCTCATGCTCAGTCTATTTCCTGCTATATGCATTGGCCTAAAACTTTGACCTTTTACAACTTTTTGAAGTAGCCTATTAAAATCATTCAGATATCACAAGCTCCAATGCAGGATAATGAAGAAAGAAAGATAAGCACAAGACATGAGGATGAAAGGAAAATGGAGGCATCAAGCCAAAAGGGGGAGTCAAGAGACAAAAATGCCGTACGAAGAAAGCATAAAGAAAAGAGAGACATCTAATTAAAGTTTGGCAGATATAATGGAGTCGAGTGAGACATAGGAAGGACTGATGAATGGATAAAGAAAGAGAAGTAAGCCCTGAGAAAAGAGCTGGAAAAAATGGATTTCAGAGAAAGCAACAGACAGACAATCAAAGGTTAAAATGTAAGGCAAGACCACCAAAGAGCTAAGTAAATGATTGTCACAGAATTTCAAAAACCATGAGCTAATGTATACTGGTTAGGAGATTTAGGGAAAAGATATAGAGAAAACAATTATTAAATGAGGAAAGTACATAAAAGAGCACCTCCATGAGCCATGTATGCCAAAAACTGTATTTCATTCAATGTAAAAAGTTTGGGATCGCTCCAAGTCAGGGGTTTCTGGTAATTGGTCACATCTGGGTTTTTCGGTTGGTCTTGAGTTTCGCTGAGTTGAGTTGTGTTAATTGTGGCAGCGGTCCCTTGACGGGCTCAATCGGAGGTGGTATGTTGAGCCAGTGGAAGCGTTTGGTTTGCCGGGCCATGTTGTTGGTCCGGTTGGATGTTTTGAATTGTGGTGGTAATTTTGTCTCTCTCGCTGTCCCAAAAGCAAAAGATGTCAGTCTTTTGTGTTTGGGACTTGTTTAGCCAACACAGATTTTTCACTTCAACTTGATGGATTGACTGTGGACAGTTGGAGATGTTCGGTGAAAATAAGTTCCCTTTCAAGGGAACTCGCGCTGCGTCGAATGACGCTGTGGGAATGTTCTGCGTGATTACGTCTTGAAGCACATGTGAAATCAGTCCAATGGTCTGGCGGAACGTCACATGCGGGTGACGTCACAAACCAGGAACTATAAAGCCTGCCCAAAACAGCATGTCGCTAGATTCTGTCTCTTCAGCAAGCACTCTCTGTGAAATTGTCTGTCTTACTTGGTGTTGTCAAGTCTCTTTTATATATATATATATATATATATATATATATATATATATATATATAAAATATGGTGAGCAAACAGCAGTATAGACTGTGTTCATCCCTGCCCACATTACATTAGGGGTGGGGACACACAATCTTTGCGATGTTTGTTTTGGAGAGGAGCATGCATGGTCAGCGCTCGAGGGTGCTGAGATGTGAACACTTTGAGGTGCTTCCATTGGGGACACTCCGATCCTGCCTGGTGCTCTTTGAGGAGGCTCGCATTCCTCAGGGCTCTGGTCCCGCTGCTGCCGAGGCACAGTGGCGATCTCAGTCATGGGGTTCATAAATGGATTTATCAGAGGGGTTTGAGATGGGCACAGCCTTTTCTCTGCCTTCACCTGGTAGATCCAGTGCCTTTTCTGAAGGTTTGGAAGCCCGCGCTGCGGTTTCTTCCGCCCTAGGAGAGACACCGGTGCTGCAGCTATCTAGTTCTGAGGAATTAGATGTTGTCAGCATCGAGGCACGAGAATCTGAGGATTCGCCACCTCAGTCTCATGCATATGAGGAGCTTGTGGAAGTTGTAACGCATGCTGTTGCCAGATTAAATATTGACTGGTCAGCTGAGAAGCAAGACGTTCGCCCTAAAAGCAAACTAGACAAACGTTTCCTGCCCTCACGTTCACAACCTCGACATCGGGGCCTCCCTTTTTTACCTGATCTCCACACCGAGGTGTCGAGATCATGGGAAAAACCAGTCTCTTAGAGTATATAATACACACACATCCAATTATTCCTCTATATTAGGCTATAAAGCGCATGGTTATTGGGCGATGCCTCAGGTAGAAGAGACACTCACGAGCTATCTCTCTCCTGAATCTGCATCGTCCCTAAAGGCCCCGACACTACCCACCAAGCCAGTAAGAACAACATCAGCGCTGGTGGGTAGAGCTTATGCAGCGGCTGGTCAGGCGGCGGCATGTTTACACACCATGTCGCTGCTACAGGCCTACCAGGCAGACTTATTAGGAGACTTAGATGAGGGCAGGGGGATTCGTCCTGCCACAGTCTGCGAACTGTGTCAAGCCACAGACCTCTCACTCAGGGCCACCAAGGAGACGGCTAAATCCATCGGCCGTTCTATGGCAGCGCTGGTGGCCACTGAGAGACATCTGTGGCTTAATTTGAGTGCAATTAAAGAGAAGGACAAAAATTTCCTTATGGACGCTCCCCTGTCACCCTCGGGCCTCTTCAGCTTTCCAAAAACTCCTGCCTCACTGTTCTCATGTCTCCGGGGCTGCTGAGCGGGAGCAGCCCCACACATCTAAGGATGTTGGCTCCTCACACCGGGCCTCACAAAGACAGAGCGCTGCTTTCCGTGCTCCCCCACAAAAGGACTGGAGACAGGGAAAACACTCTCAACCACAGCCTTCGAGGGGTAAGACGGATCTGAGGACCGTCATGATTTCCAAGAAGGCTGCGGGGAAGCAGTCCTGACGCCCATGACGCCAGGCTCGTGAGGGTAGCCCCCTCTGGAGGGAAGTGGTCAACACCTCAGTATACGGTACCCTTCTCCCTTCGGTGCCCTCAGGCAGCCGTTCTGCCAACCCTGCCACCTCGTGTACTTCAGGGCACAATGGTTTCCAGCAAGCGAATATCCCAGGGTCCACCTGGAAACGTAGCGGCCCAGAGATGCTTGCTCCCTCCGAGGAGGGCTCTAGAGCAGTCAGGTCGGTTGTTCCCTGCCAGTTCGCCGCTTCAGGGCGCCGAACTGACTATTAAGCAAACACCAGAGGCCAGTCTCAAGAGACTGGTTCCACTAGTAGAATATCTGACAGCTTGGAAGCTGCTGCCAAATGTTTCTCGTTGGGTCCTGCAGACAATCGAAAAGGGTTATCGAATACAATTTGGGTCTCGCCCGCCCAGGTGCTAAATCAAGAGGTCATGCAGCTAAAATTCAAAATGTTAATGTTGAGATAAATCGTGCTGCAGATCAGATCCGAGGACTGGTTTGTCACGATAGATCTCAAGGACGCATACTTCCACATCTCCATCCTTCCACATCACATGAAGTTCCTGAGGTTTGCTTTTCGGGGCAAAGCTTACCAGTATCGGGTTCTTCCATTCGGTCTGGCTTTATCACCCCGCACTTTCACAAAATGCGTGGATGCAGCTTTAACGCCTCTGCGCCTGCAGGGCATTCGCATCATGAACTACATTGATGATTGGTTGATTTTAGCTCAGTCGCATCAGCATATCTTTTCTAAGTGATCGGACCTACGATGTTTGCACAGCAGACGAAAAAGCAGGCAGTAAAAACCCATAGACTTAACATTGACAGAATGTCCGTATTTTTAAATCCCAACTGCCGTTTTCACACACACACTCACACAGGGCCCGAGGAACCCTTTCTCTCTCTCTCATTCTCACACTCATTTAATTTATATTATCAAGCAGCCAATAAGCAATGACCTAAAATCTTCATAGCCACACCCTAGCAACCAGTTACAGCACCCTAGCAACCACCCCATACTTTCATTGAAAAATAGAGGAGAGGGATATAAATGAATAATAACATCATAGGGACACATCTGGCTCTTTTGATTTGGGCAGACATGCAGTCTATTATTTTAACCCTGTTAACTGTCTAGCCATGCCCTAGCAACCATTTAGAGCACCCTAGCAACACAAACCCAAAGAGGGATTTCTTCAAATCTGAACGGTGGGGGTTGGCTCTTTTGACTCATGCTAGCAAACAGGACTTACAACTTGCTAGCAGGTAACAGCTACATGCGATTAATGATTAAGCTAAGTGCTTAATCGGGCTAAGAACATATTAAGAACTCTATAGTAACCATCTGTGACAACTACCAACTGCCTAGCAACACCATAGAAACACACAGGACAACTTTAAACTAATTTAAATTTTCTGGTAATTGGTCATTCTGATCAACTTTCTAACATGAAATGTTAGACAATATTTCCTGTAGTGTTTAGGGATATATGGTTTCCTCATCTAGAAGCCTCTATGTTAAATTTTCGTGGGAAAGTACGCCGGAATTGCAAAATGACAGTTATGACAGTTCATGCCTTTACACAATAGATTTGTACAGTGTTGCCTAACATGTTATGTTTCTGACGATGTCTGCGACCCTGATCGTCGGCGGAGGCCAGACACCTGGATGAGCCCCGGGGACATATCCCCAGTGAAGACCTCGACTTAAATACAATAAAACTAAAAATAAAACAAAATAACTAAAAATAATAAAATACCTAACTACATAATACTATTATTGTTAGAAATTGCAACAATATAAAAATAGAAATATAATACATTTAAACATTTAAAATTTAATTAAAACAATAAGTAAAAAAAAATAAATAAACAATAATATCCAGGCCAGAGGAGCCCTCACTGTGCTGAACAGGGGATCAGGAGCCCTCTCTGGGCTCGACTCGGGAACTGGAGCCTCTCCTGGGCTCGACTCGGGGACTGGAGCCTCTCCTGGGCTCTGGAAGCGCGAACACTTGGGGCGCTCTGGAAGCGCGGACACTTGGGGGCGCTCTGGAAGCGCGGACACTTGGGGGCGCTCCGGAAGCGCAGACTCTGGAGGGTGCTCTGGAAGCGCAGAGATAAGAAGACGCCTTTGTGGCGCAGGCACTGGGAGGTGCTCTGGAAGCGCGGACACTTGGGGGCTCTCTGGAAGCGCGGACTCTGGAGGGCGCTATGAAAGCTAGGAGATAGGAAGGCGCCTTCGTGGTGCAGGCACTGGGGGGCACTCTTGAAGCGCGGACACTTGGGGGAACTCTGGAAGCGCGGAGACTAGGAGGCGCTCTGGAAGCACGGAGATAGGAAGGCGACTTCGTGACGCAGGCACTGGGGGGCGCTCTTGAAGTGCGGAGACTAGGAGGCGCTCTGAAAGCACAGAGATAGGAAGGCACCTTCGTGGCACAGGAACTGGAGGGCACTCTTGAAGCGCAGACACTTGGGGGCGCTCTGGAAGCGCGGATCTCCCTGCGTACGGCGGCCTAGACCGAGTTGCGAATGGTGACGTTGCACGAGCCGCGAGCGGCGGCCTGGACTTCCCCTCATACGGCGGCCTTGAACGAGCCGCGAACGGTGGCGGGCTTGGCAGCCGAACCAGGCTGAAATCGGTCCAGCGGGCAGGGACCAAGCTGCAGACGGCGGAGGCCATGAACACCCTCCATTGAATTGTCGGTGTTGGTCCGGTCTTCTGTCACAGTCCGTTGGAGCCAGGGAAACGAGGAGGTGAGGAACTTCTTCAAAACATAGATTTTATTTACAAAACTCAGGGAACGCTGGAGATACGGAAACAAACACAAAATGACAATCACAGAATGACGATTAAGACCGGACACAGAGGCAGGGAAGCAGAGAACTAATAAAGGATGGGGAAAACTAGATAATTAATAAAACAAGGCTGGGGACTAATTAACTAATGATGAGAACCAAATGAGAACAGGAAACAGACCAAATATTGGCACGAGAGGAAGGGAACGACAAGACGCAGGAAGACAGGACTGACACTTACACCCACAGTGTGTCATTCATCCTTGCAAAAATATGTGTGTGTGTGTGAGTGTGTGAGTGAGTTAGTGAGTGTGTGAATGAGTGTGTCTGTGTGTGTGTGAGCGAGTTAGTGAGTGTGTGAGTGAGTGTGTCTGTGTGTGTGTGTTAGTGTATGTGTGTGTGTGTGAGCGAGTTAGTGAGTTTAATCTATCTATCTATCTATCTATCTATCTATCTATCAACTTTAAACTAATTTAAACTTTAAACCAGGGCTTGAAATCGAAAAAAAAAATTCAATCGATTCACTCCGAGCAGAATCGATATTTAACGTTTCTGTTCCTGCGTTCCTCTGTATCATTATCGTTCCAAAACTGGATAATACCGGTTAATAACGTTATTTTTAAAAACTTTTTATTTGCCTATAATAATAATAAGGTACAGCATTTTCTTTACTCAAAAAAAAAAAAAAAAAAAAAATCTGGTATCTTAACCCGCTGTGCTTAATCATAGCCAATACGGCATCGTCTTTTCTAGATTTTGGCCAAATGTAGCCTATTATACTAAAGAAAAAACCTGTCAACGCTTTAAAGACATTAAAGTATTTTTTCAAGGTATTTAAAAATGTTTGCTGCATTGTTAAACAATGCTACTCTTATACAACTGTGTTTTGAGAGGAAAAAACAGGCTAAGTTGCGTATAGGCTCATGTCGTATTTTATGATTACATTCAGAAATAATGTAGGCTAAAATGCCGGGAAAGCAAAATGTTTACAAACATAAACACAGCTAAAGTTCCCTTCTCTCCAAAACAAATCATTTAAAGTTAAGACGATTTAAAGCGTTTAGGCTATAGGCTATAAACGTCAAGCCAAAAACAAATTTAACTGATGACAAAAAAATGTTGTCTGTGTCCCACGATAGCTATACCAACTCTGGTATACAGATAGAAACAAGACGTCATTCAAAACTGTCAAGCTTTTGCAAAATAAATATAACTGTAAAATAAATCAAACTGTAAAGCTTTTGCAAAATAAAGAAAACTACTTTTCCTTTCTGTGAACTTTGGATTGTGTCACAATAAACCAAAACTCAGCGCATTTTTTTTCTTTCGTTTTGTTAATCTGTCAATGATTTAAGTGAAATATATTTTGTGTATAGGCCTATTCCTTTTTATGTAAGCCTACATTTTTATTCTGTTTTCTCCGTTCACAGAAGCGCCGCAGGTGTGTGTGATCTGTTGAATCCATCTTACACTATCCTCAAATAAACTCTATTTGCCATTGCGGCTTACCTATGAGTTCACAGCTGAGTGCAGGCGGGCATTTCACTCGTTGGATGCGTCAGCATCATGTTTGCATAGGCAGTACTACTTGAATTCCTGATTGGTTGACAGCAAATTTCAAACATTAAATGGAACGATAAAATAACGTTATTAACCGGTTAACGGCCATTTAAAATGTTCGATTCTGTTCGGAACTATAAAATTTGATTTAGTTTCTGGTTCTGGTTCTGTTCCTGTCAAAATTTCGTTCGTTTTCGTTTTCGTTCCTTGAACCGGTTCAGAGCCCTGCTTTAAACTAATTTAAACTTTCTGGTCATTGGTCATTCTGGTCAACTTTCTAACATGAAATGTTAGACAATATTTCCTGTAGTGTTTAGGGATATATGGTTTCCTCATCTAGAAGCCTCTATGTTAAATTTTCGTGGGAAAGGACACCGGAATTGCAAAATGACAGTTATGACAGTTCATGCCTTTACACAATAGATTTATACAGTGTTGCCTAACATGTTGTGTTTCTCATGTAGAATTATTCAGAAATACAACTGAAAGTTTTCAATTTCGCACAAACTTACACCCACAGTGTGTCATTCATCCTTGCAAAAATGTGTGTGAGTGTGTGAGTGTGTGTGGGAGTGTGTGAGTGTATGTGCGAGATAGTGAGTGTGTGTGTATGTGAGTGTGTGAGCGAGTTAGTGTGTGTGTGTGTGTGAGTGGAGAGGATATGTCATCATCGAACATGGAGGAGAACAGCGACGCGGATTCTTTCAAATGTGAGTAAACATGGTTCCTTGTGTTAAAATCGCATTTGTTGAACTACTGTAGAGTAAACTGTTGAATTGTTGAAGGTGTAAAGACACTAGATAGTACAGTATAGTTGTGATTTTGCTGTAAAAACATTTCATTATGTATTGCTAACAGGGGAGCTTCATAAGCACACGCATGTCTCCAAAGTGGATTTACATAAACCATATTCATCTTAAAGATGCTTACGAAATGTCTATTTAACATCTGACAGGGAAATCTTCAATAAGTATTGCAGATGAGCACATCACAACCTGAAATAGACATCTGAGTGATGTATGTGTGCTATTATGTAGAACTCACTGTTGTCAACACTGTTACATTACATGAATGTAAGTCATGTAAATAAACAAATCTACATAAAGTAACTAAAGATAAGTTATCTATTTTATTTGTCCATTAGTACTGTTAGTACTAATTAGTACTGATAAATTGAGGAACATTTGTGTTGAATAAAAAACGAGTTAACACATCTGCAACTGCCTCAACATGTAAATGTAGTATTGAGTACATAAATCACAGAGGAAACTTGAATCTTGTCTGGATGTTACAGGGACAGATGAGCACACGTCTGTGTGTGTGTGTGTGTGTGTTTATCCGGTGGAGAGAGGCTAATGAAGCGGAACGCTGCCATCAAAGGCTTTGAGTGAGTATACTACAGAAATTAATAAAAAAATCTATTTAAATCTTTTTTAAAAAGTTGTATTTTATTTTATTAACTGTAATTTCAAACAGAGTTATCACAGCACGTTTCTGATTCTTGATTTCTGTGCATTTGCTGCAGAGCTTTTGTGGTGGAGCAGGACCTGCAAGGAAAAGTGACGGCGGCATGTGTGTAAAGAAAAGGGAAAACCTGAAACAAAAATATAACGTAAGATTGTTTTGTTACTTCTATTACAGAAATCAAATGACATTGTGCTGTTAAAATGACTGCTTTTGTATTATGATTTTTTGTAGGATCTGAGGATGGGGAGCCCACAACAGTGTCCTGGAAATGGATGAGACCCTCCATCACTCCACCTGCCCTTATTGCCTCATCTGGCCCAGATGTTGCTGTGGTTTCTTCATCCTCAGTGAGCCCAGAGCCAGCGACAGCATGTAGAAAAAGACCAAAGGACATTGAGGATGTGATTTTGGTCAAGTTTGTTCTGCTGGTCTCTTGTCCCTTTCCCATCCATGATCAGATTCCAGTCTGACTGCAGCAATGAGGGACATGATGGATGGCAAAGACAGGTGAAGGTATTCACGGTGGTCAGCTGCTTCATCACAATAAAGCCACAGAATTGCCACAGCTGTGTTGAGATGGCAGTAGATGTGGAGTTCACCGCCTGTAAACACATGATTGTTAGAACAATACATTTGAATAAAGCTTTGTTTCTTGTGTTGTTGACTTGTATATGTATTTATTTATTGTGATGGTTAATTTTATTCTTTATTTTACTAATTTTTAATCATGTTTCCTATTGTTGTCAGAAAATAAAACATAATTATTTAATTAATTTATCCATTAATTAATTTCTTGACTGAAAATTGAGATGTATTCACATTGGCTGTATTTGTCTAGTGGGTATTCATGCATAGCTATGTCATATGATGAGAAAAAATACATTTAGCTTGTTTTACTATCATTTTCAGTAAAAAAAGAAAGAAAGAAATGTAATTAGGTATTGGTCAGAATTTATCATTATTATTGTGAGTAAGTGTTGGGGTGGGCTAGCAATGTGATTCATTCTGGGGTAATCTTAATTTTTAAGTAGTAATATTTACATTTTTCAAGTATAAAATCAACAGTCTTCTCCAAAGGTGAGATCTTCGAGCAGCTGCCCGACGTCTCCTTTGTGCAGACACTCCAAACATTGCAAACGCTGAGGAAAACCGCACTAGGTAGGGTCGTCACGTTACGGATGCTATGAGGTGTTAGTGCAGCTGTCGCTCATATCTCTTTTTTTATTGCAGAACTACATACAAGATCAGGGAAAGATACCATGGTTGTATCTTTAACAATCAACCATCATAATAAAGAAAAGAAAAACATAAATATCATGGTTTTGCGTACATCATAGTATGAGATGGAGAAAAAAAAAGCACAATGACAAGGTTAAATATATTTGAATAATTCGTCATAATGCATTAAAAAATGCATTTTTATTTATAAGCCAGAGGGATGAAACGAGAGTTAAATTCAACAAGAAAAAGAGGAAAACAGAGATTTAAGCCACTTGCTTGTCAGGGGTAATAGGTAAATAAGAGAAACAAAGTCAATTTATCTCAAAGGGAATCATTTATGATCTTATAGGGAATTTGAACAGACTCACTGTTTTACAGCTGATCACTGAGGCGGCAGCGATTGACTGAATGAGCCGTACAACAATCAACTCTGCACTGGATATTACAATCCAAAATATAGTGAAAACACTATCAAATAGCATAGTAACAAAGACCGGCAGATTAAGACATTAACTTGTAAGCACAAAACACAAGATACTTCTCTTTTGAATATAAATAAGACTTTATTTGATAAATCTAAGACATGTAAACTAATCTAACACGTGAACACATGCATTCACACATTCATACAAATTGCAGAAAGAGAGAAAGTGAGGAAAGGATGAGTTTAAAGAATGAAAATGTGAAATCCCAAGTTTACAGCAATATGTGCAATTGCATAGACCCGAACCATCAATCACTTATTTAACCCTCGCATTGAGTTTCTCAATGAGGCTAAAATTTATATTAAATACACCAGCTCAGCTAGAATCTGGAGGTTACTTGCTTGTTGCCTTTGTGTTAAGGGATTCCCTTTTGTTGTCATATTTGCAGGAAAGGGGGTTTCCCTAGGTTGCTGATTGGCTGGGTTCAGTGGTCTTTGGTAGTGAAGTCTTGGGCGTTGGCTCTTGATGCGGAGTTGGTCTGGTTGAAGTTTGGGGCGGGTGCAGTCGGAGCTGAACTTTGCAGCAAACTTAACGAAACTCACGGAAAGACAAGAAATTAAAGTAAAAAAATAAAAGGATGAAACGAGACTAGGTGGTTTTTCTTCTCATTGTGGTAGCAGCTGGCATGTAGGCCAGAGCAGCTCAAAGAGCACTAAAAAGCATGGCTAAAAGTACAAAGCAAGAGCAATGACAAAAAAGAGATTTTAAGAAGAGGGGTTTTGATGGTGTTCTGAGTTTTTAAACTCGGCTTCTAAACACATCCCCTCTGGGTGTCTTGACCAATTAGATCCTATCCTGGCTCGGGGTGTTGTATGTTTCTCCTCCTCAAAACATAAATCACATGTTATCTTGTCAGTCACATGGTCTGAATTTTCCCGCTCTTGGAGAGTATAATTTTGGACAGGATTTCTATAACAAGACTATGATACATTTGATAAAGAATTGATTGGAAGAAATGTTTAAAGCATGATTTTTCAAACTCATACATACTTGCTAGTTATTAAAAAGACATACATAATATGTGATTAAAACATGATCGTCCATTGTGTGGGTTACATACATAATATGGAGTTCATTAGTTGCTCATAAGTCCTTTTAAGATGATTTTGGTGCATCTACACATAGAAGACAGTTTCTGTGCCATTCTGTGGATGTGTTCTGTGAAGACTAGAGAGGTTAAAAGGTCTCCTAAGGAATTTCAGTCTCAGTCTTTGTCTTGTGGGGGAAAAGTCAATCTAAGGAAGCTCGTGATTTCTATCGTGGAACACATGTGATGGCCATCTCTTTGACCATCAGTCTTGATTACTTGCCCCAAATTTGACGCTCTTCTTCCTGCGTTGGACTTATCAATAATTGTTCCTTTTGTTTTAATGTTGCAAGCTGTTCTGTGAAAGAGGCTTGTTGGTAAGGCTTTCTTCAGACGGGCTGGAGCTAGGAATCTGATTTATGATGTCCTGTTGCAGCATTGGGGGTCCTCTGGAATTTCGGCTCCTCATGTTTCGATGTTCTGATCGAATCTTAAATTTGTATGACTCGTTCTGATCCTACATGCTTGTGGAAGGAACATTTTTTGCATATAAAATAAATAAATTAACAACATATTCAAGAGATAACAATTTTGGGTTTTCCTAATAAAAATAATATCTTTAAGGATAAAACTGTGGGTCACATTAGAAGGGTTAAAAATATAAGAACTTAAATCAGCCCAAAATGTATTGGTTATACTACAATCACAAAATAACTGGGAAGCTGTTTCTTCAACACGACCACAAAATGAGCAAGCTTCATCAATATCAAGATATTTACAGATGGATGAATTAAACCTGTCGCTCATATCTTTTAAGTTGTTGAGCCTGTGATAAGGTCGTAGGTCACATGATAACGTCAACATGGCAGATGATGTCTGGATCGCATTCATACTTAACGCGATCAGGCAATACAGTACCTACTCTTTTAGCGCTCGTTAAGTAAGTAGTCATGAAATTAAGTTCCTACTCAGTGAGTATGCAGTTTCGAACGCAGCCTAGGTATTTAACATTAATTGATTGGTTTAAGTGCCATTTTGTCAAGGAAAAAAAGGGCGGGGCGATTCTTAATATACTTTTAACTCATTTCCTCCACTTCTGCAGTTTTCTTTCTCTAGTTTCATTCACTCATTTCTCAAAGTCATCTTGAATGTTGAATTCTCAATACAACTGAAAAATTTGAGAATCACATAAGCTGAATTCATAAATTGATGTTGATTTTCCTAAAATGTTTTTGTTTAAACTCACCATTATGGTGATTCGTGTTCCCTTTGGTTGGGAACTTGGAACTTCATTTATATTATTGTAATTTTCTTCCTATTGATGCAGCAATGCAACAAGAAATCACACTTATTTGGTTTCAAAGGAAAGGAAGTAATAAATAGTTCCCTTTCAGTCGGTCACTCTCAACGTTACGTCGGTGACTGATGAATAGGAATCTCGCTAGAGAGGCCAATCTACTTCGAGTGTAACTAAATGAGCCAATGCACATTGGCATGCGATAATTGCATCAGGTGCTCTGCCTCGCAGTGTGGGTATATAACGAGCAGCAGGTGCATTGCATCTTCAGCTTTTCGCTTCGGAGCCGAGTGGTTCATTTGTTCCTGCTCTAATCTACAAGCAAGTGTTTCTAATAGAGCCAGCTCTTCAGGGAAGAAGCCTTTCTGTTCGGTCTTATTACTTCCTATTTATTACTTGCCGAGTTCCGAGATTGGCATGGCAATGCGGCATGCACCAGGTGACAATCACTCAGGTCTGCCAACGAACCTTCAGCCCGTGGTCGGACCCTTTGTTTCTTCGGGCAGGGGTGCCCCTAGAACAAGTGTCCAGGCATCCACGGATGCCTCTACCACCGGCTGGGGTGCCATGAACAATGGGCATGCAGTTTCAGGGATTTGAATGGGTCTGCAACTGCATTGGCACATCAACTGCCTTGAGTTCTTAGCAGTATGCCTCGCACTGGGCAGCCTAAAAAAGCCGCTACAGGGCTTAGACGTACTGGTCCGTATGAACAACATTGCGACCATGCGTACATCAACCGGCAAGGTGGTCTTCGCTTCCGTCGCATGTCACAACTCGCCCGCCATCTCCTCCTCTGGAGTCAGAAGCATCTGAGGTTGCTTCGTGCCATTCACAGTGCGCAATTGTGCGGCCGATGAGCTCTCATGACTACCTGCGCTTCAGGAGGAATGGAGACTCCATCCCCGATTGGTCCAGTTGATATGGAGACATTTCGGAGCTGCACAGGTAGACCTGTTTGCCTCTCCAGAAATGTCCCACTGCCATTTGCTTTACTCCCTGACCAAGGGAACACTCGGTTCAGATGCGCTGGCCCACAACTGGCCCGGGGCCTACGCAAATATACATTTTCCCCTGTGAGCCTGCTTGCACAGACACTGTGCAAAGTCAGGGAGGACGAGGAGCAGATCCTGTTAGTTGCTCCTTACTGGCCCAACCGGACCTGGTTCCCAGAACTAATGCTCCTCGCGACAGCCCCACCCTGGCGCATGAGGAAGGACCTTCTTTCTCAGAGACGGGCACCCTTTGGCACCCACGTCCAGACCTCTGGAAACTCCATGTCTGGTCTCTAGATGGGACGCGGAGGTTCTTGGTGACTTACCCCCTGAGGTACTTACTCGCTTTTTTTCTTATCAGTGCAAAAGAGACTCAGATAACTCCGTCGGTTTTTGTCATACAGAATCATTGTCATTGTTATACATCATTTGAAAATGTTAAGTGTCTACTTTTATTTGTGCACACTCTCAATAAAAACAAAATGGGTAATACTTTAGAATAATGGTCCGTCATCAATAAGTAACTATGCAGGAAGTAATTCAGGACTAATGCGTAGTACTACATTAACACTTCAGCTACTACTATTAACTAATCAGTAAGTAATATAAAATTTAGTAGATAGTTCCTTATTAGGTAATCAATAATTACTTAATGAGATTAGCCTCATTAATAACTATTAAGTAACTGACAAATTATAAATAACATTATTGTGTGTCTGAGATGTAATCAGTCATAATGTTTACTCTGAATATAGTCATAAAATGCATCACTAATTACTAAAGTGTTACCTAGTCACCCTGCAGGAACTACTAGTAATCTAGACCATTAATTTAAAGTGAAAAACATCTTTTTCGCTTTAAAATAATGGTCAAGATCACTAGTAGTCCTTGAAGAATTACTAGGTTTCAAGTTTCAAGTTTCAAGTTTGTTTTATTTATATAGCACATTTAAAAACAGCAAGCACAGCTGACCAAAGTGCTGAACAGATAAAGTCATAGAAACACAGGACAACCCATACATTCATATCATAAACTCACAATGAATTAAAAGCCAAAGAAAAGAAATAGGTTTTAAGAGATGATTTAAAAACAGTTAAAGACTGTGCCGATCTGATATAGGCTGGAAGGCTGTTCCACAGCCTAGGGCCAGCAACTGCAAAGGCTCTATCCCCTCTATGCTTTAACCGTGATCTGGGGACAGAGAGAAGTCTTTGATCACCAGACCTCAGATTTCGAGTGGGATTGTATAGATGAAGTTGATCAGATAAGTAGCTTGGTGCCAGATTATTTATAGATTTATAGACATAAAGAAGAATTTTGAACTCAATTCTGAGGTGCACAGGTAACCAATGTAGGGATTTCAGAATAGGAGTAACATGATCAAATTTACGGTGTCCTTTGAGGAATTTAGCAGCGGCATTTTGTACTAATTGTAGACGAGCAATGGAAGATTTAGAAATGCTTAGATAGAGAGAGTTGCAGTAATCCAAGCGAGTTGTAATGAGCGCATGGATAGCAATCTCTAAAGTTTTCACAGAGAGAAAAGATTTAATTTTGGAGAGAAGACGTAGCTGGAAAAAACAGGAACTAATAACTGCATTTATTTGTTTATCAAATTTAAGACTTTGATCCCAGAAAACACCTAGGTTCTTAATACAGGAAGAAGTAAAAGGAGCAAGGTAGTCCAGATCGATAATTCTGCTCCCTGAATTTTCACTAGGGCCAAAGCCTATAACCTCGGTTTTTGATTCATTCAGACAAAGAAAATTTTGAGAGAGCCACGTTTTCACTTCATCCAGGCACGCAAAAAGAGGTTCCAGAGCAGCATGTTTATTTCGTTTCAGAGGTAGATAAATTTGAGTATCATCCGCATAGCAGTGAAATGATACACCATGCTTTCTGAAAATAGAGCCCAAAGGAAGTAAATACAAAGAAAAAAGAATGGGAGCGAGAATAGAACCCTGCGGCACTCCACAGGAAAGTTTGGCAGGCAATGAAGAAAAATTGCCCAATCTGACTGAGAAACTTCTATTTGTTAAATATGATTTGAACCAGCAAAGAACAGTTCCCCGGATGCCTACAAAATATTCTAGTCGAGATAAAAGAGTTTTATGATCAACTGTATCAAAAGCCGAGGTTAAGTCTAACATAATTAGGATAACAGAGTCACCAGAGTCAGTCGCCAACATAATATCATTAAGGACCCGTAATAAAGCAGACTCTGTGCTATGCAGAGGCTTAAAACCAGACTGGAAGGTTTCAAAAATATGATTTGCACTAAGGAAAGACTGAATTTGAATAAACACAGTTTTCTCGAGTACTTTTGTAATAAACGGAAGATTTGAGATCGGTCGAAAATTATTGAAATTACTAGCATCAAGAGAAGGTTTCTTGAGAAGAGGAGTCACAGTAGCCTCTTTGAGGCTATCAGGTATAGTCCCTGAAGCTAGACATTTATTCAGAAACGACACCAAACTAGGGCCAACCGAGTCGAAAATTTGTTTTAAAATACGTGGAGGGAGAACATCATGAGAGCAGAAAGAAGGTTTTAAATGGTCGATAGTTTTTTTGAGAGACTGGAGAGAAACTGGATCAAAATCACTCCATATGGCTGAAGAACAGCTAAATTCAGGTGAACCATTAGCAAATGGTTGCAACTGAGATCTCATAGTAATCTTATCACAGAAAAACTTTGAGAAACCTTCACATAAAGACACTGAGGGATTTGAAATCACATTTACATGAGGATTTACCACAGAATTTATAACAGAAAATAAGGCTTTAGAACTATGATGATTCTTTGCAATTAAATTAGAAAATACTTAGACTTAGCAGATTTCACTGCTTTCTGAAAAGTAGCAAAACAGTAAGAATTACTAGGTACTTGAGTAATTAGTGATGCATTTTATGACCATGTTCTGAGTAAAAAAAGACAATCTTCAAGAACTATTAGTGATCTGGACCATTATTTTAAAGCGAAGAAGATGTTTTTCACTTAAAAATAATGGTCCAGATCACTAGTAGTTCCTGCATAGTGACTATAGGTAACACTTAGTGATGCATTTTATTACCACGTTGAGAGTAAAAAAAAGATTTCTTAGTCCTAAATTCGATATTACTTACTGATTAGTTAAGCTTGTTTCTATATTAGTTAATAGTAGTAGCTGAAGGGTTAATGTACTTCTACTCATTAGTTCTGCATTACTTTCTGCATAGTTACTTATTAATGACGGACCATTATGCTAAAGTGTTACCACAAAATGTGTGGTATGATGGCGACGCGACGCTGCGGCTTCTCTCTCTCCTGACAGAACAGTGTTTTCGTGTTTTTTATCTTGTGAGTTGCAGTGTTTTTGTACGTCTTCGTCGCATCTTTCTGTCTTTAAACGAGCATACAGTCGTGAGATTCTGCTCGACGTTGGCAGAACTACATTTTTAGAGTTAAACCTCATGCACACCCAAGAGATGTGGGACCTCGGTCTGCTCCGGAGGCCTACAACATGACTGACCCCCACTACTGCATCTCGCCCAGAGCGGAGGCGCCACAAGCGGCGCGAGAGAAAGCAGAAGAGGGGTAAGCGCGGAAGTGTCCGGGCTAGGCTAGCGGCTAACCCACACAAGCCAGCTATCCCCACCATCGTACTGGCTAACGTACGCTCTTTGGACAATAAACTGGACTACATCTGACTACTATGCTCAACTCAGAGGACTGTAAGAAACTGTTGTGTTTTTGTTTTCACAGAAACATGGCTCAACAACAGCGTTCCGGACTGCGCCATTCAGCTCGACCAGCTAACATGCTATCGAACGGACAGAGTTCTCGTCGAGGGAGGTAAGACCCGCGGCGGCGGGCTTTGTGTTTACATCAATGATGCAACGCTGTTCTGGTCTGCAAACACTGCTCACCCCTGGTGGAGTTTATGATTATTAAGTGCCGGCCGTTCTTTCTACTGAGGGAATATACAGCCATACTGCTCGTTGCTGTATACATCCCTCCCAGCTCCAACAACAACAACAGGAGTGAGGCACTGAATAAACTGTATCAGCACATCAGTGAGCAGCAGACAGCCCACCCAGATGCTTTTCTCATCTTAGCTGGGGATTTCAACCACGCAGACTTAAAGAGTGTGTTCCCAAAAAAACACTTAGACTTTCCAACACGAGGAAACAACACACTGGACTTTGTTTACACTACCCAGAGAGGAGCTTACAAGGCCATACCCCTCCCCTTATCTTGGCACCTCAGACCACATCACTGTCATGCTAATGCCTGCATACAGACCGATCGTTAAAGTCAACAAACCAGTTCACAAACAGATACAAGTGTGGCCAGAAGGGTCATCAGAGGCACTTCAAGACTGTTTTAACACCACTGACTGGAATATGTTCAAGCAGGCTGCCACATACAATAACACCACAGACCTCCAAGAGTACTCAGAGACCGTCACTGCCTACATCACCAAGTGCACTGATGATGTAACGGTCACAAAGACCATCACTGTCCGGGCCAACCAGAAACCGTGGCTGACAGGGGAGGTCTACAGACTCCTGAAGACTCATAACGCTGCCTTCAGAGCTGGAGATGAGGTGGGCCTGAGGACAGCTAGGGTCAATCTATCCCGCGGCATCAGAGAGGCTAAGAGAAAGTACTCCAGAAGGTTAGCCCATTGTTTCAGCGACAGCAGAGACACTCAGAACCTGTGGCAGGGGATTCAGACCATTACAGACTATAAGCCCCCACCGCGGACCTGTGACAGCACCATCCCCCTGCTGAACGAGCTGAACGCCTTCTTCGCTCGCTTTGAGGCACAAAACAGCACCACTGCACAGAAGACCCCACCTCCTCCTGGCGACCAGGTGATGACGCTGTCCCCAGACAGCGTGAGGAGATCCCTCAGCAGGATCAACGCACGCAAAGCTCCGGGACTACCATCCAGTCGCACATACTCCAATCCTCATGAAGTGCTTTGAACGGCTAGTCATGCATCATATTAAGTCCATCCCCCCCCCTGGACCCCTTCCAGTTTGCATATCGGTCCAACCGCTTGACCGATGATGCCATCGCCACTGCCCTCCACTCAGCACTCACACATCTGGACAAAAAAGACTCGTACGTCAGAATGCTGTTCATAGACTTCAGTTCAGCATTCAACACAATCATCCCTCAACAGCTCATTCACAAACTGGTCCAGCTGGGGCTCAACACTTCGCTGTGCAACTGGCTGTTGGACTTCCTGACTGGGAGACCTCAGGCAGTACGGGTCGGCAGTAACACATCCAGCACCATCACACTGAACACAGGGGCCCCTCAAGGATGTGTGCTGAGCCCCCTCCTCTTCACTCTGCTGACCCATGACTGCACACCGTCACACAGCTCCAACCTTTTCATTAAGTTTGCGGACGACACGACTGTGGTGGGTCTCATTAGTAACAGAGATGAGACAAACTACAGGAGCGAGGTGAGCCGCCTGGCCGGGTGATGCAGTGACAACAATCTCTCTCTGAATGTAGAGAAGACGAAGGAGATTGTTGTTGACTTCAGGAGAGTGCACACTCAGCATGCTCCTCTGACCATAAATGGTGCGACCGTGGAGAGAGTGTGCACATCACAGAGGACCTCTCCTGGACTGACAACACCGCAACACTGGCCAAGAAAGCACAGCAGCGTCTCTAATTCCTCTGCAAACTGAGAAGAGCCAGAGCCCCGGCCCCCATCATTCTACAGAGGCACCATCGAGAGCATTCTGACGAGCTGCATCACTGTGTGGTATTGCGCCTGCAACGAGTCCTGCCGCAAGACACTCCAACTCATAGTGAGAGCAGCTGAGAGGATTGTTGGTGTCTCTCTCCCCTCCCTCCAGGACATCTACAGAACCCATCTCACCCGCAAATCCCTCTGCATTGCAGGTGATCTCACCCACCCGACACACAGCTTCTTCAGTCTGCTGCCATCAGGGAGGAGACTGCGGAGTCTCCAGGCCAAGACCAGCAGACTGAAGGACAGCCTCATTCATCAGGCTGTCAGGAAGCTGAACTCCCCCCTCCCCTCCCCTCTTTTGCCCCATGCACCACTGAACTCTGACCCTCCGAACCCCCCCTCCCACTTACACACTGTGACCCGCACCAGTCACTTTGTGCAGCATTGGACTGCCCACTACCTCAGTCAGCATTGAACTGACCCCATTCAACTACCTCTTCTGACACTTTAAACAGACTGATAAACTCTTTTTGCACTACACTCATTATATCTGCACAGTTTTGTTTAGTTTTGTTTATTTAACTGATTTGCATTCTGTCTGCCATGCCACTTTATCTATCTCTTTTTTACAATGTCCTTATTTGTATATCTGTATAGTTTGTTTTTTTATATATATTTAAACTGTATTTATCTGCATTTTACGTCTACTGTTAGTGTTTTAGTGTTAACTGTATGCACCAAGGGTCTGAGAGTTACGCAATTTCAATTCTCTGTATGTATGTGCTGTACATGTGGCAGAATTGACAATAAAGCAGACTTTGACTTTGAAAATGTTGTGCTTTTCGTAAAATAAAGAAAACAAACGATGCACGTTCAGCCGTTTCTCTCTCAGTGAAGTTCATTCTGAAATGTGTCTGAAAATTAAAATGTAACTCAGCGAATACTTGCCACACAGATATGTCTTTAGAAAGCTTGAAGTGTCTACTTTTAAATGAATGAATTAATAACAAAAACAAATATTCTCTGTTTTTGCAATCCGTAAGAAACCAACGTGAGGTTCAGTTTCTCACGTCTCTGCCCATTAGCGGTAATGTGACCACACCCACGCACGCACAAGCGATTCACATTCAAATCATCCACGTGTGAATCACGCGAACCTGTAAACACCCTCATCACCTCAAAACAAAGACTGCATCAACTTCATCATTCCTCTGCTTTTCATCGAGTTTGGAAGACACGCTGTGGAGTTTACCTTGGATTTAATGTTAGCTCAGAAGAAGAAGAACGCGATTGTAAGATGAGAAAGATTTTTAATGTAAGAAATGTTTTCTCATTTAAATTAGTATGTTATTGTTGCAATAACTTTGCATTGTATGCTACTAGTTCAACTATTGACAGACAAAAATGTGTGAAATCGACGGAAACGCTGAAATAAGAAATATAGACAGGTAGGCAACCTTTCAATGCTAAATAAATATACATGTATGACATGAGGATGTTTTTATGCTTTATAATATAAAACGCAGCATGATATAAAAGTAGTATGAGTGTTTACACTAACATGATGAATATTAGAATGTTTAGATCAGTGTTTACTGAGTGTTTACTGTGAAATACCATGTTTGTGGATATCTTCTCAAACGTAGAGGTTTATAATGTGCTAAAAATAATGTTTCATAGACATATGCCACTGATGAGTCTTGCTGACTCAAACATTGACAACTGCTTTTCTCTTTGCGCTGTACATGAACATGGTAAAATGAAAAAGCAAACACCTTGGAAATGACAGGTATGTTGAACAGGAACTGTTTCAGGAATGGCACAAAGGTGTGTGATTGTTCAAGTCTCACTGTTGAGATCAGTGTGCTCAATAATGTGCCTTTTTGTCCTTTGTTATGTATATTTGGATTATGTTGTGTTGTAAATAAATACAAACAATCAAAAAGCCATTCTTTAGTCTAATCACATTCTTTGTTCTAGTTCCCTCACAGTCCCTTCAGCTGGGACATTGGGGGAGTGTCTTTGTTTTCCCAGGTGTGAAATGCATCAATATCCATTATCATTCACGCCCTCCCCGCATAAGACTTCCTAACACAAAACATGTCGTACAAATTTTTAGTCAATATATTGTTTTATGTGAATGAGTAGGCAGGATGATTTTCAAATTGTTTTGAAGCAAAAATTCTGGCCTACGTGATCCAGTTTTCAAAAGTCTTGTGAACAAATATTCAGTATGGGTTTTATGGCCTTATTTCAGTGACTTAAAATTTTTTTTTTTTCACAAACCACGCATAAACGTCATTTTCTTAAAACTACAAACTTTTACATACATGCTGCTCACATATTATTGTAGCAGAGTTTGTGCTGAATACAGTGTAACCAGACTTTAGCCATGAAAACATTACAAGTAACATAAATAAGCGCAAATGCCAGGGCATGTCAAAACACTTCCAGGGCCCAGAAAACAGCTCAGACTCCAGAGGGTTAACACCATCACTTCAGCTCAAGCACCGCCTACGAGACACACGTATGCCTTGAGGTGGAACTTGTTCGTCGAGTGGTGTTCTTCTCACCAAGAGGACCCCCGAAGATGTTTGATCGGTGCCGTGCTTTCCTTCCTGCAGCATGGGTTGGAGTGAAGGATGTCTCCCTCCACCCTCAAAGTTTATGCTGCTGCTATTTCTGCATATCACGACCCCACAGGAGGCAAGTCGGTTGGGAAGCACAATCTGGTCGTCAGGTTCCTCAGGGGGGCGAGACAGTTGAATCCTCCTCGACCTCCCTCCATACCCTCTTGGACCCTCACCCTCCATACCCTCTTGGGTGCTCAGAGCACTCCAGAATGTCCCATTTGAACCTTTGCAGTCAGTGGACAAAGATTCTGTCTATGAAGACTTTGCTACTGATTGCATTGGCCTCCATCAAGAGGGTAGGGGACCTACAGGCATTTTCGGTTGACGAATCATGCCTAGAGTTCGGGCCGGGTGACGCCCGCATGGTACTGAGACCCCGGCCTGGCTATGTGCCCAAGGTTCCTACCACTCCCTTTCAGGGACCAGGTGGTGAACCTGCAAGCGCTGCCCCCAGAGGAGGTAGACCCAGCCCTGGCTTTGCTCTGTCCCGTCCGCACTCTGCTCTTATACATGGACAGAACACAAGGTATCAGGACCTCAGACCAGCTCTTTGTCTGTTACGGATCCCAGCAGAAGGGAAAGGCTGTCTCCAAGCAGAGGATGGCCCACTGGATAGTGGATGCCATCGCCTTGGCTTACCAAGCACAAGGCGTGCCTTGCCCGCTCAGGTTGCGAGCTCACTCTACCAGAAGTGTTGCATCCTCCTGGGCTCTGGCACGTGGTGCCTCACTGACAGATATTTGTAGAGCTGCGGGCTGGGCGACACCCAATACGTTCACTAGATTCTATAGCCTATGTGTACAGCTGGTATCCTCCTGTGTTCTCACCTCAAATGGATAGAAACACAGAGAGGCCCTGCTCAATGTCAGCTTGCTGCGCCAATACATGCGCTCTATTACTCCATAGAGTCCCTACGGGCAGACCCTGTTGAGTTCCTCCATCAACCTCTGCAGCCGGACGTGGTGGAGCATCTGGCGCCAGGCCTGCAACCGATGTATCCATAAGAACCGGTGGTAGGCTGGGTCCATGTGTGTGACCCTGAGGGGATCCCATATGTGTATTCTTCCACGGTAGCTCCTAAACAGAAGCCTGTGTTTTTTCCTTGGGGAGGCCCTCTTGGTAAGGCTGAAGCCGCCCCTGAAACATTCTATGTGTAGTTTGGCCCTATGGGGTTAATACATATGTAAAACTCCACATAACTCCTTATGGGCAGGATGGGGCTTCCGCAGCGTTCTCTTCCTGTGGAAAGGGCATGCTTTCCCAGTGTTATCCAACAGTCTCACTGAGTGGGTCATGTAGAACAGCAGTGATGGACTTTTCTTTGAATTAACCCAGTCCTGTCTTACAAGAAGGGCGCTGGAAGGGGGCAGCATCTGTGGTGCTTTGGTAGGGATTCCTATTTCTAAGGGAACGTCTCGGATACGTATGTAACCCTCGTTCTCTGAAGGAGGGAATGGAGATGTTACGTACTGTCACTACAGCTGCAGCACCACCGCTGGGGGGACGGGTCACCGGCTCGGCTCCTCAGCGAAAACCTGAAAATGCGATGCATCTGCTGCTTGTTATATACCCGCGCTGCGAGGCAGAGCAGCTGATGCAATTATCGCATGCCAATGTGCATTGGCTCGTTTAGTTACACTTGAAGTAGATTCCCCTTTCTAGCGAGATTCCTATTCGTTGGTCACTGACGTAACGTCTCTATTCCCTCCTTCAGGGAATGAGGGTTACATACGTAACCAAGACATTTCTAACTAAGTTATTAACTAGTCTATTTTTTCGTGTTGAATAATGGTCTTTTACAATTTTATTGCTAACACATGTCATAATCAGCTGGTGAAAATGAAAGCTCTAGCATAAGTTCTGCCAAGAAGACTCAGTTGTTACGTCACTTATTACCTTCACATCTAACCAATCATGTTCTAATACTTATAGTATAAAAGATCGGTACTTACACGTGTCTGAGTTCGCAGATGCAGAAGCCAACATTCACCTCCATCCTTCCCACCACCACCAGGATGGTCCCTGCCCATACCTCCCAGGAGGTCGGCTGCGCCCCTGCCTTCCTCAGGCAGGAAATGCAGAATCTGTTACCCTCTGATTGTGAGCTATGGACGGGGACTACGCCAAAGAACTCATAACATAATACTTGCTTGCTGGTCTGTTAATAAATTAATGCTTGTTACATCATTTTGCCTCCCGAGTCTTTTTGGTAGAACTTTTAATTGTGTTGATATAATCCCTCTGTATTTGTGACAATATCTTGCAGTTGACAATGCTTGAGTCACACACAGACTTCAACATTCAGCATGCAAAACACAACAATGGTAGCTATACTAAGTCGAGTAAATCTAAAGTAAACAAGTACTCTATACCAGTGGTTTTCAAACCTGTCCTGCAAGCACCCCTCCCCTGCACATTTTGCATGACTCCCTTATCAGACACACCTGATTCAACTCATCAGCTCGTTAGTAGAGACTGCAAGACCTGAACTGGGTGTGTCTGACAAGTGAGACACACAAAATGTGCAGGGCAGGGGTGCTTGCAGGACAGGTTCGAAAACCACTGTAGTAACTAAAAAAGAACTGTACAGAGCAGTGGTTTTCAAACCTGTCCTGCAAGCACTCCTACCCTGCACATTTGTGTGTCTCCCTTGTCAGACACACCCAATTCAGGTCTTGCAAAATGTGCAGGGCACAGGTTACTAGAACTGGGAATGTTGAAGTCTGTGTGTGACTTAAGCATGGTGTTTATTACATTGCATTTATGTCAAAAGTGTTAGCAATAAAATTGTATTGTGACATTTATGAATTATTAGAACTCATTAACGTACGCATGTTTAACTATCGAATCTGAGGTTTATGATGCGTTTGTGAATCTGGAGGAGAGTTTTAGGTAAGGACTTTATTTTTCTTTTTTTTGCACAAACTTTAGACTTTACTAGTATACTTTTAGAGTTTACTAGTATATATTTATAAAAGTTTCATGAATGAGGCCCATTATGCGTTAATTTTATTTTGTTTAGAAATTATTTATTGAAATCTGTGAAAAAGAAATGTTCAGCGCATTTTTCCCCTTGTGATTAGAAAAGTAGGATACATATTGTAACGGTGGCGACACCCAGATAGACAAGTTTATGCACAATTTAATTTTATGTTTGGGCGCCAGATAGAGATTACTCTGTCAAATTTTATTTATCCCCCAGATAAACTCAAACTCACCAGTTACATACAAAATAAACCAAAACGACAACAAAAAGCTCAAAATAAATAAGTTTCGCAATTCCCAGAATGCTTTTAATACTATGAAGAAGTTTAGAGATCAAACACAATATAAATTTCAAATAAATGACTCAAGTCACATGAACACATACACACACACACATCACATTCATAATGTAAAGCAAACTTTTCACAAAGGGGATACAGCATAAAGGATTTCAAAGAAGTTTTGTCCATTAAAAAAAACTAATCCTTTTCATTCACAAAGCTCATAAAAAATTTAAAAAACAAGATAAAGCATTGGGTTTAGGTCTCAAATTGACAAAGTAGTGGTGGGTTTCTTTCCAACGACCGCAGATTCACCATCGCTGGTATGAGCAGATCGCAGGGTTTTGGATGACTGCTTCGGGAATGACAAGGCGTCTGACCGATGAGAACACGGCCGTATCCGCGGCTGTGCCAATACACTTATGGGAGCAGGCTTGTGTGAAACTCTTTTCCCCAACTCACTGGAGCATATCTAGAAGCAACAGGCCGGAACCACACATCGTACGTCACTGGACTAATCACACGTCATCCTGTTTACTGCCGCCTTACGTGCAGGTGATCTGCCTCTGGAACAACCTAGGTGTGCTAATCTTCTCACCCTTTTATTTCCCGTTTTCTCATTATTGATTAACGCCTCTTTTATGACGTTTTTTTAATAAAAAAAAATTAAATATACTTGCGCATCGGCAGCTCTGCTACAATATTTAACTTACAAATATTCTTTTATCAAACATTTATTCTTTGGAGATCATTGTTGTTCTAATTTTTACAAGGCTAATCTGATGTTTTGATTTCAAGTATGTTGCTTCATATTGTATCACTGTTTTTATACAATTTCACTTAGTCCAAATCCCTTTTATCTTTCTATCTAGGGGTTTATTTTCTCCCCCAAAAAATACAGTCCAGCAACTGCTGCTCTTCCTAATGCTGCTATTATTATAGGTAATGTTTGCTACTCCCCCTTCTCTTGTTGCTCCTCCCCCTCCTCCTCCTGTTGCTGCTCCTCCTCCTGTTGCTGTTCCTACTGTTTCTGCTCCAGTTGCAGTACTACTATTTATTTTATGTGAGATTTTATCCTGAGTCTCCTTATAGTCCTTATCGTATCTCGTGTATCTATTCATCATCCTCAGAGACTCAGTCTTTTTCAGAAGCTCAGTGACTTGAGATCGATCTTCATCTTTGTTATTAAAAACATGAAAACCTCCTGAGCAATGATCAACTACTGACCGCAGTGTTTCAGATTCACTCAGATAAACTTCTATTGGCATTTCTAACTGATCTCCATGAGTAAAGAGCACTATTCTATGTTTTAGGAACTTTTCTCCGAAGTTCTCCTGGATCCAATGCACAGCGTTTTTCTCTTCCTCCATGAATCTCATCCCCAGTCTAATCACCAGCAGAAACACATCAAATCCATGACGTGTACAATCAAATATCTGCTCGATTTTGGACTGAACGTGTGAAATCCTTCACTGGTGTATCAGAGTCCTACAGTATCGATCACAGTGATTTTTTTTTTTGTCTACCCACCTCTGTTTGTTCTGACTTACAGATTTGGGTCATAGATTTAGAAGAATTACCTTCTTCAAATAATTTTCTATCTCCACCTATGACGGTGTTTCCTGACGCGCTTTTTCCTGCTCCAGTCTTACCCAACAGTATAATATTCACTTCTGACACTGTAAATAAGATGAACAGACAGATAAATAGATGTTTGTATATATATCATGATATTGTATATAAACAGACATACAGACAAATAGATAGATAGATAGATAGATACATACATACATTGACGATGTTGTTCCATGCTGTTCCTCAGCGTCTTGTCTGTCAGCGGACTTATTGATTTTTCACTTTCTCTCTCTATTGTGAGGAAAAATATTCTGTTAATTCAAGGATACAAATCTTGCTGATGAACTATCATCTAATAATGCATTTGTCTCTGGATCTGTACTGGTGCAGCTGTAGATTAAACATCAAAAACAAAATGGCAAATCTTTTGATACTGAATTTTAAAGGGGTGGTTGAATATGATTTCACTTTTTTAACTTTAGCTAGTGTGTAATGTTGCTGTTTGAGCATAAACAACATCTGCAAAGTTACAATGCTCAAAGTTCAATACAAAGGGAGATATTTACTTTTAAAGAAATCAGTTTCTAAGGACTACAGCAAACGGCCGGTAGGGACTACACGACATTCCTCCAGGGTTGGTGACATCACTAACCCTAAAATGTACATAAACCCCTCCTCTGGGAACACGAAATAAAGGGGGCGAGGCCATTTTATATTGCTTTGGAGAAGAGTTGTTGTGGTAGTAGAGTGTTGTTGCCGACATGCCGTCTAAACGCTGTTATTTTCACGCAGATTCCAAGTCCACTTTGTTCAGCCTTCCTAGGGATGGTGGAGTTAGGGATCAATGGTTACAATTTATTTTTAACTCGGTTCCTCATAATTATTATCCAAATGTCGCTCTCTGTGCTGTACATTTTACAGAGGACAGCTTCCTCAATCTACAGGATTTCAGTTCAATGTTCAATGCAGGATTCGCACAACAGCTTGTCCTGAAAGATGGAGCAGTTCCAACTTTAAAAACAGAAGCTGTTGTTTACGTGCCACAACCTGTAAGTATGATTTATTTTTTGTTTTCCTGTAATAGTTCATATTGTTAATTGTACATTGTAGCAAGGAAGTAAACAAAGGACAACGCTGTTATAAACTAAGCAACAACTACAATAACTAGTACAATTAAATAACAGCATATCTAAAAAATATGAGACAACAACAAACAACAACTGCAAACAAAAAAACATAGCATTCTGAAATGTCCTGTAACAGCCGTACTTGAAAAGGTTCTGCTCGATCCTCTTAACATTCTCAGGGTCTGATTCGGGCTCAAATTGTTATGGCAATATTGACGCCATTGTTTATAATACACCGGAGCACATGGAACTACCAGTAAAGGTAAGGGGCGTGACGTTTCCGAACAACTTGCACTAGGCGGTTAGCAAATCACAACACACTGGGCCAGTTAACCAATCTGAGCCCACTGCGTATTTTTGAGGGAGGGACTTCATAGAACCCGGAAATCATCAGACCGTTTTACAAGGAGGGACAGAGCAGTGTAGAATAAAGGTAAAATGTGAAAAATAACGCAATTTTTCAAAAACGGGTCCGAAAAACAGTCAGTATCTGGTGTGACCACCATTTGCCATCTCCTTCGCATAGAGTTGATCAGGTTGTTGATTGTGGCCTGTGGAATGTTGGTCCACTCCTCTTCAATGGCTGTGCGAAGTTGCTGGATATTCCAGAGCATCCCAAACATGCTCAATGGGTGCCATGTCCGGTGAGTATGCTGGCCATGTAAGAACTGGGATGTTTTAGGCTTCCAGGAATTGTGTACAGATCCTTGCAACATGGGGCCATGCATTATCATGCTGCAACATGAGGTGATGGTCGTGGATGAATGGCACAACAATGGGCCTCGGGATCTCGTCACGGTATCTCTGTGCATTCAAAATGCTATCAATAAAATGCACCTGTGTTTGTTGTCCATAACATACACCTGCCCATACCATAACCCCATCGCCACCATGGGCCACTCGATCCACAATGTTGACATCAGCAAACCGCTCACCCACACGACGTCATACATGCTGTCTGCCATCTGCCCTGTGCAGTGAAAACCGGGATTCATCCGTGAAGAGAACACCTCTCCAAAGTGCCAGACGCCATTGAACTTGAGCATTTGCCCACTCAAGTCTGTTACGATGACGAACTGCAGTCAGGTCGAGACCCCGATGAGGACGACGAGCATGCAGATGAGCTTCCCTGAGACGGTTTCTGACAGTTTGTGCAGAAATTATTTGGTTATACAAACAGATTGTTGCAGCAGCTGTCCGGGTGGCTGGTCTCAGACGATCTTGGAGGTGAAGATGCTGGATGTGGAGGTCCTGGGCTGGTGTGGTTACACATGATCTGCGGTTGTGAGGCTGGTTGGATGTACTGCCAAATTCTCTGAAATGCCTTTGGAGACGGCTTATGGTAGATAAATGAACATTCAATTCACAGGCAACAGCTCTGGTGGACATTCCTGCAGTCAGCATGCCAATTGCACGCTCCCTCAAAACTTGCGACATCTGTGGCATTGTGCTGTGTGATAAAACTGCACATTTTAGAGTGGCCTTTTATTGTGGCCAGTCTAAGGCACACCTGTGCAATAATCATGCAGTCTAATCAGCATCTTGATATGCCACACCTGTGAGGTGGATGGATTATCTCGGCAAAGGAGAAGTGCTCACTAACACAGATGTAGACAGATTTGTGAACAATATTTGAGAGAAATAGGCCTTTTGTGTACATAGAAAAAGTCTTAGATCTTTGAGTTCAGCTCATGAAAAATGGGGGCAAAAACAAAAGTGTTGCGTTTATAATTTTGTTCAGTGTATGATACAAGATATGTATTTTTGAAAACTCTCATCAACTATAAAACATTGTAACTGATCAGGTGTGCATTTCTTGTACAATGACGCAACTCGCTGCTGAACTACCACAGTACGATGCATAATTGAAGAAATTGTCTCGGTTACGTATGTAACCCTTATTCCCTGAAGGAGGGAACGGAGACATATGTCGTCCTGACCGAGGAATTGGGATCTTGCTTAGAGAGACCAAACTACTTAGAGTGTAACTAAACGAGCCAATGAACATTGGCGTGCAACATTTGCATCTAATGCCCCGCCCCGCAGCTGTGGGTATAAATAGGGAAGTAGATGCGATTGCACTTTGCTTTTCCGCTGAGGAGCTGAGCTAGTGACCCGGCTGTACAGCGGAGGTACAGCAACTGTGGCGACGGGACATACGTCTCTGTTCCCTCCTTCAGGGAACGAGGGTTACATACGTAACCGAGACGTTCCCTTTCAGTCAGTCACGTTCAACGTATGTCGTACTGACCGACAAATTGGGATATCTAACAACACACCACAGTCGCTGGCCCTTCCAGCGCCCTGCTTAAGACCCCTGGGACTTGTTGGGCGGAAGTCAGAGCTCTAAGCAGAGAAGGTCTGTCACTGCTGTTCCGCCAGACCCACACAGTGTGACTATTGGATAACGCTGGGAAAGCGTGACCTTGATGGAAAAGGGGGCGCTGCAGAAGCCACATCCTCGACCCGTAGGGAGGTGAAATTTGGAAGTTACACATATGGACTAGCTGAGCAGGGTAGTACAACATATGGGACTCTGGGGTGGTTCCAGCCTAGTTCTAGGGGGAAAAGAATACCAGCAGAGATGACTCTGTCGAGGGAAAGACACAGGCTAGCCGAGCCGGGTAGCCGTATCGTAGAAGAATACACATATGGGGTTGCCGCAGGGACCGCTACATATACAAGTTCCACAAGCATACAAGTGCTAGGCCTGACGTCAGACACTCCGCAATGTCTGAGGCCACAGGGGGTGACGGAGGAACTCGACAGGGTTAGCCATTTCTGGTTAACTCTACTGGAGCAAAATAGACACACGTATCCGGCCCAGCAGGCGGGAGTGGCGTTGCAAGCCGACACTTAGAATGGGTCCCTCGCGCTACTGGCCACTAGGGGTGAGTATACGGGAAGATACCGGCTCTACACGAAGGCTATAGAATCTAGCGAATGTGTTAGGTGTCACCTAGCCCACAGCTCTACATATATCTGTCATCGATGTGCCTTGAGACAGCGCCCAGGAGGAAGCGACACTTCTAGTTGAGTGTGCTCGCAACCCTAGCGGGCAAGGCACGTCTTGGGATTGGTACGCCAAGACAATAGCATCCACTATCCAGTGGGCTAACCTCTGCTTGGAGACAGCCTTTCCCTTCTGCTGGCCTCTGTAACAGAGGAAGAGCTGGTCTGAGGTCCTGAGGCTTTGCGTTCGATTGCTTCAGTCTGTTCCTGTCTGTTGTGCTGCTGAGGTTTGCGATTGTAGCTCCGCTTTTTTATTGAATCTTTACCTTACTTTCACTCTCTGTTGTTTAAAGTGATAATATATAACTTAATTTCCACCATATTTCTGGTATTATCTATCAAACTAATCTAACTAATTTGATCGTTCGCTCTTAAAAACTGCGCGTGCAGCGTGTTAGCATTCGTTAGCCGGTTAGCTTGTTACTCGGAGTTCCATTCGCGTTTCTATTCGCGTTTCTATTCGTGTCTATTATTGTTTTCTTTTTTCTCGCTCCATTTTCATTTCTCTCTCGCTCCGTTTTTCACAAGTTCATCAAACAACAGTGGTAAGTGGTAAGTTAAGTTGGTATCATTCATGAATCACGGTGAATAATGGCTTCTTCTTCTGCTATTGTTGTTTACACCGCTTGCCACATGTACAGTTTATCCCTCTCTGTCGGCGACGAGGGATTCACATGTGATAAATGCAGGAAAATATTTAGGTTGACAGGGAAGATTTTAGAACTAGAGACATGCATCCAAACTTTAGTTGAGGATAGTAAGAATGTGAGGGCTGTAGATTCTGCTATGGATGCGACTAGCTCAGGGAGTCCTGTACATTGTTCGGTTCCAGTTGAGCCAAAGCAGCAGGGCAACTGGGAGACTGTAAGGTGGCCTAGTCGCGGGTCAAAACACCGCTCTTCTGTTTTGATCAAAACATCAAACAGTTTCTCCCCACTCAGTGACGCACCCACTGAGAAACCTGATGAAAGTGCTCTAGTTATTGGCGATTCTATTGTACGGAACGTGAAAATAGAGACACCAGCCACCATAGTCCAATGTTTACTGGGAGCCAGAGTGCCTGACATCAAATTTAAAAGTGCTGGCTAATTTTAAATGTAAATTCAATAAGATTGTTATCCACGTCGGCACTAATGATATTCGACTTCGCCAGTCGGAGATCACTAAAAATAATGTTAAAGAGGTTTGTGAACTTGCAAGTACGATGTCAGACACTGTAATATGCTCTGGTCCACTCCCTGCTTATCGTGGCGATGAGATTCATAGCAGATTGTCGTCACTCAATGGCTGGATGTCTAAGTGGTGCCCGCAGAATAACATAGACTTTATAGACAATTGGACGAGTTTTTGGGGCAGACCTGACCTGTTGAAAAGAGATGGTCTTCATCCCTCCTGGGGTGGTTCCGCTCTTCTCTCTAGAAATATGGTACATAGTCTTAGAGTTCATACTTGACTAACTAGGGCCCAGGTCAGGAAGCAGACAGACTGGCTAAACCGACCGTCTGCTAGCCGCCTCACGTCACAGAAGTCAGTTAATTCTCAGCACATAGATACTCCTTCACATAGATATCACACTATAGAGACTGTGTCTGTTCCCCGTACTAGAAAATACAGAAAACGTCCAAACCAAAGTAGTAGTAACAATTTAACTCCCTGGGGTCGACGGTATCGCCGGCGATACCAGCTCAGTTTTTTTAAGATCAGTGCAAAAGACTAAAAATACTCAGTCGATTTTGGTCATACAGATAAGTGTTATAGATCAATTGAAACTTTTAAGTGTATTTTTTTTCGGGTACACTCACAATAAAAACAAAATGTTGTGGTTTTGGAAAATAAAGAAAACAAACAGGGTGCACTCTCTGTCTTCCCCGTCTCCGCAAGCTGCTTTTAGAAACGTGTCACTAAAATGAACTGTAACTCAGCAAATACTCAGCACACAGACATGGGAGTTATATCTATAGAAAGCTTGAAGTGTCTACTTTTAAATGAAACAAATATTTTGTGATAAAGTAATCCGTATGAAACCAACACGATGTTCAGTCTTTCCCGTCTAACTCATTATCTTTAATGCAATCCCGCCCCCTCGCGGCTCGCGCCGTTCATATGTAAATATCCACGTGAGCCGCGTGCACATGGAAACGCCCAACATAAACAAAGCATGAGGAGATTGTTAATCGTGGCTACTGTTCGTTTCTGGAAGAAGAAGGCTGGATTTCCCTCAAAAGAAGAACAAGCTTTCATCCAGTAGAGGAGATCAATCTGATGAGTAAGTAATGTTTCTTTTTTGCATTAGTTAACGTGTTATTGTGACATAAACAAGAACACATTTACTAGTTGGGTTGTTCCCAAACTACAACATGATGAATGCTACGCATCTAAAAATGTTTAGACCATGTTTATTATTAATACTCTGTTCACAAATAGATTTTAATAGTGTGCTAAACAATAATAATTAGTTTCTCAGATATAAAATATCCTTTTTTGTAGTTCAAAGTATATCCTTTTATAGTACAAAGCATGTGTGAATCTATGGCTACAGATTCATATCATAGGCTACTATAAAATTGTACATACTAGGCTATATGACTACAAAATCATAGTTTTTTTTCCCAAACTATAATTCCTGACTACAATGTTTGAAATTGAGTAAAACATTTTGAATATGAAAGGCAATTCATTGTATTTAAATTTCTTATGGCGCGATGATGTTTTCATGCTCTATATAAAACAATAAAAGTAATATGAGTGTACACTGTACCATGATCAGTGCTACGAGTCTATGTTTAGAACATGTTTATTATTAATAGCCTACTCTGTTCAAAAATAGATTTTAATAACGTGCTAAACAATAATAATTAGTTTCTCAGATATAAAATGTAAATGTGTATATATATATACATAAAGATGTTCCTGATATTAACATGCTCACAAATGTTTTTTTTTTTGTTTGTTTGTTTGTTTTTTTGGTTGTTTGTATTCTATTGAATCAGATACCTGCACCAGAGATGAATCTTCAAACTGTTTTCCACTGAGAGCGCTGTACCAACATTAGATGTTCAACTACACTGATATTCTATGGTAAAACAAGATCCTTGACTACTGATTATGTTTTTTTCTTCTTGAATCCATGAAAAGAAGCAGAAACACTTAAATAACACACATAAATATCATGTATGATTTACTTGTTTCACTTGTTGGACAGATTCTGTTGCAGGAATGACTCAAAGTCTGTTCACATCTCTGTGGTCAGTGTGCACAATAATGTGTATTTGACCTTCATTATGTATGTTTTGATTATACTGTGTTGTAAATAAAATACAAATAATTTTAAAAACCTGCCTCTTATTTTTTACCTGCCTCAAAGTCACAGTCATACTGATGGGCCATTAGGGGAGGGCCCTTTGTCTCTCAGGTGAGAATCACTTAATATTCATGGGCCATTGCCACTCCCTCGCATATAGGCTTTCGATAACAAAACATGTCTTTAAAAATTTAAATCAATATATTGTTTTCTGTGAATGTGTAAGCAGAATGATTTTCACATAATTTTGAAGTAAATATTCTAGCCTACAAGACTAATTATTCAAAAGTCTTATTCAGAACTATTTAGTGTGGATTTTATGGCCTTATTTCAGCTACATTTTTTTCCCCAAAACTTACTAACCACGCACAATATTTTTTTTTCTAAAAGATGCAAACATGTACATCCATCTTGGACATTCTGAACTCTATTGGGGTTAGACAACATGTTTCAGGACCTACTCATTGTCGAAATCATACTCTAGATTTAATACTGTCACATGGAATTGATGTTAGTGGTGTTGAAATTCTGCAGCAAAGCGATGATATCTCAGATCATTATCTAGTCTTGTGTAAACTCCATATAGCTAAAACTGTAAATTCTACTCCTTGTTACAAGTATGGTAGAATCATCACTTCTACCACAAAAGACTGCTTTGTAAGTAATCTTCCTGATTTATCTCAATTCCTCAGCATATCCAACAGCGCAGAAAAACTTGATGATGTAACAGAAACTATGACCCTCTCTCTTTTCTAGCACTTTAGATACAGTTGCTCCTTTACGCTTAAGGAAGATCAAAGAAAACAGTCTGACTCCGTGGTATAATGAGCACACTCGCACCCTGAAGAGAGCAGCCCGGAAAATGGAGTTTAGCTGGAGGAAAACAAAACTATAGGTATTTCGTATAGCTTGGCGGGAAAGTACCCTATCCTACAGAAAAGCATTAAAAACTGCTAGATCTGATTACTTTTCGTCTCTTCTAGAAGAAAACAAACATAACCCCCGGTATTATTCAATACAGTCACTAAATTAAGGAAAAATAAAGCATCAACAGGTGTTGGCATTTCCCAAGAGCACAGCTGTAATGACTTTATGAACTACTTTACTTCCAAGATCGATACTATCAGAGATAAAATTGTAACCATGCAGCCGTCAGCTACAGTATCGCATCAGATGGTGCACTATAGATCCCCTGAGGAACAATTCCACTCATTCTCTATTGTAGGAGAGGAAGAATTGTATAAATTTGTTAACCCTCTGGGGTCGACAAACGCGGATACGCGTTTTGTGGCAGATTTTCCTGATAAGGCCGAAATGAGCTTGAATTACTCCATTACTCCACGCCATTTTTGATCGTACAGATAAGAGCAATACACCATTCGAATCTGTAAAGTGTCTACTTTTATTTGTATACACTCATAATAATAACTAAACTTTGTACTTTTGAAAAATAAAGAATAAAAGGTGCTTTATTTATTTTGAATAGTAAAAATATGTAGGCCTATATATTATAATACATATAATGTACTGTTTTTGCTGTACTTTGGATCAAATATATGCAAGCTTGGTGAGCTGAAGACACTTAAAAAAAAAAAAACATTACAAATCTTACTGTTTAAAAAATTTGACTGGTAGTGTATGTATTGTCACAATGTTTGCTTTGTCTTTGTCCGTTCATTGTGTTGCTCACATCCGTTTTGTGTTTTCTCATGCAGTTTCTGCTGTCTCCCATTTTCCTGGGTTCTAGTTTCCTGCTGCTGTTTTGGATATTTTGGATACTGAACCCATGATGTCTTGACTCTTCTGTTGTTTATTTGTTTGTTTGTTCCTAATAAACTGTTTAACTGCACTCACAAGTGAATCTCAAGTTATTTTATGTGATAGTTATATATATATATATATATATATATATATATATATACACACATTTATATATACACACATTCTTTCTTGTAGCAATTTCCTCTCAGTCACATACCTGACTCAGTGGCTCATTATGCAGCTCATTATGCGGGTATTTATCTTCTTCTCAGCTGTGAATCATAGCATTATCCAGGATAGTTCACGCCCTCTCGCATAGACCCTTTCTACTCAAAAAGTGACTTAGAAAATTTAAATCAACATATTTTTTCTCTGAATGAGTAATTAAGATTATTTTCAGATCATTTTGAAGCAAAAATTCTAGGCTACAAGATCCAGATCTTAAAAAACTCTTGTGAACAAATTTTCTGTATGTGTTTTATGGCCTTATTTCAGTTACTTTAAAATTTTAGTTTTTCTCTAACCACACATAAATGTTGTTTTCTCAAAAACACAATCACGTACGTACATGCTGCTCACATATTATTGTAGCCCAGTTTGTGCTGAATACAGTGTTTTTAGACTTTAGCCATTAAAATGTTTATAAGCAACTGAAAAAAGCACAAATGTCAGGGCATGTCAAGACTTCTCCTGGGCCCCAAAACACCCTCAGACCCTGAGGGTTAAGCAGATTTTTCTAATTCTTTACTAAAATAAAAATACTTGGGGGATCCCTTTGTCTATTTTTATAGGGGATCCCGGATCCTCCCAGCCCCTGCTCAATTCAGGCACGGTGTCCAGGGCAAGTAAAAAAAATAAAAAATAACCACTGGCCCAACCAGGCCAATAGAAAAAACTCTTTAGCATTGATATTCACACTCATACACACATTTTATACGAACTCCCTGGTATCACTCTCATTCTGTTATCTTAGTGTGAGTTCACAGTATGAGAAAGGTGTGCTGTCACTGTGATCATCACATGATCTCAGGTGTTGACATGTTTGCCTCATGATTGCTTCATGGAGCAGATAATCATATTCCATCTCTGAGAAGGAATGTTTTTTTTGTTTTTTTTTCAGTGGTGGAGAACTGGCAAAAATGTCTGGAGGGAAGACAGTTTGAAATTGTTACAGATCATGCAGGGACTTGCAAAAACTTGCCTTTACAGTGAGGCAAATTCCAGAGGTTTGGTCACCTGAAATAGGGGAAAAATGTTATTTTGAATTTAAGCTGATGTATTTTCGTTTTGTAATACTTTCATACTTGATACTTATAGTTATAGGATTGTGTGGCTTCTTTTCCTTTATAGAGGCTCTCCTGGCCTGACACTGAGGGCACTGAGCAACCTGAAAGAAGTGAAGTTAGAATGAAGACACACTTACCCCTCAGTTAAAAATTTCAGACCTTCTCTTAATACCATATCATTCCTGGCTTCTGGGGAAAGGTTATGCTACAAGATTTCTCATTTCCTTTACTTTATTGCAATCCATCTTGCCATTTTGTGTATATTTCACATATATATGTAATGAATTCTTTATTTAACATTATTTACAAGGGACTGTCTGAGTAAATAAGAAATAAAACAACAAATAAGATTTTTTTTTTTTTTTTTATAATTCAACAGTCAAAACTTCGTACATCACCACAGTATTCAATATTCGCCTTTCCAATCAGTTACATATTCAGCCACTAGTCACCATCAATGTGACAAAAACAAAAGCACATGGAAATTAAACGGTTGTTAAGGGGTCCTGCTCATCCTAACATTTTTATATGCTGCCAAAAATGATCCCATGTTTTTTTCATTCCTTGCTCATTCTGAAGTCTCCCCAACATGCACTCATATGATGCAATTTCAATCATCCCATCAATCCAATCTTTCATATCAGGGGATTTGGGGCATTTCCAATTGCGCAAGATCATCCTGGCAGCTGTGATACACCCTATCTTAATAAGGTTAAAAGCATTTTTTGCTATATTAGGTACAACTGATTTATCTCCAAGAAGGCATAATTGTGGTTCCACAGGTAAATTAAAGCCCAACCACTCTTCAAGTATTCTCAGAATTTTACGCCAGAAGGCTGAACTAAAGAACATTCCCAAATCATATGTAAATAAGTGCCCTCTTCTTCCTTACATTTCCAGCATAAATTATTTCCAGCTATCCTCATCCTGTAAAGTCTAGATGGTGTATAATAGTATCTATGTACTATTTTGTAATGAATGAATTTCCCCCTAGCTTTCCTTATGTTCTTACCCACATTAGGTAGGATATCCAGCCAATCATTATCATGAATATTAATCCCCAGATCCTTCTGCCATATTGTTTTCAGGTTATTACAAGTATCTGCAATTGCATTAAACATTGATTTGTAACACATAGAAGCAGTTTGAGTTTCACACTGTAACTTGAGATAGGCATACACAGGGTTATCACTTGCATTGAATTTGTTCTTAACACAGTGTCTGATCTGCAGATATTTCCAAAAATTTCCTTGGCACACAATATTATATTTTTCCACCAGTTCAGAATATGACAGAAGTATTCCATTCTCATATAGATCGCCAATTTCGGCTACCCCTTTAAGCTGCCATTGTTTCCAAAACACACCTGTTTTGCCTATACAAATTTCAGGATTCTTCCACAATGAAGCGTATGGCTGTTTATGATGTGATGTCTTGCAGTTTATGAATTTTGCTCCAGACATGTCTTGAGTGTGTTATTACTGGATTTGAGTCCCATTTAGCTCCAGAGCTTTGTGAGAGAATACTAATGGGATGAAATGGTGAGGCCAGTTTCTGTTCTATTTTGATCCAGTCCAACTCAGAGTCTGTCTCACTCCAATGTTTAGCCAGTTTGGCCATTTCAAAAGAGAAATTATACATCCTCACATCCGGTAGTCCAAGGGCCCCCTTGTCCCTTGGGAAATCAATTTACTCATTTTAATCCGAGGTCTTTTTCCTTCCCACAGAAAACCCTTGACAATTTTATCATATCTTTTAAAGATGGGGTCTGGAATGTTCACAGGTATCATCATGGATATATAATTGAACTGTGGAGCAATAACCATTTTGACAACATTCACTTTACCCCATAGAGAAAGTTTCAGCTGTTCCCATTTGTCCACATTATTTTTTATCTTTGACAGCAGTGGGTCATAATTCAACATCATTATATCTTCCAAATTCTGAGTTAGTTTAACCCCAAGGTACTTCATACCCTTTGGAATCCATTTAAAGCCAAATTGGGTCACTGTATGGGCATGACATGTTCTAGATATTGGCATAGCCTCAGATTTCTCCCAGTTTATTTTGTATCCTGACACATTCGAATATAACCGAATAATTCTCATTAATGGAGGTAAAGATTTGAGGGGGTCGCGAGATAACAATAAAATATCATCTGCATATATCATTAATTTGTGTTCCATCCCCTCCCCTACCCCCCTTACTCCCATAATGTTTGGGTCTGCCCTAATCATAATGGCCAAAGGTTCTAAAACTATTGTAAATAATAACGGGGACAATGGGCATCCCTGACGAGTGCCCCTTGAAATAGTAAAAAATGTGGAAGTCATGCCATTTGTCATCACTGCTGCTCTAGGATTTTTATATAATAAGCTAACCCATGTCCTAAAAATATGACCAAACCCGAAATTCGACAGGACTGTGGTCAAAAAGCCCCACTCCACCCTGTCGAAAGCCTTTTCGGCATCTAAAGATACAGCTGTGATCGGGGTGTTTTCTGAAGCGTTCAGCCACATCAGATGAATTAGCCTTCTCACATTATCGGCTGATGACCTTCCCTTGATGAAGCCCACTTGGTCCTTGTGAATTATACCTGATAGAACCTTCTCCAGCCGTGTAGCCAAAATTTTTGCTAACACCTTACAGTCCACATTAATAAGGCTTACTGGTCTAAAATTAGCAGGATCAGTTAAATCCCTATCCTTTTTAGGTATCAGTGTTATTAATGCTTCCATAGAAGTACTAGGTAACACTTCAGCTTCAAACGCCTCTGTATAGACTTCTGTTAAAATTGGAGCCAATATGTCGGCATACTTTTTGTAGTATTCTGACGGAAGCCCGTCTGCCCCCGGTGATTTGCCAGGCTTCATAGAGGGTATTGCAGCTTTGACCTCTTCTTGTGTAATGGGAACATCTAGGGATTCTGATTGCAAGACATCTAATTTAGGCATCTTTATATTAGAAAAAAATTGTTTCAGTTTTCCTTCATCCGAACTACCTAAAGATGTATATAATTGTTTATAGAAGTTCTGGAAAAACCTCATTTATTTCCTTTGTCAGTGATACCATAGTATTCCCTTTCTTAATTGCCGGAATGATGTTAACAGCGTTTTGTTGTTTTAATTGTCTGGAGAGGAGTTTGCCTGCTTTTTCACCTCCTTCGTAAAACCTAGTTCGTAGTCTAAATAATGCATACTCAGCTTTTTTATTGTATATATCATGTTACTGAAATTTGTATTTACAAATATCCTGATATAAATCATTAATGTCTAGCCAACTCCTTCTCCATTATACAAATATTTGTTTCCAATTTCTTAACCAAATCTCTTCCTTCCTTTTTCTTTCTTGCTGCTTGAGCAAATAAATTTCCCTCTAATATATGCCTTTGAGGCCTCCCATACAGATGCCAATCTATCAGTGCTACCAATATTCAATTTAAAGAAAGAAGTCAGATCATCAGCCAACAATGTGCCAAAAGACTCATCTTGTAATAATGCAGTATTTAAACGCCACCTTCCCTTTATACCAGTTTCTGTGTTTAGAGCTATATCCAATTCCACCGTTGCATGGTCTGATAACACTATTGCTCCAATTTTACAATCTACAGCTTGATCAATAATAGAATTTGAAACAAAAAAAAAAAATCTATCCTAGAGTGAGATTTATGGCAATGAGAAAAAAAAGTATACTCTCTCTCCGTTGGATTGACCAGGCGCCATATATCAGTCAATCCGATATCCTCTGTTAACATATGAAGGGCAGCCCTATCCCTTGGTATAGAAGGTCCATGATATTTACTCTTATCCAAAACCCCATCCATAACCTGATTAAAGTCCCCTGCCAATATTATTTGTCCCTCTTTGTCCCCAAGAATCTTGTTTATCTTATTAATAAAATCTGGATATGCCTTATTGGGGGCATATACATTGCATAATATCACTTTAACTCCATTAATGAGAGTTTCTATACATATAATCCTGCCAACATCGTCTTTAGCTTCCTTTAACATTAAAAAATTAAGTCTCTTATTTATTAGGATCATTACCCCATTTTGTTTGCTTGAAAATGATGAATAAAATACATGTCCCACCCAATCTCGTTTGAATTTTAGTGCTTCATTATCAGTTACATGACTTTCTTGCACAAAAGCAACATCTACTTGTTTATGTTTGAGATATGACAGGACCTTTTTTTCTTTTAATTGGGCTTCCACATCCGTTAATATTCCATGTTATAAATCTGATGTGACTACCTATTTATAAAACAAATGAATCGCACATAATCGTGCGCGTGATCAGATGCGTTAGGTGACTGCCCCCTACTGGGGAATGACATAGACCGTGATGTACCTTTTTTCAAGTTAAACAAACAGCAGTTGAACATTTCAAACACAAAAACTACCTTCTGTAGCATCCTGTTGCGTAACAAACAGTAATTAACCCCTCCCACAAACTTAACAATAGAAAAAATAAGAACAATAAACAACAAAAAATAAACGGTCATACCAAACAATGAGGACCGTCTACGTTCAAACACCCCGAGATTGCAGTCCGTGAAGTGCCGAATCAGCTATCCAGCCTGGTCTTTGGCTGTCAAAACTGTTCTGAGACAGCACAGGTATTCAACTCCTCCTCCCACCCAATGCACCTGACCCATGAACTCCACTCCGGCGATTTTGCAACAAATATTTGGTCCCGTTACTCTGGTGCCCTGCAGTGTTCTTTAATGAACTGGTCTGCATCCGCACTCGATGTAAACTCCTTATTCTTCCCTTGCCATGTGAAACGGAGTGAGGCTGGATATGCCAGTGTGTATTTGACATTGACACTTCTCAGCATCCTCCGCGACGTAGTGAATTCCCTTCGTCTTCTGGCCAGCTCTCTTGACATGTCGGGGAAGAAGGAAATCCTACATCCATCCCATTCAATCATTCCTTTTTCTCTGGCCGCTTGTAGTACTTTCTCCCTGGCTGACGAACGCAGAAACTTAATCAAAACTATTCTTGGTGGTCGATCAGCATCGGGCCTAGGAGCGAAAGCGCGATGCACCCTCTCAATCTCAAACTCTCCATCCGGATCAATTCCCAGTCCCTCCAATAGGATTTTATACACGCACTCGATCATTCCACCTGCCTCCAGCCCCTCTTTCAGACCGATCATCCTCACGTTGTTGCGGCGGCTCCTGTTTTCTAAATTCTCAATTCGATTCCACATAACTTCCAGGCGTTTATCGTGCCGTTCGCCGTCACCGACGAGCTTCGAAGCGACGTCTTCCATGTTAGAGATGCGGCCCTCCGCTTCGTCCAGCCTTTCTTGGATTGCGTTCACCGAGTTTTTGAGATCGGTGACAACCTCTTTGATTGATGACACATCTGTCGCCACCACTTGTAAGGTAGAGTTCATTTTACTTATTTCGGATAATAAATTTTCCATCTTTGAATCTTTCCGCTGGGGTGACGGCGACTCGTGTGGCGGCGAAGTCTGTCTCGTTGCCATGTGGCCTGTCGAAATCCCCTTAAAATACTTAGATGCGGAGGTCGACATCTGCTATCTAAGGCACCTTTTTATTCCACAAATATTTATGCTCACCAGGGACGCTAGTTGTAATAAAAGTGTGGATTGAAAATGCTTGAATAATTTGAAAATATTGGCGGGCCTACGGAGCTATACAACTATGCTGCCATCTTCTTCGGCTATCCCACGTGACTCCCCAACAAATAAGATTTTGAATCTGAGTAATTTATTATTTATTAAAATATTTGGGTCAATAATATGAACCCATATATCCACAGCGATATCTGCACATAACATGAGGGTTAAAAAGGGGAAATGTTCTTCGCATCTAGTCATAACAGACTGCATAAATTTGCATTTTTGTCTTCTTTTGACTCAGAACACAATTCTGTTTGGGACAATTCTGTATTTTATGGACACACAGAGAGATTTTAAGATGTCATATTTTTGTTTTGTTTTATGTCAACATAGATTGCACTGTAACAAAATTTAAAACATGATTGTTGAAAATAAGTGAATTACATATGAAATATAATGTGTTTATTTGAACAATCATAATTTTCCAGTTAAGTAAACGTCTTAAGGTAACATGTGCATGTTAAAATGACACGAAATCTGTGTTGAATACGTTAGCACAGCTATTGAGGAAACAACACTGTGTAATAGTTGTACCAACATTTATTAGAAATGTACCAAACGTGTTTTCTTTGCAGCTTCACAGTTCGCATCTGATGCTGGAAAGTGAAGTAAAATAGCTCACGTGTGTCATCAAAAAAGTCTGTAATTTATTAATAAATGTGAAACTAATAAAGAAAACCCAGACAAAGGCCTTCGTCTTTGCTTTAATATGTGCAGAAATGATCATTTAAATACAGAAAATGAGTGCTATGCCTGTAAAGATGAAGAAGAAGCCCTCAAATTCCATCTTTTATTCTAACTCAGTTACCCACATAATACCTCCTGAGACGAGCCCTCAGCCAGTCCTGTTGCTAACTGTTATTCTAAGAGAAGTGATAACATGTAAAACCACTGACAGAGGCCTCTTTCATACCATATATGTTCTGTTCCCTAAGGGTTATTACAGGCAGTCACATACACACGGGACATGTAGAAATCATAGTTGCATAATATGAGTCTTCTGATTATTTACTAATAGTTATATTGTATAGAAATACAGGAATAAGTCAAAAATAAGAAATTTTCCATCACACGTGCATGTTCACATCCCCAGTTAACATGATCCCCAGTTAATCCATAACACCGGTCTCATTTATCTATCAACACAACACAGAGAGAAAGTCAAGTCTGGTCACACAGAAAATTATGCTGATGGACACTTATAGGGATACTTCACCCAAAAATTAGAATTACCCCATGATTTGCTTAACCTCAAGCCATCCTAGGTGTATATGACTTTCTTCTTTCAGATGAATACAATCTGAGTTACATAAAAAAAAAATGTCCTGGCTCTTCCATGCTGAATACAATCAGAGTTACATTTAAAAAATGTCCTGGCTCTTCCATGCTTTATAATGACAGTAAATGGGTGTTGAGATTTTAAACCAAAATAAAGTGCATCCATCCATCATAAAAAGTGGCCCACAAGCTCTGTGGGCTTAATAAAGTCCTCCTGAAGCAAATCGATGTGTTTCGTATTTAAGTGCTATAATCAGGTCCCCAGTGCATCTACCAACCCACAAAATGTGAAAAAGAACAAACCATTATATTTTTTGGGTAAGCCTTTCTCTGCAAGCTGTGAAAAAAAACGAGTTCATCAGAAAGTTGAGTGGAAGGAAAAAGTGTGGAAAAAAAAGATACACAACCAACCGAGAGAACCGCAGCCTTATGAGGATTGTCAAGCAAAATCGATTCAAGAATTTGGGTGAACTTCACAAGGAATGGACTGAGGCTGGGGTCAAGGCATCAAGAGCCACCACACACAGACGTGTCAAGGAATTTGGCTACAGTTGTCGTATTCCTCTTGTTAAGCCACTCCTGAACCACAGACAATGTCAGAGGCGTCTTACCTGGGCTAAGGAGAAGAAAAACTGGACTGTTGCCCAGTGGTCCAAAGTCCTCTTTTCAGATCAGAGCAAGTTTTGTATTGTAACTCTAAGAATGAAGATACATTTTTCTCAAGTTATTTGTAGTTTTTTTTTCTACATTTTTGCTATGTCACACCATAGGACACAGTCCAATTTTTATTTGTCAACTACCCATATACACACACGTATATTTGATTAAAAGCCCAGAGTTTCATAAACAAGAGTTCAATCTATGGAGTTAGTCTACCTGAAAACTGCTAAGATGCTAACGGACACTAAACCATTTCTATAAAATAAATATTTAATTGAAACATGTCAATAACAAGTAAGAACCGTGTCGGGAACGTTTGTATGTAATATTTGTGTGATTTTAGGGACTAAACTTACCTGAAATCAGTGAAAACCGCAGCGAGAGACGGAGTTTACGGTTTGCCGGTAGTTGTGTTGACGCCCCGTTTCCATGGCAACTCTGCTCCCAGCTCGCGCAGAGCTCAACGCACACACAGCATTTACACAAACAAACATATGGAATTAAAATATTACATTAATAAATTACAGTCTCGCTCAATTAATATTCAATAATGAACTTAAAACTCAATTTGTAGTTCAAAAAGCAACAGCAACAATAGCTCATCGTATAGAGACGGATTCTTTCTGGCAGCCTGTAAAAGAGTGAAAAACACGGCGAAAAAGCAGTTAGGACTTCTCTTTTATAATCCACTTTAACATTTCCCCTCAGAGAAATGGCTGGAAATGCATTAAGGTGTAAACATTAATTTTAAAAATCGAGCTAAATTTTTGTCCAAATTATGTGTCAAAATTATAAGAATTACGTAATCTTACACTTATTCCTAGATTTAAGAATAAGAGTGATTCATAAAGGTTCCTAAGTGTTTCCTAAATCTTGGTATGGGTCATCAGTACGATGCCCTGAAGGAGCCTGAGAAGTTTCGAGTCAGCGCCACCTAGTGGTAAAAATCAAATATTCACATGCTTATAACTTTAGGTGTGGTCGACTTATTTTCACAGGAGTCACCTTTTTAGACTCCTGAATCCTTGCAGAGTCCAGCGATGCCAAACTTACCAGGTTTCACCTTATGGTTTGTGCAGCGTTGCACTTTAGCGCTTAAAAAACAGCTGGCAATATCTTAGAAACCGTTACTCCGATCGACTCGAAACCACCATAGGAAATTCGTAAACTTGGCGTGTCGGCTAAACGCTAATGTACTATTGCCAAAATTTTGATAGTAAGTGGTACAAAAATGCAAACAAAGTCGACAATCAGTCATTTTTTCTCTTCTCGTATTTAAAAATGTCAATAACTCCAAAACAAAATGAGATATTTTCACCAAATTTGACACACATATGTATGGGCACACTCTAAGGACACATGAAAAATTTGGTGGCATTGTGCCTCTTGGTGGCGCTATAATTGAACAAAGCATGAAATTTCCATTGACTACAATACAATATTATGATGTAAAATGCTATATTTTACGAATGCATTGGTGTACCATCAAGAAACTTTGTATGTACCATCGAGACCATGATCTGAAGGTACTCAAAAAGGTTTGAGACAGTGCCACCTTGTGGTCAAAAGTTATAATGAAATTTCAAATAAATGCTAGTAGCTTTCTGTGCATTTTACCTATTGTAATGAGACTGGTATTAATAGATTCCCTGGGTCATGCTGAGACCAGTGATAGCAATGTTGCCATAGTCAGCCAAGCTTCCTGACCGCCATTTTGATTTCCTTTAAAAGCCTACTTTTTCGAACTCCTCCTAGACCGTTGATCCGATTTTCACCAAAATTGAATCATATCATCTTCAGACCATGCTGACAAAAAGTTATGGATTTCGTGTCGATAGACGAAACAGTTTTCGTATAGCGCTGCTACAAATTTTAGGCTTGTTGCCAAAATGACTCTGAAGCAATATCTCTGCAATGCTTTGGCATATTGACATCAAACTTTGTGTGTTTCATTGTCAGCTCACACAGAACACACCACATCGATTTGATAACAGCGCCAACTATTGGTCAAACGTGATAAGCCAATTAATCATATTACTAGAGGTTTATTTATGATTTTTCAGCCTTCTCAATTGAAATCATCCTAAAATTGCTTTTATTACTCATTGCTGCATTTGGTCTGATGCTCCATGCTATGCTTAGCTCCTCATTTTGCCGCTGGAGTGCTTGGCCCCGTCATTGCTGCTTGCAGCTATATTTATATTTATATTTATATAGATCAGTGAACTCGCCTTTATGACGTCATGGGAGAGTCTCGGAATGAAGATAAGGTTTGTCCAAGAAATTGATTTTGTTGCTAGGCTTTTGAAAAAAAGTCTCTAAAGGGATGAGGAAGTCACTAAATCTAGTGACAAAATCACTAAATTGACAGCATTGGCACATTGACTGCAACATAAGTTATAAACATTTCATTGGTCCTCTTGTTTTTGCATGTGTTCATAATTTCTTTGTATGACAGTATGGCCAAAAATTATGACCGCACAATTTGGCATGATTCATAGTTACATTAAATGATTGGTGTTGTGCTGCTGTGACTTCACATGAGCAGGCTCACTATTGGCTGATTCAGAGGTCGAGGTCATTTTGTGTTGACATCATTGTAGTCCTTAGTTCACAACACTTAAGTGTCACCTCAGTCAACACTTAATAATTAGTATATTAAACTTTACTGAAAGTTGCTTTTAGCTTCTTTATAAAAGTCTCCTACTCTTAGAAAAGTCCTACTTTTTACTAAGAATTTTTTGACACTCAAGTCTATTCTTATGAGCATTTCTGAGAAGTTTTATACAAATGGGCCCTGATGTACAGTGCAAGTAGTCCACTGAATTTTTACCAGTTTTAACAGATAAAACATAACATAAATTATCGTTTGGAATATACATTTTGTAATGATTTGTAAATCTTTAATAAACAGAAATGTCCATTTCTCATAAAGTTACTCCTATACATCTTCACATTTATCACTAGATCAAGAGCCAGTAATGAGAATGAGGTGCACTTTAGCAGAACATCACTGAAGAGCAGGACTACACGATTAACCAGAGTCTGACTAAACCGAAGCTGAAGCAGACTCTTGAAGACTGACTGATGTTGTGCTTCACAAATATCACTGTCTGCAATGAAACACTTTTGTTTATTTTTTGATTTCATGTAATGGTTTTATATCACAAATGTAATGGTTTTACATTTTGAAGTTGTGGTTGCATGTGCATTAAGCATTCATTATGTTAATCCATCTTTGCCCATTTGTTTTTTTCTTTCAGCTCATTATCTGAGAGAATCACTCTCCATTCTCCACTGTTTCCGGAGTGAATTCAGACTATAAAAGAACAACCATCAGCTCACAGACACCATCATCTACTGATGAACATCTTCAAGCCAGAGTCTGATCCAGGTAAGATCATGTGTTGTGTCACATTGTCTCGTATATATCATTTAACGTAGTTTTGGGAGTCTTCTTTCAGGTCCTTGTCTGAGCCACTTCTCATTTCAGGGCTTGTGTTCAATAATAAGATTATCAGCTCATAAAAATCATCATCTGTCTTGTAATTGTCATTATGATTGCAGATCATGTTATCTCATGTATGAGTTCATATGGTGTTAACTATATTTGTATTTCAGCCTCTGGTATCACTGATTGTTTGCAGTTAATCAAAGTACTTTCCTTTAATTGAAAGTCTGTGCAATTTCAGTTTTACTATCAGCACTGAGTGGAAAAGCGACACAGATTTCTGTTTCCTAAAGAAAACATCTGAGTTCACAAAGCAGCAAAAGAATTAGGAAAGTCAGAGCATTCGTGCTTTCTCTTAGTGTTTGCAGGTTTCTTATTTGACTGAGGAAGTGAAAAACTGTGAAAAATAAACTAGAACACATTTTTAGTGTACTCCGGTAGTTGAGTAGGGCTGTGAACCTTTAGGCAGACAGCAAATTGATTTGATTCACGTTTCATAGGTTTTCGATTCAATTCAAAAACGATTTTTGCAAATTCAGAACGATTCAATTCTAGTCGATTCACAATTAAATTAGATTCAATTCGATTAACGATCCGATTCTGCATTCTTTAAGTGCATTCACAGGATTATTTAAATGTTTCCCCTAAATTCTTTAAATGCTTAGTCAGGGGGGCAAATTACACAGCAGCCTTTATGGTTAGAGAACTATAGGTTAGAGAAAAACAAAACACTTTTGTCCATTGTTAGATGCTAGTTTAATGATGCTATGGCATGGCATGTGTAGAAATTTATGTAAGCCAAGATTTTAAAAAAGAGCTTTAAAAGTATTATGTATAGGCTAACATATTGTCACACCAGGTGTGTAGCCATCATTTCAGAAGTGACAGAAATGTCAAATGCTATAATTTTATGTATGTATTATTTTGTTTCATTTTTTACAAGAAATTATTTTCTTATCTCTTTGAATTTGCTATAAGAAATCAAATACACTGCTGGACAATAATCAATCATTTGTAATCTATTATTTTTTTCCTAATGGCAATTTTATGATTTTTTAATATACTACAAACAATTATTTCAATTTTATGCACAGAACAAGGTAGAAAATATACTGTATAGTTTCTGTACTGTAATAAATGAAGTCAATTAGCACTGCATCATTCATAAATTTTATTTATTTATTGTGTTTATTGTCTTAACGTTTCACCATTCATTCTGCTTTTTATTCAGCTTAGCTGCAGCTGCCTTTGTCCATATTAGGGATTTCCTGGTACGTCTTAAGTTCTACGAGCGCGAGATCACTTATCTTTCAGTGCAAAAACTTCTCATTTTCATAAAATAAAATACTATGGTATTTAACTTTTCCTCTCCATTGGTGAATGATGATTCTGAAAGGAAATGCGCCCGATGTCTGTTTCCAACGAACGCTACTTTCATGCATCTGATTAACAGATAAACCTTGCGCTCTTATTTCAAGGTTGTTGTTAATGCTGTGGTTATTTTATTTAGTTTCCTGCGTATATTCGTTCATTGTTAAAACACATTTATCATTCAATGGAACTGTGCATATGCTTTAGACACTTACATTTTTGCTCCGTCCATGCAATAAATGCGCAGCCTTCTACTGCTCAGGTAATTTCGTCGGTATGACTGAGAGCCATTGAAAAACTACAGAAAACTAAAACTACTTCACTTTAGCATTACTGGCCATGAGTACTAGAAGAGATCACACATCAGCTACTCAAAAAATGTGTCAATGAGACGAAAGGAGCATGAGCGCAATCCTGTGACAGGCGGTAAATAGTGGAGCGCGTGAAGGAGAGATGTGAGGCACGAACACTGTTCAAGGTCTCTATTAATTTGTGCTTGTAGTAATTTAATGTGTATATATTTTGAAAGCATTGAATCGCTATAGAAATTGCGATTCATTCGATTCTAAGCGTTTTAAATCGATTACTGTCCGAAATTGATGATTCACCTATAGTTGAGCCAAAACATTTTTAAGTTTTTCACTCAAACTACCCTTTTTGACTACCCTTTTTCAGCCTTAATTACAGTTTACAGTTTAACAGTCATTACAAATAATGTATATGACATTAACTGAGTGAACCTTTGAGTGCATTTAATTAGAGTTGGAGCTGAACTATTGTCTAGTCTGAGTTGGACCCTCACACATCTGCTTCTGTGGATTCCTGCAACAACCGGAAAAGTGAAATTCCTGGATACGTTGCTACAACGTAACTTTGTGACGTTGTCAGTTAGTAATAAGGACATTCCGACAACGTTGAGGATCACTGGTTATCTTACGTGGCACATTTTCAGTAGATTCTTATGCCTTCGTTTCTTTTTTTAAGAATTGCTTGTAACACTTAACTCTTATTTAGAAGTTAAAATGAAAACGACTAACCTGTTTTTTTGTTGTTTCTTTAGGATCGCCTGCCAGTAGGCCTACCTGTAGAAATGGAGTAGTTCTCGCCTGGACAGTTCTACGTTCCTAGGAAGTGTTCCATTTCTTTCTTCGTTCAAACAAAATAATATTAATATATACAAAATAATAATAATATATTTTAATGTGTACTGTTTTCAAAAACAAAACAAATGAGCTGGATTTGCCTAATTTTGAGTATGCATCCATCATTCATAAAATATTTCGTCTTTATTGGGCAAATGAGGACACAAACTGTCCGCCCTGAAAATGACCAACTTTGTACCAGCACACGACGTTGTCACAACATTGTGATTACTAACTGGCAACGTCACAAAGTTACGTTGTAGCAACGTATCCGGGAATTTCACTTTTCCAGTTGTCACAACGTAACTAATTAACTACTTAACTAGTTACGTTGTCACAACGAAAGTTTGGTCGTCAAATTACGTTGCAGTTACATAACAATCACCTATTATGGTTAGCTGGGTTACTGTATGATCAAACATATATTTAAAGTCTGGGTGAACCGGAAGTTGCTGCCGACTTTATTTCAGTGTTGTGACGTATTTCCAGCAGAAACTGAATATTGAATAGAGGGCAGGGTTTTATTTTAGCGCTCCTCCTCACTGTCTCTCACTCATGTAAGGGATAATGAACAGCTAGTCATGCATTAAAGGATTTTAATGCACGACGTGGAGGCAAAGTGGTTGCCTTTGTGAAGTGCATTAAAATCCTTTAATGCATGTCTAGCCGTTCATTATCCCACTTATTCCATGGTGATTTGCCAAGTAATAGACAAGTTAAAACTTATTTGACTGAATGGGTAAAAATGACGATGATTTTCGTCAGTTAAGGCTCCTTAGCTCAGAATTCTGCCCGCTTCAAATCAGACACAGAGATGAAATAGTGCGGTAAGATCACATTTATTTGAATGAATTATAGCATGTATTTCAGTTAATTATCGCTTGATCGATCGAGAGAGATGGCAGTTGTGTACCAGTTGTGCAACGCATTTTGAGATCAGGGGAGTGAGGTTTACCTGCACAGCACTTTCCCGCTGGCCTCCGTTACATCTCTACAAACAATTACTTCAAAAACAGCGATTTTATCACCTCGTTACTGGAGAATATAATGTAGCGACCTCTCTCGCTCGCTCTCTTTCTCTCTCTCTCTCTCCGTGTGTGTGTGTGTGTGCGAGCGAGTGATGTGTGTTGGTTAGTTTGCATCAATTAAAGCAGCGCATTAATATAGAACGTGATTAAACTGACCTGGAACTACCTGTGCATTAAACGAATTTAATCAACACCTGCCAGCCAATCAGAATCCAGTACTCAGACAGACCATGGAATAAAGCAAAGGGGTGTGTTTAAGGATATTCTGCCCAAGCCGTCAAACTGACGTCATCAAAAAAGGAACGCCATTCCAGAGCGGAAGTAAAGGATCAGGTTTTGATTAAAGATTACCAAGACAAACTATTTTTTCAGCGGATTAACTTGCACGCATTAACTGTTAACATCAAGACTAGCAATGTGGGATAGTAAAGTAAATAAAGTCAATTTTGATTTCATGCCGACTTTAAGGTGAAATATAAATCTAATAATTTTTTTTTTTTTTTTTTGTATATTTAGAACAAGTTGTACGAAAGTTTTTGGTGAATCTTGATTTTTTTGTTACCAGAGTTGGGTATAACGCGTTACTGTAATCTAATTACTTTTCCTGGTAACGCAGTAAAGTAATGAGTTACATTTTAAATGTATGTAATTTGATTACAGTTACTTAAGGTACAAATGCAGTGTTAAAAAATATGAAGTAGAAATCAGTCAGTATGCCCTTTAATAAATCACCAAAGAATGCAAGCTAAAATGAGAGTCCTACAACATTTAGATGCAATGAAAGGCTGCCCATCATATTTAAAAATGTTGCACTTGACATATTTTAGTCTGGCATTATAGTTTGGGAAAAGTTCAACAAGTGAATGTGTACAAGTTTATGTCACAGTAACATTAATAAAGTAAAAAAATAAATAACTCATCAGAATGAGATCAACCGCTGGATTAAATCACAATTCAAGGCTTATTCCTCACAGAGCAATCCTAAATCAGTCAAGGTACCAGCACAAAAACACACAGCAAAATATTGTTTAATTATTGAAAAAAATCCCCCCATTTCAGGCCCCAGAAGGAAAACAGCTTATAAATTATAGTTCATTTAAGAAAGCTTTTTTTGTTACATAGAAATGTGTTTAGAATTTAGGCAAATTTTGTAATCATAGATAGATAGATGTAGATATATATGAATGACAAAAAGTGTGGTATATATTGTGGCTCAGATAATAATTAAAATACTTTGACACATAAAACTAAACACATGCTAAAAATATTATGTTTCATGTGTATCAGATTGATCCTGCTGTTGTCAGACTACTGAATGAAGAGGAACTGTCCAAGTATATTCCTCGATATGGCGATAGGGTCTTTGCAAAGAATTGGATGCCGATATATGCAGAGGAAAATGGGAATGAAGACCGAAAACAGAAATTGATTAACCGATTGAGAGAAAAAAATGAAACTACCAGCAATTCAGAATCAGAAAAAAAAAAAAAAAAAAAAAAATGGAGTTGGCAATAAGAATGCTGAAAGCAAGACAAGGAAAATTGAACTACCAAGATAGCAGCTACAAACAAGTTAGAAGACCCAAAGGAGGTGGAACATGGGAAATTGTTGTTAAAAAAGAAGACACGTTGTCAAATGTTCTGAATATCGGGAGAAAACTTTTTTTTCCCTAATGGTCAATCAGCAAAAGGGAATGCTGATGATTTCTACTTTATGCTCTGTGTCACTGGCTCTGAAGAACCACTCAAAAACACAGACAATTGGCAGCTTGTACGAGGCAACACATTACCGACTTCTTAGACTGTACAGGTGCATCTCAATAAATTAGAATGTCCTGGAAAAGTTGCCGTTAACATCTGATAAATCTGATCAGATTTCAAATATATTTTATTTTTTTAAATATATATTATTTGGACTGACAGTCTGAACGTAGCCAATGTTGAGATATGAGATGATCAAATTTTTCTTTTTTTTTTTCTTTTTTTACAAAATAACATTATTTCAAATGAAATTTTCATATAAATAATACTTGTTACCATCTAAATGTTATTTTTTTGTGTTTTGTTTTTTAATCTAAATGCACCTGTCCCACGGTTGAGTCCTTACTGAAAAGAAAAAAATCTTTTAATATGACATTTGCTCAAAGACAAGTAAATCTAGTTTTGAGAGAAATTTAAATTAGCATGGGAGATCGGTGCCAATAGTCTTGTGGGCAGTGCGCCGACATACAGTGCCGTTGTGCTATTTACAAAAATGGAAAAATCTTGAAATTACTATGTTAAATGTCTTTTAATTTTATACACTTCTCTTTTCATTTCTATGAAAACTTATTGTAATGTTGCGGGACGTACTTTTTGTAAGAGATGAAAACCATAAAAATTAGTCATTTCAGAATGAAATCTTCACGACATGCAATTTTGTGCATTGTTGTTAAAATATGTCCTTAATATTTGTATTATTTGATTATGCCTTAAGTTTATTATTTAAAAGCAAATTCACTAAATCTTTCCCTAGAAGAGATAATAGGTGTGTTTGACTTGAAGTGGTGATGCACAGACTGATCGAAGTACCACGAGAGCAAGACAGTTTCTTATGCTTTTGAATCACTTTCGTGGTACTTTGATGTCATGCTTCAATCGGGCTGGCAGTGCCACTATACGTTGAACAGACCTAAAGTCTAAAGTGTAAACTCTCACGGTCAGCTCTGGGTCTTGTGCAGTAATATGATGAGCAGGTGTTTATTTTTTTATTTGATTTATTATTATTATTATTATTAGTATTATTTATTTATTTATTTTATTCTTTTTTTCTTTGGGTTGGGTAGGGATAAGGGTGATGTTCTGGTTATTTACATAATTTTATTCATTTATTACTATGGATGTTAAAAAAAAAAGAAAAAAAGAAAAGAAAAATAGCAAGCTGTGTTGATTTTCACATATGCCATGTATATGTTGTTATTTAAGAGTCTGCATAATAATAAAATAATCTCTTGGGAAAAAAAGGAAAAAAAAGAACAAATTTTAATAATCTGATTGATGGACTCATCGATATAATTTAGTTTTTATTTTAAATGTGAAATGTCACAGCTGTAACATTTAAAGAATATTTCACTAACCATACATAGAAACAAGCCAACTTTAAGTAGTGAACTTTATATTATTAGAACATTTGTTTGCAACCTCGAGAACAGAAAAAATTACGCTAGTTCTAGGAATGTTCATAGTTCAATTTACACTGAAATACCAACAATGTTAACTGATAATGAGGTATTATTTGAGTTATTATTTTTCATTATACTCATCCTTAAATTTTCTTACGTCTTCAGACATCCCACAGAAGATAAGTTTTTATGCTAACATTTTTAGAATGTTCCACTAACAATGCAATTATAACATTTTTATGCTAATGTTTTTAGAACGTTTATTAATTACAGATAACATTAAGGAAATGTTCTTGCAAGAACGTTTTTTGATAACTTTGAGAGAACCTCACTACACGCAAACAAAGCCAAAACCTAGATATTTTAGGCAATGTAGAAACCCTGGCCAGGACGCGTCCGGGAAAAATGGCACGTATGGTCACCCTACAGAAACAGATATATGCCAAATCTATAATATTATATAGATTTAAGTTAATCATGAGGAATTCTGAATGCTTTATAACCCGTGACAAATGTGAATATAATGTGTATATAATATTATAGATAGGCCTACTTAGTTAATATAAAGTGTGGCCGTGATTAGATCAGTTAAGTTTATTCATTGTAATACAAATCATGGTATTTAGGCAATTCCTACTGTATGTAATTTCCGTGTAATGACAATAGTTTGTGAATTTTTTTTTTTTTTATCAACAGCACTCAGTGGGAGCATAAATTGACGCACAAAAGTTGTATGCACCGTGCTTGATCTTTCGTTTAGGTGCGTTGATCCATTAAATCACTTATTATACAAAACCATGATACGCACTCAGATGAAATAGTCTTTTCTTTTCATTTTATTCTACATTTTATCACCAATAGAACAAGAGCGCATACGTTTCAGCTCAAAGGCCTTCCTCGTGTGTATAAATTGCATAAATTGCCAACAATGTCAACTGTGTTTATCCTTGTCAACTGTGTTACAGTTGACAAGTTTGCCTTGTGCAAACTGCTGACCTTGGACTAGTTAGTACATGACCTTGATTAACTTATGTTTTTATATTCTTTCTCTACACATTTATAAATATAACATGTGACAAGTTCACCAGAACATGTTGATAACACAGTTGACAGTCAATTAATCTACTCTATGTGCAGACCATAATATAGATCAATTATTGAAGAGGAGAAGTTATGACTTTCCACACTGTCTTTAAATTTCCCTCCAAAAAAGGAAAATACAAGTGATGTTGGACATGTGACTTTATAAAACCCCCTATAAATCAGCAATGGTTTGTTCCAGTGAGTAACACAGTTGACACTGATTTCTCGGATGTACACACAATGGATGATTTAATGTAGATGCATGAGCAAAATATTTTTTAAAACACCTTTCTCATAATTTAATGATTATTTTGGACAAATAATTATAAGAAATATATGCAGAAACATGTATTTTAGAGCTAATCTAAAGAGCAAAACCTCACATTTACCAAATCAGACAGCACAAAAACAGAAACTTCCAGTATGGAATAAGCCATTTTTGCAAGATAAAAGATGGATATATGTTGGATTTTTGTATTAAATTAATTAGAAATGTCCCCTGATATAAAAGTGATCATTGTTTGAAGTGAAAAGTTAATGAAAAATTAGTAAAATTGATAATAGAGACATGTGACATGACATGTACCCCTAATTATAGAATGACTCATGGTTGGGGTATTCAAATGTGCATACACATTTGGCTGTAGTTTCCATTAACCTGCAAGAATTGGCTAATGCAGGTCTGCACTGTCACACTATTTCTGTGCTGCATTGACAGAATCTCAACTACCTGTAATTTAACTAACCTAGGCGCATGTTGCCATCAATGTGCCACAGACTGTTGGGAGAGGCCACGTGATAGAGTCTTCGAGCTACTGTGCTACTCCATCTCCTTGCAGCAGCTGCTGGGTTGACACGAACCAACATCTCACGAACCTTACAACCGTGAAACCCTCAATCCTTCTGCTACCAGAAAGGCTCGCATCATCTAAAATGGGTGTATTGAATACCAAAAAAAAAAATTATATTAATTACTTGATGAACTTTAAGAACAGACTTTAAAGTGAGACCAACAAGGCTTACCTCATTCCCAGAATTTGGATACTGGCACTGAAGTCGTCTTACTACATTTTCAAGTTCTTCATCATCCACTCCTGCCATTCTGCTCCTGACTGACAAACTAAGCAACTTGGATCTCTTGTACAGGAATGAGGAGGAGCACCCCAAAATTCTTGCCATTCGCTTGACTGTGTGACCTTGTTTCATTGAAAATTCAATTTGATCACGTGTTATTTGAATGGCTGGTCTACCTCGTGTACCTGCAATTGAAAATAACATTTATTTGTTGTGCTGACATTCAGCTCCTAATGGCAACCAACAATAACATAAGAAAAATAATGACAACATTAGAGAACATAAGATACCAGAACTCATAACTGGGTGGTTCTATCACAAGCAGTTTGTTTGTTATTTCAATTTCAAATATCAATTACGTTTTTACAGGGGGGTTTTTTGAAAAGAATGTTGGAGTCACTGTTTCTGATATTTTTAAATGTAAATCAAATATACTGGAGTGTGATACAAAATGTGGAATGTAAACATGCAAATTAAGTTTTTATGGATTGATAAAATTGTGTATGGCATTTTTTCAGCAGTGTCTTCTCTATTCAGATAAATAGTTTCACTCTTTATTCCAGTCTAAATGCTAAAGTAATAGTTGACCCAAAATTGAAAATTCTGTCATCATTTATGAGTTTCTTTCTTCAGTTGAACTTAAAAAAAAGAGACATTTTCAAGAAGCTGATAATTGGTAGCCATTAACTTCCACAGTATTTTTTTCCTACGATGGAAGTCAGTGGCTACCAGTTACCATCATTCTTATGAATCACTTTTTTTATGTTCAACAGAAGAAAAAAAACTCTTTGAAGGTGAGTAACTGGTCAGTAAGCTTTCATTTTATGTGAACTATCCCTTTAATAACATTATGAAGACTTGTTGTGCAGTCATTATTTTATCAATAGTTGATATGTAGGTTTTAATAAGTCTTATAAATCTACCCGCACTGCATTCATTTTCCATTTAGTTAGGCCAAGTGAATACACAACATGTACACCGGAGATATATTGTTGTAGGCCTAATGGTTACTTTTAATGCTTCAGTCTGAAGAGCATATGTACATTTTTATGTAATTTTTCATTCAGGATCTATATATCATTAATGGTGATCATAAAGCTAAAAATGAAGCTTAATAACCAAAGAAGAATAAACAAATAAACAAATTAAAACGAAAACAGCAACTTTTGTAGATGCCTCGTGTATGAGGTTACTGTAAATAAACAAAGATTTTTAAAAGCTTGAAACTCACCTGATCTACTTCGAGAAAGCTCCAGTTCCCTCACTCTGTAAATGTGATGACACCATGGTTCGAATATCATCGAGACTTGTGTTAAGTTGTTGAAATGTCTCAGGAGATAGGAAATGTGCAATTCTCTGTGCATTTCTTGAGCAATTATCAATTGCACGAAGTTCTCTCTCACCACAACTTCCCTGATGTCGAGCTCTTTCAATTTCAATTTTTCTTGCGATTTTGTTCGAGAACCGCAGCTGCCATGGTTTCCCAATCACAGAAAATAAATTGCATGTCGACGAAAGGTCTCGTGTGGGGGGAGGAGCTGAGTAAATTTATTCTCACGTCACACAACAGCACTTCGACTAGGAGCAATTGCAATTCAGATATCTTAAACTATAATTGTGACTAGTCGAAATTGAATTAGAGAGATCTCTAATTACATTTGCAGATGTGATGCGTCTATTGAAGATATCTCTAATGTATTTACAGATATCTTAAATGGAGTCTTGACTACCCATAAAGTATTTAGGCTTGGTTCACACTGCAGGCTAAAGTGGCCCAAATCCGACTGTTTTGTCCAAATGTGACCCATATCTGATTTTCTTATGACAGTCTGAGCAGCACAAATCCGATTTTTTTCAAATCAGGCCCAGGCCACTTTCATATGTGGTCCTAAATCGGATACATATCCGATGTTTTGCAATGCGACTTCAGTATGAACGGCCATGTCGCATTTGATGCGATTTTTACGTCATTGAAATGCGACAGACGTCACAATTCTGTGCTGGAGGAAATCATGCTCTCCTTCTTCTTAATATTATTCTTCTTATCACTTTGTTATTTAGGCTCCGATTGCACATTAACTTAAAAATGGCTAAACACACGCTAACACGAGCAGCATCCATTTTTATTACCGCAAACACAGTGCGCTGCATCTGACGTCACGTATTCTTCTGCGCATGCGGGTCACTTCAGGGCCGTACGGTTCACACATGAGACTGATGGCAGTTGCATTTAAATGACAATGTGAACAACAGCGCAAAAAAATCGGATTTCAGCAAAAAATCCGATCTGAGCATTAAGACCTGCAGTGTGAACTAAGCCATATCTCTAATCCGATTTCTTACTAGTGCAATTATAATTGCAGATATCTCTAATTGTCATTGTGGCTAGTCGAATTGTAATTATGACTCTCCGAATTACAATTGTGACTATCCGAAATTATATTGGATAGTCAAAACAAAGTTTTAAATGTTAAAACGGCTTGCCATATAGGCATATCATATTTAAAGATATCTTGAATTGGAATTATGACTAGTCAAAACCCATTTAGAGATATCTGCAATTTAATTATGGATATCCCAATCAGATTTTTGACTAGGGAGAACTTTCTTTGGAGATATCTGCATTAAGGTTTGTGACTAGGAGAAATTGCAATGTAGATATCTGGAATTAACAATTTGACTAGTCAAAATTCCTTTATAGATATCTAAAATGTGCATGCAAATACACCTTTGTTGAGCCCCACCTTAAACATTTTATTTAACCAATCGTAGCTTGGAAACTGTTGTCATCCACCATTTTGTGAGTTGTATAATAAAGGTCCTGCGTCTTTGGGTGATTTTAAACTGTTTTTTACAGAAGTAATTCAAAAGTATGGAAATAAAAATGTAGCTGAAGCATGTGTAAAAGTAGGCTATACAGAGAGGACTTAAATAGGCTTTTGTCCTGTTTTATATCATAATGTTGAGACGTGTGTGCTGTGGATTAAATTGTGTTAGCCTTTATTTACAAACGAACACATGTATAAGCCTCATGTCAGCCGTTGCAACATTTGATATAATGTTAAAAGAATCGGAGTGTCTATTTACACTAAGTGCAAATAGCCCGCCTTGTTGGCTGAGGCTATTTACAGTATCCGCACACCAACGTGTGCTTGGGATAGTCAACACTGAAAAACGACACTCAATCAGAAACGACCCAAGTTCAAATCCGCCTTTTGCCGAACTTTTTTTCTCTCTTTTCAAATCTCATATCGTATCGGAAAGGCATTTCTTTTCAATAAAAATGAAGGAAATAATTAAAAAGTTGAAAATAAATATTGGGTAGGGTTAAAGTAGGTGTAGGGAGGGCTTTATTGTCCCAATAAGGTGGCATCCATTTAAAAATTTTAATTAAAACTATAATTTACACGCAATACATTATTATTGCATACTGTTTTATAATGTAGTACAATACTGAGGTGCAGATAATTGCCACTATTTGCAATAAATAGTATAAATAGCAGAAAATCTTGCTATTTTAACAGTGTAAATAGAATCAATAGCTATTTGCACTGTGTAAATAGCATATCGTTAAAAAATACTGCTATTTGCACTTAGTGTAAATAACATCTATCACTAAGAAAATATGTTATTTGCACTTAGTGTAAATATAATCTAATTGCTATAACACTTAGTGCAAATAGCCGCTTCTTAAAAGAATACATTGGCGCTCATCACTGAACACAGCAGAATATCATCATCATGGATCTCTTGCTATAATACAATACAATACTCCCACCTTGTGGGCTATTTCCTATGGAAGCTTGTTTCTGCCACTAAATAAAGATATAACTAATAAATAAATAAATAACTTTTTATCTCACAATTATAAAATTTATAACTCGCATTGTTTATATCTCGCAATTCTGAGAAAAAAGTCAGAATGAATGGTAAGATAAAAAGCTGCAAATTACCTTTATTTTTCATTCCATGGTGGAAACAAGCTGCCATAATGACACAAGTAAACCGGAATTCATACACAATGTAATGTAACCTACTAATAAATGTCATCAATGCCAGATAAACTTTTATTAAATTGTTAAATTTAATAAAATTAAATTTTATTAAATCTTTTGAAAAATCAGCCTTCACCTTTTTTGACTGCATCTGATTATGAGGCATTGTTCTTGTCCGTCATGCATTTATTTGTACTATTTTTCATGTGTGTGTAAAATAAACACACGTGTTTAACCCATAAATAAATTGGTTAAATGTGATTCTGTGTTGCAGTGGAAATTATCCAAAGCTCAAGGTTAATCAATGCAATGCCAAAAATCAAATTAAGCAAATAATCTCAAAAATACAAATACATACAGTTAACATTAATGATTAATATTAATCAATTAAACATAAATCAGATACCGAACACAACTCAACAATCGTGCCGTTTCAGATTCTGCAGTCTGTTACAACTGTTTAAACCAAAGTAAATCCTGGGAGGATCAACTCCAAATACTCACCTCAGAATCTCCATATATTCAGAAAAAAATCAAATAAAAAAACACCAGACAGACTTAGCAATTAGATATTCATTCCTTCATGAATAATTTTTACTTTTTGGAAAAGAGGGTAAGCTTTATAAGCACGTGAAGTGAGTGCCATTACATTGATGAAACTGCACGCAGTCCTCATTGGTTCTCATTGGATCTGTCTTCATTAGGGTTGCCACCTTTAGAAAATAAGTGTGTAAAGTGTAATAGGTGTATAAGAGGTTCTCAGATATAAACACTTTTGACACATTTGTTTTGCTTAAACTGTTTATGCATAAACCTATGTAATAATTAAATAATGAATAATTTGAAGAAAAAAATGTACCTGTTGAGAGTGTACTTACAGTCTGTGTAGCTGGATGGTCGAGCTCCAGAAAATCAATTATTTTCTTTGACGGTTTGACAGTTTTTGAAAAACAAAAAGGCGGAAATAAAGAACCCCCTTTCTCATTCTGATCTAAAATTGTCAGAACATCAGAAAAAAAAAAACATAATCAGACTAGTGTACAGACACCTGCATGTCTCTAAGTGGCGCTATAATACAGTACACTCATTTACAGTTATTTCTATAAGAACATCAGCTCATCTCATGGTTCTCGTTTTTGCCTGTTTGGGATCAAACACACAATATTTCATCCCCAACCTTTACTTCTTTCATTTTAAAAATAAACTAGATTTGTCTCTTCTAAGACACAAATAATATCCTTCTCAAGAGCTGCTGCTCACAGAATCACATTTAACCACTTCTAGAGATGATTATAATAAATAAAAGTCTTCAAACATCAGAGAGAAGTAGCCACACCAGCATAGAGAGATACTTAAAACAATAAAAAAGTGAGAAAAAAATCATACTTTTCAGTTAGATTAATGAACTGAATTGTACATTGATAAGAGCAAACATTCATCTCATGATGAAACTGAAAGAAAACAGTACAAAGGTTTCTCTGATGAGTGAATTTGATGCCCATATGACTCCTCATAAAATTAAATTGGCAGATGAATGTCTCATAATTTTGCAGTTAATAAATAACAGAAAGCACATGTGGAAAGCATCTTAAAAAGCAGTTCTGACCGGCGAGGCTCTTAAAATGGAATAAACAGACCCAATACATTTGTTATCTTAAATGAAAGGTCTGTGTATCCATTCACTCTTAATATCTGCTGCAGATGAAGTTGAGTTTGTGGTGTTCAGGACGGCTGATCCAGCGCTGATCTCCTCCTGACTGAACTGCTCCAGATCTCACTGCGTATTCACAGTCCTCCTCTGATGAGCCGTTCCCTGGAGCCCAGTTCTGATAGCACACAGTCTCTCCACTCACCCAGAACCAGATGCCCACAGTGCAGGAGTGACGCAAACCAAACCACACCTCCACAGTAGACGCCCGTTTAACCACGTTCATCACCTCATGCTGCATCTCTTCTGAATGAACCGAGACCAGATCCACATGATTCTGTCTGCAGTATCTCAGAGCTTCAGACCACGTCAGATTCTCTGTGATCACAATCAGTTTATCTGGAAACCAAACAACGCACAAGCAGAAACTAGAGAGAGACTAATCAGAAACAACATGCTGAACAATCACTATGAATGAATTTGTCATGTCAGACATGTAGTGAGAACGTTAAGAGATCTGGAGGTGATTGATGGATGGATTGTGTGTTTCGTTAGGATCTACTCACCTTCATGACACACAAAAGGATATTGACTGGTGCAAGAGATGTCATGCCATAGTCCCTGAGAGTCATGTTTGATCACAGTACAGTTTTGATCATGTACATTAATGTTAGGTTGATCAGTGTCCCAGTATCTGAATGAGGATTTACTCTGATCTGACCACTGCCATGAGTCTCTGACTCTGAACAGACCGATCCAGACATATGATCCAGATGAGTGATTGTCACTAATGAGCTGCCCAACCTGTTGTCTCTCATTCTGGTTCCTCACAGTGACCAGATCAATGTGATTCTGTCTGCAGTAACTCTGAGCGTCTCTCCAATTCATCTGCTGATTGACAAAGATGAGTCCTGTGTTCACTTTAGAAAAACAGAAGCAATGCTCAAGTATCTCTAAAAAACTTACAATAAAAATAGATCATTTAAAGACAATGTGATGAGCTTATAGTTGAGTTTATAATTGAATAGCTTTAACAGTAAGTAATTTGTACCAATAGTTCCAGTACAGTTTGTAATATGGACACGTGCTGAATAAAAGCAGACAAAAGTGTGAAGTGTGGGAGTGAGGTTATTATGCTTTCATTATTTATTATATTATTATAAGATTATTATTATTATTTAATTTACACTAATTTATAGCATTTACTGTTGTCATGTTTAAATTTGTCATATAATGTGTTTTTTGCTAAATGAATCATTATTACATTAGGTGTTTGTACTCACTGTTATTGCAGATGAAAGGCTGGGTCTTACTACATGGGAAATCATGCCATTGTCCATTTAACATCATAATACAATAATCTCTGCCTTCTGGTTGTGTATGTTCCCAGTTCAGATAGAGTGCAGGTTCACCTGAAGACCACTGCCATTCATCACGACCCGTCTTCTGCAGCCCAATCCAGACAAACTGAACACTTCTAACATTCACACTATTCTTCAGCTCGTTCATGTTGTCAACTGTGGCCAGATCTGTGTATTTCTCTTTGCAGTATCTCTGAGCTTCAGTCCAGGTCTTCATCTCATTTATACAGTGATACTGACGCTGAACACATTCATATACGGAGCAGAGAGCTGTGAAAGACAGGCTTTGCTTTAAAGGGGTGGTTGACTGTTTTTTTTTTTTTTTTTCTAGGCTTGATTGTGTTTAAGGGGTGTTAATACTTCATTTTTAAAAAAAAAAACATTATTTTTCACATAATTTACCTTTATTCTACACTGCTCTGTCCCTTCTCCTATGAACGCTCTGATGATTTCCTGTTTTATGAAGCCCCTCCCTCAGAAATACATGATGGGCTCTGATTGGTTAGCTGGCTCAGTGTGTTGTGATTCACTAAACTCTCTAGTGCTAAATGTCCCGCCCCTCAGCTCAGCAGCATGTGCTCCACTTGTATTGTAACAATGACGTCGTCAATATTGCTTATTTGAGCCCGATTGAGACCCAGAGAATATTAGTGAAGAGGATCGCGCTGAACCTGTGCAAGCGCGGCTCTTACTGGACATTTCAGAATTTTTTTTCTTTTTTATTGTCGTCTCATATTTTTTGATACACTGTTATTTGTAAATGCTACTGCTTAAGTTAGCTTTTAATATACGGTTTTATCCTGATTAAAGCTTTACTACAGCACAGCAACTGCACACATGCCCATGTATAACGCTTCTCATAGCTATGTGAAAAATATCTGTCTGTCTATACACATAAAGTGTATAATTGGAACACAGTTCATTGATGGAGCTGATGTGCCGATGATCCGAATGAGCAAGAGAGAGAGAGAGATTTGAAATCACCTTTATTTACAACATATAATAATGGTAATACCATACTGCGTTACTACTGCAATCTACATTTCACAATCTTCAGTCTCAATTACAAAGCATCTATAAATAATAATATTACCAACAACAACAATATTAATAATAATAAAAATGCAATAACCAACAACTCAAACAAATATCATGACAAAATGACTTTAGAAAGCCAACAACAAATCATCATTTTCATTGACTTCACATAACACTCCATTTACGGCCCAAGTATTCACAAACATTGGTAAACACCCTACAAGCTTGTAATATGCATGTTCTATCCTGAGTCTTGATGCTATTAACCCCAAGAACATCAACAATGGATCTAATGTATCTTTACCAAGCATCTTGTTTTTCCTTGTTTTCCAGATAGCGAGTTTAGCAGTTCCAAACATAAAATTGAATAAAACCAAAAAATTTTTTTGACTGAATATTTGGCCCCAAAATAAACAATTGATAGGAAAAATCTTCACCTTACAGCGATACCCAACGTGATAAAGAAAACAAATTACTCAAACGTACACATTGCAGAAAAAGATGAAAAATTGTTTCATTTTCAGTGAAAAAAAGACAACCCACCCCTACATTTGGATTGAGGTGCACCACATGTGCGGGAGGCTGTAATACAGTAAATTTATGCCACAGAGCAGAAGTGACCAAGTTGTTGACAACTAAAACGCTCCCCCTGTAGGATAACTGGGGTAGCAACCAGTTCCATCTAGACAATCGGGTGCACGCTTTATCTCCACAATTCCCTCCCAATTTTTCTTTTGAACCCAGAAACACACCAAGTATTTTTATCCCTGCTCTATTCCATTTTAAATTACCTGGTAGGTGTGGGAGATTTTCCAAATTCCTTTGACCTGACCAGAAAGCCTCAGTCTTATCCCAATTTATTTTTGCTGACGATGTCCCTTCACACATATTAATGACTCTAGACAGAGCTTTTATATCATTATTGTCATTAACAAAGACTGTGCCATCATCAGCGTAAGCAGTAATTATAGTTCTTGTGGGTATTGATAAACCAGTTAAGAGTTTTCCTTATATTAAAAAGTAATGGTTCAATGGCAATACTGTACAACTGACCTGATAAAGGGCATCCTTGTCTAATGCCCCTTGAAACCACAATGGGCCCCTTGATATATATATATATATATATATATATATATATATATATATATATATATATATATATATATATATATACATATATTATAGCAACAGGTCTCCAGTTCTTTAACAAAGTCTCCCTTTTTAGGTAGTAGAGACAATACAGAACGTTGACATGTAACAGGCAGAATGCCATCTTTATAACTTTCACAGAAAACTTCATAAAGGTCCATTCCAATAGATTTCCAAAAATGCTTGTAAAATTCAGAAGTCAAACCATCAATACCAGGAGAGCGACCAGGCTTTAACTGTCCAACAGCAATAGTAAGTTCTTGAAAGGTCATTTGCATATCCAAAGCAGTCCTAGATGTAGAGTCTTTTTGAGGAAGTTCATGAAAAAGTTGTGCTTAGAATTGCAATGATCAGCTTTATAGAGAGAAGAATAAAAGTCAGCAGCATGGTGACACATTTCTGTAATGTCATTTGTAATCTTCCCATCTGGAAGACGTAAACATTTTGTGCCACTGAACGTTTTAAATTTAAAAAATAAGCACTTGGTGCATCCATATCAGTGACTGATGTATCGTGACCTCACCAACGCTGCCTTCACCCTGTCATTCAAATGAAAACTTAGCTGTTTTTTTTATTTTTTTTTTCTGTTGTAAGTTATTCGTAAAGGCTGGATCATTTCTTCTTAGTATTTCTGTCTCTATAGACTCCATATCTCTTTCCAAAGCTTTAATAGTTTCTCTTTGAGTGGTAGTGCAATATGCAGTGTACTGTTGGCAGCAAAGTTTTATTTGAGTTTTACCAACCTCCCACCATTGTTTTAAATTTTCAAAATAATTTTTTCCCCCTTTCCAATAGTTCCAAAATGCCACAAAATGTTCAGAAAATAAAGCATCCTGTAACAGTTTAGCATTAAAATGCCAATAAGAGGATTTTCTTGGAAACTGTACCATGTTTACTGAAATAAAAACCAGGGGTCTGTTCTTCGTACATTGTTAACTCAGTTAACTGGATTTGATTGTTGACGATTTTGCTTGATCTTGGATTGGTTGGCTCTTCATAGCTCATCCTATACTTGCTGTCATAGCAACAGGTCTGTAAGCTTAAAGGTGCAATAGGAGATCTCGGAAAGTGCTAACTTTTGCCTGATAGCACTGAAAGCGAACGTCCCACCCTCCCTGCAATCTCTGTCCAAAGCCACGCCCCCTGAACGCACATACGATCAAAGAGCAGAATACCAGAGACAACATTAAATTACTACAATAGGCTACATCAACGGTTCCCAATTAAGTCCGTGCGCAGAGGTATGCAAATACATACTTTGACAGGCAAGTAGGAAAGACAATTAAGATTGATTGGATGAACATTTATTGGTCCTACACCTTCCACAGAATATATAAATACAGATAAATACATTTAGACCACTTAACTTAATGATTGCTATCAGGATGTGAAGAGACTTTCAACCAGAATAACAAAAAATGTTTCTGAAGACAATCGCCTATTGCACCTTTAAACCTGCTCTGGAGCACCTTATTTTATGTAAACAGGATTAGATCGCATCTTTTTAAGCAGAATTGATACTTTAAATCTGTCCCAGCCACTGCTACTTTATTAGAAGAGTACCCTACTGATCCAGGGATAATAATTTAAAATAATAATAATTAAAAAAATTATTTGAAAATAATATAATAATGTTGTGTAGTCTATAATACTATAGACACAGCCAGTTTTACTAATTGAAATATTTATTCATGATAAAATAATTACTTTATAATTGTATTGGAGTCTTACACACATGCTATACAGTTAATCTGAGCTGTGCATTAATTTGAGTGGTGACAGATATTATGGGAGTGGCTTGATGGAGCGCAGGACATGCAAATAGCTTGATCTTGACCCTTAAGAAACTTTAAGTAATGCTGTCATGTAACACATCTGTTTCAAAGATACAATTAAATGAATTGCTAATTACAACATTAAAATAAAAATGTAAAGCCTGTACAAATACTAGAAATCGTGAATATAAATAATTGGGAATCATGTAAAAAATAATAATAATAAAATAAGACAGTGCACATTTAATTGATCTATTATAATATTTATATAGTTTTGTTCGCTTGGCTGTTTCCTTATAAAAGTCCAGAAATTTGTCAACTTTTTCGTTAGGTGTCTTTTTTTAATGATATGATGTCATTACGTTGCTGTCTTGCAGCCAGCCAATCGCTGCATTGCTGATCGTGGTTTCGAGTATCGATACATCTACCCTTTTCGGGGAACACGAGAACGCGCAGTAATCTTAGACAACTTAATCCAGATATTTTAATCAAATCCGCAAATTCGTTTGAAGAACCAAATTAGCCAGAGATCAGTTATCAGGATTAGAAGATCCGGCATCTTTCAAATCATCTCAGATGTAATATGCGAGGTACGAAGAATGGGCCCCAGATGGTGATCAGAAAAACCTATAGGAGAAACACAACAATCCACAACCCTGTTATTAAAATTTTTTGATACATAGATTCTATCTAATCGAGCAGCACTTACTCTATTGTCCAAAATTTTAACCCATGTATATTGTTTGTCAAATGGATGCTTGATTCTTTCACCAATCTTGACAAATAGCTGGAGGAAAGCATATGAGGCTCTACATTATTACAGTCAACATTGAAACACTCTATACAATTCCAGTCTCCACCAATAATGATGTCACCATCATGTCACGAATCCGGTCCATGCACTTCCGTTCACTCACCACCAGAGGTCACCCGCTCACTACATAGACTCTTGCACTACACTACTGTTGCACGTCACCTCGGACTACAGTTCCCATCATCCATTGCACTGATGAAACACACAGCTGAATGCACTGATTACACATACACAGTGTCTTTATAAGCCTTGGACTTCCTCTCTCTCTCTACCGAGTATTGTAAGCACATATCGCTACTCTAGCTGATAGTTTCTTTACGGAGCCTGTCTTAGTTTTCATAATCATAATCATAGTCATAGTCATAGTCATAGTCATAAGTCTTGCCTGGCCTGTTTCGGATAGTGTTTTCTGGACTTTTTCTAAGTTGTTTTTTGGACTTTGCTTTGTTGACTGTTGGCTCTCTATTCACTGTGAGTGTCGCGGAGGAGGAACGCGATATTGCGTCTGGGCCGGTAATGGCGGCCGCGAGATTTAGTCAGCCACAAGCTCAGGGGCATTTGAGTCTACTGATCGCTACTCCGGTGATTCAACCCGTTTGTGAAATGGCGGCCGCACCGGAGCGCGCTCACACAATGGCGGCGACAGTGGAACCAGTTCACAAAATGGCGACTGCTAATTGATCTTAAAGAGCTAAGTCAAGTCACAGTTGATCTTAACCTTTTGTCTTTATGCACTTCCTGACCATTGAGTAGGGTCTCAAGTTAAAGGTGAATGCTAAGCTCCAGGTACAGCTGTGCCTTTGTCTCTATGATAATTTGAAGGTATGGGCGATACTGTCAGGCTGATTGGATTAGCACCTATACATTTGAATGACACTCTTATGGTGATGAGATCAGGGCTGGGGAAATTCAGGTAACGGGCTGATTCCTGTACTGCATTTGCATGCTTTGTTTAGATTGTCTCGACCTCTATGTATCCCTCCCCCTTGAAAGGTATAAACTCTACTGTGTTGAGATATAGTCAGACTTGGATGACTGCAGCGACGCACAGCGAGTTCTCAATAAAGAGTAACTTCTGCTTGAAAGATATCCCAACGTCTCCTGGTCTCTGCTTCGACGAGGAAAAAATTTGCTACAATAGTTTTCTACTATTCATACTCAAATAATAATAATTATAGAAAAGTGTGTTTTTTTTTTATGTCTTTTTGAACTACAAAAATAAGGTATACATTTCTAATTAGGGTATTTTACAGGGTGCAAGAATCAAATTAATTTAGCCAGGTCAATGTTTTCCTTTAAATGCAATCAAATCTAACTTTCCAGACGACCTTTTGTCCTCTTAATTGCAAGTGTTTTATGTCATTGTTTTATTAGCTTTTTTTAACACTAGTCTTGTTTGAAACTTACTTACTCTACTTTACAGTATAAAATGTTTCTTCTGTGTTTAGCATACAATTGAACTGCAATCATTTTTTTTTCATCGATAAAAATATGAGTGATTGTTTTAAAAAGTACTTAGTCAATCTAAAAGACATTTCTGTCAGTTGCGTTGCCAAACTGCTTGTGAATTGCCAATTCTTCGCATGAAGGTGCTGAAAAGTATGCACATATTCAGCAAACAGGATGAGCAATCCAAGGCACGGATAATCATGGAATTAGCCATGTATAACAAGATATATAGCCGACTTTACATATTTATATATATATTTCGTCATGAACTTTTGTCAAGTTTAGTTGCTATTTAACCAATAACAATTAGGCCATATTACCTAAAAAATAGTATTTTTTTTAATGAAATATAGCCTATGTTAGGTTAGCGATTTATCTTAATGTTATCATTGGTGTTGGTGATAGGTTTGATCAAACATATCGTCGCTGTCGGGCGGAATCCTCGTATCTCCAAAACCATTATTTTTCAGGAAATGAAAAAAACGGCATATTGAGTTATTAAACATTGTATCGTTAAAGTTGGTATTATAACTTATATTGCTATCATATACTGTTGTGTACCAACATTAAGACAACATTTCCCCAAAATCATGTTTAATCGGAGATACGAGATTTATGACTCGGGAGCAGGGAGATACGAGATTATGCTGTCATTGATAAGAATGGTACGGACACAGACGTCGCTGCTGCCAGCAGTGTTCATCAAAGTCTGCGGTCGCGTTTAGCCTTTTGACAAGAGACAAGGCTTTAAGAGCTAATCAGAGCTAATGATTGTGGTTACATACATCTTCCTAAACTCTATTTTAAACGTTAGAGCTATGAGTGATGCAATACCAAAATAAAACGATAAACTAACTAGGCTGTCTAATAGGCGGAAATTAATCTGCACGCAAACAAAGTCGGCGGTCGCATTGAGCCTTTTGACAAGAGAAAAGGCTTCAATAGTTAACCAAAGCTAATGATTGTGGTTACATACTTCTTCCTAAACTCATTTACCTCAGAGGACGTGTTGCTCAACGAGGATTCGTTGCGACTTTCAATCTTGAGGAGCAGGGACGTGCAGAGAGTTCCTCAGGGGCAGGGGCTCAAATGTAAAATAGGGGCAATGTAAAAAAAAAAATAAAAATTTTATGTATATGTGTATATATATATATATATATATATATATATATATATATATATATATATATATATATATATATATATATATATAGGTCAAAAGTTTGGATACATTACTATTTTATATTTTTGTAAGAAGTCATTTATGGTCATCAAGCCTGCATTTATTTGATCAAATTTTTTATATACTTTAAAATACATTTTATGCAATTCTGATTTATCATCAATATTGGAAACCTGTGATACTTTTTTCAGGATTCTTTGATTAATAAAATGTTTAAAAAGCACAGCATTTATTTAAAATATATATTTTGTAACAATATACATTGAAAAGCTTGAGGTTTTGAATAAATGCTGTTCTTTTTATTTTTTTTTATTTATCAATGAACCCCAAAAAAAGGTTCCAAAAATAAATAAATAAATAAATAAATAAATAAATAAGCAGCACAACTGTTTCCAATACTGATAATAAATCAGCATATTATATCTGAAGGATCATGCACTGAGCTTTGATCACAGAAATAAATGATATTTCAAAGTATATTAAAATAGATAAACATTCTTTTAAATTGTAATAATATTTCATAATATTACAGTTTTTCTGTATTTTTGATAAAATAAATGCAGGTTTGATGAGCATAAAACACTTTCATAATGCTACATAATTATCAAAAATGGTAATATGATAAAATCCTTTCATGTCACCATTTCGCCAGCCTACACTTCACATAATAGGCCTGTAGGTGGCACTTGGCCTTCATTAATTATGATAGTTTCATGAAATAGTAAACGGTGCTTCATACACAAGCATCCATTTTCTCAGCGATGCAATTTGATTTATAAAATGAGACAAACCGCAGATCCAGATCGCTCTACAAATAAGCTTGTCTGCCCCATGTCATTTTCAACCGATTTATGAATAAGAACGGAAAATGTCTGCTCCAATTCACATTATTGTCCAATGAAATGTGTCAGATCATGATTGGTTGGTGTATTATACATGACAAACGGGCATTGATGAATTATGTAATATTCTCTAAACTATATATGGATTTTTTTTATTAAATCGACACACTAACTTTGATTACTGATGGGAAAAAAAAAGTTTAAAATATTGTTTGGTTTATTTTCTTTCCTTCCCGTCGATCTATTCACTGAAAGAACCATATATGGCTTGAGAGCCTATGGTTTCTGAACAGACTGTGGAATATCAGTCAGTCGAGCAAAACACACGCAACCCATAACAGCCTCAGATTGACAGATATCTAAAAATAAACAGGAATTTTCCGACTTTTGAGTGATTAGTTACCATTTTGTGCACATTGTCATGTTAATTATAATTCAAATTCATTGTTTTATTGACTACAATATCATTGCTATTTGTCTGAGAGGTTCACTTTTGAATAATTTTGATAAAGGGCAGGGGATTGAGCCCCCAAAGCCCCCCTTCTACACGTGCCTGTTGAGGAGACATAATGCTGCGAGGCTCCCGCGAAGTGAAGAAGAGGTGGAGTTACGAGACTTCTCAGACAGTTTTAGTGTCCAATGGAGTTACGAGATTTGCGCTCAAGCTATTTTCAACACTTTACATTGGTTAATAACTTATAAAAATAACAGACCCACATGGGGACTGACCAATAGCATAGATTTGTGAAAAAATATGAAATTGACAAAATTTGGACATAGGAGGTTTCCGCCCGACAGCGACGATTTGTACAACTCAGTTCGGTTCGAAAGAGATAAGATTCTATAGCCTACAGTATTTATAATGCAGAACAAATATGACGCAAATATGTGGACACATATGATTTATATGTGCACATATATGAACACACATGACGCACACGAGTGCACACAAAGCATGTAATTACTTTAGAACTGATTGTACAAATTTTTTACAATAAAACAGGCAGTAATAAACTTGATTGCCAAATAATCTAATCTAATGTTTTTGAAACAGACTGAATGAAAAAGTAGCCTAAGTCATTATTTGTTTGTTTGATTGGCAATAAAAAATTATATGTAAATTAAATGCAATTGCAAAGAAAATATAAATGAATTGTTAATAAATCAATTCACAAGCTCAAAATGTAACTTATTATGTCCATCCCACCATTATTCATTGTTTGACCTCGTTTTACCAAAGTACATGGAATTGCTAAATAGAGAGGCTAAAAGAAGCTAATTGACAAGGGAAATTGACTAGCTAATAGAAAAACAGCAGGGAAATGGAAAGGCAAATGGGAAACATAAATGCCCTTATGCCTGATTAGACCTGTATTCGTAATTCTGTTTGTGAATCCATTTTTTTTCTCTCTTTCTAAATTGCATTTTTTACATTTTCAAATTTACAATTTTATTTATGAATTCATTCATGTATTTTTATGTTGATGATCTACTCATTGAGTGTTTTATGTAGTTCTTGTAAATTCCTTTGTAATATTACCTATTTTTTTTGCTGCATTAATATTTCATTTATTCATTAATTGTTTTCAGTATTAGTCTTTTTTATTGGCCATTCAGAGATCAAATAATATATCACTTTTTTCTTTTGTCTTTATATAATGAATTGTATAGTAAAAAGTTTATTAATGCCTCTTTTGTATTGTACAATTAGTTCTTAATTAATGGAATGCTTTTTAACTATTTCTGTGAGACTTGTGCTCTTCCATGGGAACACACTCATTGAGTCACAAAATGAATGTGTGAAACTATAAGATCATTTTTTTAAATGAAATGACACAAATACTACAAAAACGCAAAAAAATTTTAACTCTCTCTCTCTCTCTATATATATAAAATGTCTAAATATACATGCATGCATAAAGGAGCGAATTGGCATCAATAAAATCTTTTGGATCAGTTTATTCCAATAAATTCGTTCCAGTTAGGTCATCTAGTGGCTGTCATGAATCTGGTCCATGGACTTTCATTTGTTCGCCACCAGAGGTCGCTCAGTCGTCACATTGACTCTCACACCACACAGACTGTCACACATTACCCAGGACTTCATTTCCCAGCAGCCATTTCCCTAATCACATGCTCACACCTGATACCCATCACACAATCACACACACTACTTAAGCCATGGACTTCCTCAGTCAGATTGCCGAGTATTGTATGCACATATCCCTCTTCTAGCGATAGCTACTCTACGGAGCCCACTTAGTTGCCTTGCCTTGCCTTGCCTTGCCTTGCCTTGCCTGTTTTCCCGTGTTTTGATTCTAGCCTGTGTTTCCTGGATTAACCCTTGCCTTGCTGTTCGGACTCTGTTTGCACCTCGTTTGGATTATTGTTCGTGTACCTGGATTATTGCTCTGCCTTGCCCCGTTGGATATTGTTCGCCGATCGTCAACCCACGCTTGCCCTAGGACTACTCTTTGTCTTGTCCCTGCCATACCTGTTTGCCATCGTCTGACCCTGCCTGTGTTTTGACCATGTTTTACAATAAAGCCTTGCACATGGATCCGCACGTCTCTCGTCTCGTCAGCCCCGTTACAGTGGCCCAGTCATAAAATGGCACTTTTAAAAATATATTTTTGCAGAACAAAGACACAAAATGCATTACCTATTCTCTGTATTGAATGTTTATTTATTTATTTATTTATTTATTTTTAATGTTTTTAGTGGAAATAAATGAAGACTAATTTTACATTACAATCACTGGTAAAAATATTAAATTTAGTTAGAAAAATATGTCAAAATCACATAAAACACTGCATATATCATCTTTATATCTTATTCAAATTAAATGATATAAAAAGTCGTTTGAATGATATTTTTGGATGAAAAAGTAAGAAGGAAGTCCTTTTTAGCTCCAGGTTACATTTGACTCGGTCCAGAGGATTAGGGGGCTAAATATGAGCCATCAATTATAAATGAGCCATGGCATAGAGGCATGCGCCATGGATTGCATGGATTTTGTGGTTTGTTTAAAGGTCTATGTGTTTGTGTGTTTATTTCAGGACCTGCACCTTCACCACCTTTGGAAAGGCAAGTATTACACTTAACTGACAAGTATGTAAGTGATATACCATAACATATCGTAGATTTGTGTGTTTCCTAAAAACTTTTTTTTTCTCGATTTTATGTCATTTTAAAGTCGAGGAGAATTCCCAAAAGCCTGGAACAAATCTTATTAAGCACTGATAAATTTGCTAAACCTGGGTCCAATATAAAGGACTACAGTGTTTATGACGACGCTGATTTATGGGGAGATGTCTGCAAAGACTTGGAAGTGCCCAATACATTTGCAAATCGGGTAAAAATCCATAAAGCCACTGCAATCTTTGGAAGGTATTTTCCCTTTTGTAATAAAAAAACCCATTTAAATTCCATTTAATCATTAGTTAGGGTTTACTTTGTGTTGCTGATCATGTCTATTTTCAGGGCTCCTGGGACATTTTCACAAAAGATTTAAAGGATGACAGTCCTCGTGCTGAAAAAGAGTCTGAATCTTCAGGTGAAAAGGTAGTAAAATTGTATATATTTTAACAAAACAGCTCGGTTTCTGCTTCAATAATAATGACAAAGTTAAGAATAAAAGAGTTTCTAAACTAAACCTGTTACTAAACTAAACCTGTTACTCATGACAAGGTTGAACAGTTACCATGAAGTTATTTTTTTAACTTTTCTTTATCAGGAAACTTCAGAGATCAAGAGTGGCTCAAAAGAGAGACATGATCATGATGTTGAGAACAGACCTTGTGGAGAGCGAAAGTCTTCCTTGGTAATTTGTCTGTCAGGTCATTCAGAAGGTTTACTATGGTGACTGTGCCATATTGTCTATGATCTGAAAAAATACAAATTATTGTTAAAGGTTACACTGCATAATTATCCAGATAGTGTGCATTATGTAAAATGAGACCCACGTGTTAACTTACAGATTTCAGATCCAGTCTTCTCATTCAAAACTTATTTGAAAGACAATAATTGCACTTTGTAATATTTAATAATAGATTAGGCTATATTTTCAGTTCTTATAATTAACAAAATCAGATTATTATTCTTTTTGCTGACACTGTCTCAAAGGAGCCACCTCAAAAGTTTTAAGCTATAGAAGCAGTTTAGCGTTGACTGGTTTTGCACTGTTGCTTAAAATGCTTTTTAATTGCACCTTTGTAATTATTAGGATGGAAGTGATGTGGGAGACTGGGAGTCTCCACTTTTGGAGCAAGACAATGAATGTTCATCTTCTTTTGAAAAGGTAAACTTCTTACTTTTTTTTTTTAATAACCTTCCCTTTGTAGGTTACATGTGTATTTATTTCAAATTATTTTACACTCTCACCTACAGGACGCATTGCCTGAAAGTGATGCTGCAATCACAAGTCATCTGGTAAAGCCTGAGACTCAACAGCTAGAATGCAAATCAGCGTTTCCTGATCAGAAGGTATTTCTCTATATATTATAGTAAGACTATAAAATTTTATTTGAGAAGTAAAAGATAAAATTTACCTGTTCAATATTTATGTATTATGAAGAGTTTACTTTGTGTTGATGTTTATGTGTGTTTTCAGGGCTCCAGTGAGAATCTGACAACAGCTTTAAAAGAAAGTCCACATGCTGAAAAGGAGTCTGAATCTTCAAGTCAAAAGGTAGTTAAATTGCATATATATTTTTACAAACAGCTCAGTTTTTGCTTCAGTAAGGAAAGAAATATTAAAAGAATATATATCAATATCCTATCACAACCCAAAAAATAGCAGTTTGATATGAAAAAGCAAGTAGGGATAATACATGAAAGCATTATTCAAATTATTTATGGAAAAAACAATTTGATTAAAAAAGTAACTCAAGAAATAGCACTAATCATTTGTTGCTACCTTTGCCTCAAAATGTGCACTATCTTTGAGAAATGTGAAACTGTCACACATATAACATACTGTAGATTTCAATGTTACAGGTTCATTTACAGAAAGGTTCCATTACAGAAAAGGAAACTAGTAATTTATAAAAAAATAATACAATCAATCTGTTTAATAGTAAAAGCCTGCATATCTATTTCAATCCAAACATATCATTGGAATTATTTTTGTGTTATAGGACAATGACAAGGAATCTGACTTGGCTGAATCAACTTACATTTCTACAGAGAGCAGTGAGGCAGAAGATAAATTCTTTAGATGTAGTTTGCCACAGGAGCAATGTTTTTTTTTATTGACAAAAAAGAATGGCAAGACCTGAGGAAGCATCGGAAAGGAAGATGTTTTCAAGGATTACAGTGGACAAACGTAATTGCAAAGGGAATAAGGTCAATTCACCCATACTGCAGTTTTGGTTTCAAACGCCACAGCGTCAAAACCCAGCAGTCACTAAAAAACACTCCCCTATTCAAATGCACTGGCTACTGCCGGTTTGAAGATTGCCCTGTTAATGTTACTGTGGAAGTCACAGATGAGGTCACCCTGAAGACTGCTGTGCTGTTCACAGGAGGAGATGTTTGCCACAGTACCACTGAACTAAAAGGGAGGCCAGTGCGTGCAGATGCACCTACTTCTACTGGAGAAACTCTGGAAAGCAAACTACCCAGAAGTGTCTATTTGGATTCCATGCAAAAACTCCCAGAGATGGTGATGCAGTCTGGGTGCAGAGATGAAGCACCAACAAAAGAGGTTCTGAAAACCACGTCATGGAGCCAAAGACAACTGAAAAGGCCTCATTCAAATGAACTTCTACGTCTCCAAATGCTAATTAATGAACAGAAGGGCTCAGACAATGAAGTCCTCCAGAGAGTCATGATGCACCCAAAGGGCATAATGCTGTGGTTAAAGAAAACGCTGTCAGTGTTTTACAAAAGGTGCAAGGAGGACATTGTATATCTGGATGCAACTGGAAGTATAGTCCAAAAAGGAAGCTCCACAAGTCCTCCATACTATGTGTATGAATTAGTTGTGCGTAATCCATCCAAGGGGGCATCTCCTCTTCCAGTTGCAACCTACCTAACTTGTGACCATACCACAGCGTCTGTCACATACTTTTTGCAGACTTTTCAAACTGACATGATGAAGCTGTAAGGGGAAAAGGCAGTCAAAAGGCCAATTATGATAATTTGTGATGGCTCTCTTGTGCTTCTGAATTCTATTTCTTTTACATTCTGCAAACTAAGTCTGGAGGATCTTCTGCAGAAGTACTTTGAAGTCATCACTGGCCAATACCAGGCAAAAAAGTTTGATCTTCCCATCCTTCATAGATGCTTAAGCCACATAATGAAAAATGCAAAGGATCTGTGCAAAAAACAGTAGGTCTTTTTGGGAAGGGATAGTAGTTTAAAGTTTATAGTAGTTTAAAACCAATTTTGCTTTTTCTTGCTGTCATTGTAGTATGCAAAGACATTACAAGCTTGGAATGCACACATTTGGGCTCCTTGCCTGTTCAATCAATCTGAAGCAGATAGATGAGGTGCTTCTCAGTGCCACAGTTGTGTTCTGTAGTCCCTGCAGTGGAGACAATGTGGCAAAGCATTACAACAACTTAGTAGTACTTATGCAACAAGTGGGAAAACTGGAATTCGAGGAACAAAACATTGTTGCTGAGGACTACAAGGTAATTAACACAGTGTGAGTTCTATTCATGTAGAATATTGACAGTACACAGCCATGCAGTATGGTCTTATGTTGGAATCTCTGACTTGATCTGCTGTGGATTTTTTAGAGGACATCACATTCGCAACCATGTGTGTTTTCCATCATGTACATGAAGACAAGCATGACAGTTAAATACTTTTTTTTCAGGATGTGCCCTACCTCTTGCTTAATGCTTCTATGGAGTAGCTGTCACAAAATTTGATGCTGAATTATTAAGCCATCTGTTTATTTACACAAGTATAACTATGTTTATTATATGTGCATACAATTAGAATGTCTTCACAAAATCACTGACACGTTTCATTTATGTTTTAAATACTATGCCAAACTATAAAAAGTAGTGTTCTAGTACATATACATTAATATTTCATTGTATAAAATTGAAAATATTTCTTTCCAGAATGATGTGGGAACCACAGCTCTCGAGAGCCACTTCCAGCAGGTAATAGAGAGAGCACCTCTTGACCTTGATGGCGAAGAAAACAATTATCATACTCCAGCATTCATTGCAAGATTGGCCAAGTACTTCCTCCCACATGCAATTCTGTGGTCTGGTCTGATGCTAGGTAGGTTTTATGAGTCTTTTGTAAAGTTATTATTTGATGATTATATATATATATATATATATATATATATATATATATATATATATATATATATATATATATAATGTTTGTGTGTGTGACCCTGGACCACAAAACCAGTCATAAGGGTCAATTTTTCAAAACTGAGATTTATACATCATCTGAAAGCTGATCTTTCAATTGTTTTTCCATTGATGTATGGTTTGTTAGGATAGGACAATATTTGGCTGAGATACAACTATTTGAAAATCTGGAATCTGAGGGTGCAAAAAATATATAAATATTGAGAAAATGGCCTTTAACCTCTTAACCGGCACCCCACATTTTGGGACTCACAGCTGAAAATGACCTACCTAACTTTAAATGTTAACAGTTCCTGACAACAGTGTGCTACACAGACAATTCTGGTGTCTTTGAAAAGAAGACCCTTTGGCCTTTACTATCCATCATTCAGAGTTAATAATACTCAAAAAGATAAAAAGTTATAGCCTTAAATTTAAGCCTATAGCCTTAAAAAGAATTATACCACACTGAATGATTTTTTATTTCATATACAAATACATGAAATAAGTCCTGGAGCAATCCAGAGAAGTAATGGGTTGAAAGTCACGTCTTATGAGTTTATATTTCAAATTTGAAGAAGATACCATGAAAAATGAGGTTCCTGCAATCATTTTTCTGAGACTATATACACTATACACTATACTATACACCCAGATAGCACAGGTACGTTGCGGAGACGTCTGTGAAAGATCGTAGCATCTGGTAAACATCGCATTTGATCGAACACCATGCATGCAGCGCCGGATCGGAGCAAGCAGACGAATCAGTAGAGCTCGGGTTTTTAACATAACACCAGACGCAACCGTTGTTGCAAAGAGCTTGGATTATGCCAGAAATAGAACGAGGAGTCGTGCCGCATCCAGGCGATAGTGATTATGGGGTTTCTCTTTTGTTGCGTGCATCGCACTGCTCGCGTCTAATAAAATACAAATAAAACAACAAACACACACAGGAACACTCTTTGGAACCCATCGTGCACAACCAGCCTTTAAATATGTTTTTGTTTGTTAAAATTGTCCATCTCTTTGTTTGCTTGATCCCTCCGTAGACAAAAATACATGCAAAAAATGCCAGTTTCTTATTTGAAGTGACCCTCGTTTCATGCTAACTGTAATTTTACCTACTTTATCATTGGTTTACATTCCTTGTATGTCATCTTGCAGAAAGCATAAATTTGACCCTTCTTATACCACGCTTAACTGCTGCTTAGAATTTCAATTGTTAACATTACAAGCTTGATAATTTGAGTAAGACCTTAATTTATACCATGGTCTGTATAAAGGTGAACGGTTTGTGTCAGGTGATTCTTTGCCTCCATTCCATGCATTACATATTCATATTTTGTTCCAAATAATGCTCTCCAATGAGAAAGTTAAAGGTGACAAAGGAAAAGAAAACCCTTGATGTTTAACTGAATGAGGAAGAAGCCTTTTGATGAAACACTATACAAATGTCCATTTGATTTGATGCCTCACAGAATTAATGATACTGACAAACCCCAGACTTGATTATGACAGTTTGCAGTACACTTTTTCTAGTGAAAGGAAATTCACTGAGGCTGTAGTAAACTTTATAACAATCGTTAAATAATAAAACATTTATGACACACTTTAATGTATTAACTGCTTAAAGCATCGAGGTGAGTTGACTTTATTCACAACATAACAGTCTCTACATAATAACAGTCTCAAATAAAGAATATAAAGAGCTCTAATAGAATAATCTATAACATCTGCAATAAACAAGGTGCAGATCGTGCATGGCAGACACTGGTTATAGACTGCACTTAATGAAACTTCGTTGCAACATGGGTGTGGGAATGATGGTGGGCTATAGGTAGATCTGTGCATTTTAGGATTAACCATTTCCTAGTGTGTCTGGTGGAGAAAAGAAATGGAAAAAGATATCAGAGCATTTTATAAGGAAACAATGTACAAGTTACTGAAGGTGTAAACAATAATACAATATCAGGCAGTGAACACCATGTACAATGCAGCAACATGCACACAATACTGTCAACAACCTCTGTACTAGATACTACACTAAGCTGTGCCACTGAAATCAGACTGATGAACATGATTGTCACAATATTAATTTATTTGAATAAAGTTTTTGGGTGAACCATCCCTATAAGGTCCATGTTTGATAGAGATAATTGCTCATTTAACAGTATTGCTGTGAAAGCTGACAGTAATGAATAAAACTGAACAATATTCCAACTACTATACATTAAACAGCACAGAGCCATTAACCCAACGCTGCCCTGTGTATGCGTGCCCAAACTGATCTAAGACAAGCAGAAAGCAGAAATAATTTGTAGAAGTTGCTGACAGATTTTGGCTTTCACATTTAGCTCATCATAATTGAATAAAAAATGTTATGCGACCATTAAAAGAAGGATTGTTACAACTGCCAGACTAATGCAGGCACAAGGGTCTTAATCCTGTAAAGAGCAATCAGCAAATCCATCTTAAAAATTAAAGATTAAGAATTTCAGTGGGCCCCTACATCCTGCCCAATTTTGTCCTCCAAACAACGTGAAAACTGAAGTTAAAGAAAACAAATATAGTGAATGTATTTATGTAGGCTGTGCTACACATTTGCAAAAAAACATAAAACATATTTAAAATGCTAAAAACAAAACACAGACTGGTTAACTGGTTATGGGGAACACGTATTCACGTGTATATACACGTATATTCTGAATATAGTAAATTAACATAGCTGCTAAGCAATTGTTTTACATGTAACAACTGTAGTAATTACATGTATACCCTCTTTACAGTTACTATATTAAACCTACATTTAAAGTAAATATTTTAGAAAAATTTTAGTCAGAATTATTACGCTCCTATTCTCTTCAATTATTTCCAGATTAGACAAGGACAGCCATCAAATGTAAGTCATGCACTGGAGAAACATGACTCAAGTCCACACGCATCTGTCGAAGCATCTGACAGGCCATACCACAAACAATATTTGTTTATTGAAGCACTTTCTCTGCTCCTTTCAAGTTTTGTGCTCTGTGTTTGACTCAAATAATCCTATCTACTCCAGTTATAAAAGATGCTGCTGGTTCAGATTTAACAGATGAAGTCTTGCCTTGACTGGACTCTTGTGCCAATTGTGATTAAGATTTTTAGTAGTATGGCTGTCACCATCTTTGATAATACTTTACTCACCTTTGCTATAATTAGAGGTAATATCACAAATAGAATACTGCTTGACTTCAGTTACTTGTGCATACAGACATCATCTGAAACACTATTGTAAGCAGTTGTGTGTAGAGAACATAGAGACTCACATCTGTAAGTAAATGCAGATGTTACTCTCAAACAGTGACAGTGTGAACATAGCCTACCTATGAGTCATAGTCCTTTTGTTTTTCTTTACTTTTATTTTTTTATTTTTATTTTTTTTTATAATTAATTGGGTTAAACTGTCTTCTGCTTTTCAACTCTGGACAAACTTTATTTTATAATTTAGAATTATAAAATAAGTTTATAGAAAATGTGTCATTTTATCCAATTAATCTAAAACATTATTTGATCATTAAAATAATCAATGGTTACAGCCTAAAAAAAAAAAAACATTCAAATATAGACAACAGTGCGCTAAACAACTGTTTACATGTAGGAAGAGGTTTGGTGGTGGAAAGTGGGAGAAAGGTCCTCACCCAGAGTTTGGCCCGTAATTTCCACAGCTGGTGCACCCAGGGGTTGTGGTGAGCTGGCGGCAGAATGAAGGAGATCAGCTCAAAATCTGCTTTACAACATTAAAGCTTGGTCATATGAGGTAATTCTTCTCAAGTGGTCTAATGGTCCTCATTGGAAGTTTGTCGACACCCCCTAGTTGTCACCGGACTCTGATAAAGATTGACACATAAAAGTTATTTTAGGGTTGGGTGGTGTGAAAATATATAGTGGGGTGACAATAAGAGTCTATTCAAAATATTTTATTGCTGTATTGTTTTTATAGTGGTATGTAAATATATTCAATGCAGCACAGGACTACTTAAAGCTATTGACATGTTAGAGCAATTTAAAAACAATGCATGGATGAGAATATATATCTGAACTGACGTTAAGTGTAATAAGCCTTGACAAAGAACTCAATGCAGTACTCATCCTGTCGGACAAACCCAAAGTGTACAAGCAGTAAGATGCTTCTCAGACAGTCTGTGAGTACTGGATTTTCTATTAATCCAAATGCAAAAAAAATCTGATTCTAAGAATATTTCAGTGTAAAAAAAAAAAAAAAAAAAAAAAAACTCCTGGCGGGAAACTGTCCTGTAGAGTTTAGGTCCAACTCACCCACCTGGAAGTTTACAGTAATCCTGAAAACCTTGATTAACTGTATCAGGTGTGTTTTACTGCGTTCATGCTATCTTGTGATTACCGTAGGCTCGAGATGGCAACATGTGATATTCTATTTGGAACCATTTACATCCTCGGAATGGGAATTATGCATTTCTATGGCACCACCATCAATAGTTAAATGGATCTGCAGAGGTCAGGTAATGGTTCAAATTACTCACATTATGGTTTGCATCGCGGTATTAAGAGCCCAGCTTCGACAGGGTTCGGTATGTGCTATGTACAGAGAAAAAAAGGGCTATTGTCAAACAAGTACAAATAATCAAACTACAATCAGTAGCACAAATAAATACAAAGCAAACAAACAAATAAAATAAACAGCGCTTTTCAGGTAGGTATTAACAGTAGTTTTCAGGTACAGAAATTGAAAAAAAAAAACAAAAACACTCATATCAACCAAAGTTTGCTATGCTCAACTGCAACAAACCAACAACATAAGGAACTGAGGAACAACCATTTTTGAACTGTCACTGTTGGCCTATAATGGAACAAAAATTGCTAAAATCAACAGATTTTACTAATACATACCAATCTTTGTGTAAAAATAATATAAAGATGCAGCCAGCTTTCTAAAGTCATTTTTACCCTCCTGTAATTTGGCTCCAAATCTTAGGTGTAAATTGCCATTTTCACCCCCCTACAAAAATGTGGATTATTCAATAAATATACTTAAATTTATCTCTCTTCAGAAAAAATTAAAATTAAAAAAAAATTGAGCCAGGGACCTCTGGTTGAGTTGACACAGAATGACCCCATAGTCTTTTGGATTATTGCAAAAAATAAGCTTCAGAAAAGCTTCAAAAAAGACAGTATCGTCTTTTAGTTTCAATCTTTCTAAAAAATTGCTGTGTCAAATTGTGCCTTATTTGTAAACAAATCTAAGGTAAAATTAAGTGAATAAAGGACCAAATTTTTGACGTGATCTGGAACTTCTTAAAAATAAAGTTCATCCACTCTATTCTATAAAGTTCATCCACTCTCTATTATTGGGATCAGAAGGAAGGCAATGCAAAAACAGTTTTTCCACAACTTGCACAGCATCTTGTTGTCTTTGGGGCCATTTTTATCGTTTGCTTTCTGCGTTTTCCTCTCTTGTTATTTACACTACATGCGTAAACCAATGGGTGGGGCTAAACAGGCAGTGATGTAGGTGGTGTTTATCTACACTATTACATCATAAAGTGGCACATTCCACAAGCAGTCGTTTTGGCAGATTGGCTACAATATAAGCTGTTTTTAGACTAACAAGACAGTTTTGACTTACAGGATGTTTTATAGTACAATGGCCTCTTATATGTCAAAAGATTAAGGGAATTTTGGTTTCTCAGTTTATGACCCCTTTAAGGAGTGTACTATAAAGTTAAATTATATTTAAAATATTTCAAATTATAACCAATATACATGTTTCACATTCTAATTTGAAAAGAAAGCATCCTTGCATGTTCTGAAACTGAAAAGTAGTGTTTTACTGTAGCATAACAAAAAGTTACTGTCATTTTGAAATTAGTGCAAACTGGGGGTTTAAGGTTTCAGGTAGGCCTTTATTAGGTTTATCAACACAAACTGAATAATCAAATGTGAAAAAACCCACTGCTTAGTCTTCACTGTATGAATAAAATGTACACTGAATGAATGAATGAATGAATGATGTATTTATATAGCACTTTATTGTGTATTGCTGTACACCCAAAGCGCTTTACAATCATGTGGGCAGGGGCGGATTGGCCATCTGGCAATTCTGGCAAATGCCAGAGGGGCCGGACCATTTTCTTTAACGTGGGCCGATCAGATTTATATAAATAAATAAATAAATTATATAAAACAATTTATATAAATTAATAGTTTTTACATGCCAACAGCGCATAATATGATGGCTTTTTAATCGCTCGCACGATTTTTTTTCCCCGGTGGGCCACTGTACAATGTGGGCTGGCCCATTCTGAAAATATATAAAGAATGAATTATAGTAAATGTAGCCTACTTGGCTGATGGACCAAATATAGGCTCAGACGAACGGCCCGAGCGGCCCACTTGAGTCAAACATTCTAATTAATTTTGCGTGCTCTGGCTCAGTGCAGCAGCTCAAAAGCGCTCGTCAATCTCAAAATGTTTAAAATAGCCAATCAAAGTGTAGAAGGCGGGATTTACTGTTCACAGAGCTAAACTGCAGGGCACTTGAATGCGAGCTGAGGTAAAATGTAAGCAGCTAAACATGACGAGACAATTCAGTAATATTTGCTAACTATTTACGATATAAAAAAAATGTTAAACGACAGACATTATTTTTAAGGTAGCCAATGCAAACTACTGTTATTCATCACAACATAAGATAAAAGTGAATGTTTGTAAATCCAGGCTTTCTTCTGTAATTTCACGTGTCTAAGGAAATGTTTAAAAAAAACCAAACATAGGCTACAAAAAAAAAAAAAAAAACACGTAAACCTAAAATATCATTCTCAAACGTAGCTACTCTAGAACATTGTTAATCTGAAGACTTTCACTTTCAAGTGCCGTGATTAGGAAAGTGACATATATTAGGCTAAAATAAAAATATAATTTGCTATTTCACATTAATTATTTTATATAGCCCTACAAATTGGCGGTCAAATGTTTGAAATAATTAAGACTTTATATTTATTTATTTATTGAAAGAATGCTGAATTTATATGATAAAAAAATACAGTAAAAATAATAATATGAAATATTATACTTAAAATAATGGTTTTCTGTTAAAGATATTTTAAAATTTTCAGCATCATTGCGTCAGTCTTCAGTGTCACATGGCTATTCAGAAATTATTGTATATGCTGTTTTGCTGCTTAATTATTATCACGTTTTATTTATGATCAATTATTACTAATGGTTCTTATTATTATCAATACAGAAAACTGTTTTTGTTTAATACTTTTGTGGAAACTGTGATACTTTAAATTTTTCAGGATTATTTGATGAATACAAAGTTAAAGAACAGCATCTTCTGTCTTATCTTAAAAAAAAAATAAAAAGATAGCATTTTATTTCTGTATTGTGTTATATTTTATAAGTAGTGTTAAAAATTGCTCTGTGCATAATGAGCTGGTGGGTTTATGGTGTGGTGTGGTGTGTTGCGGACCGGGTGTGGTGGGCCGCTCTGTGCCAGAAAGTCCAGGGCCATTTTTTTAGCCCCAGTACGCCACTTGGATGATGCGACGGCAGCCACAGTACAACGGCGCCAGTGCGCTCACCACACGCCAGCTACAGGTGGAGAGGAGAGAGAGTCATGGAGCCAATCAAGTGGATGGGGATTATTAGGAGGCCATGATTGATAAGGGCCAGTGGAGGGAATCTGGCCAGGACACCGGGGTTACACCCCTACTCTTTACGAGAAGTGCCATGGGATTTTTAATGACCACAGAGAGTCAGGACCTCGGTTTAACACCTCATCCGAAAGAGGGTTTTTGACACTATAGTGTCCCCGTCACTATACTGGGACATTAGGACCCACACAGACCACTGATTCTTATTAAAGCTACAAAGACATTCAGTCATAGACAGTGAGTGATTTTCTCTGTCTTTTATTCATTAACATTAAGCACACAGACAGAAGCAGGTTTAACAGACTGCTGTCATTTTAAGAGCTGCACGGATCCAAAATATTGTTACACGTGGGCTCTCTTTCTTAACTTTTTAATCAGAGGTGGCTTTCTGTGCATGTGATTACTTCGCTTACTGCATTAATAACATTAAGCATGTCACACAGACTTTTTTGCAGAAAAAAACTACCACTAAGGAAAAAAAGGTGTTTTCATTTGTCACATAAGCCTAAATAGTTATAAACGGGATACAATCTTCATTACATAAAGGTACTAAAACAATAATTAAGCCAGTCCAACACATCTTGTAATGCAGCATATGCCACTAAATGGCCTCATATTCACAGGATCTATTAGTCTCTGTAAATGATATACCGGTAATGTCTCTATGTTCTAATTGTTGACAAGCTAATAAGATGAAAAAAGATTAACATAAGATCACTTTAATAACAGGTTTAAAAAAATCTCTCATCTGTTTTAAAGGTACTTGGCAACAGGTGATTCTTTCCGGTCTATTGCCTTTGGCTTCAGGGTAGGTGCCAGTACTGTGGCTGGAATAGTCAGCCAGGTGTGTGAGGCAATCTGGAACTGTCTACTACCTGACTGCATGCCTGTGCCTGACGCAGCAGAGTGGAGGGGGATCGCTGCTGAGTTCCAGCATCTTTTGGCTTTCCCCAGCTGCCTTGGAGCAATGGATGGGAAGCATGTAGTCATCGAAGCCCCTCCATCCAGTGGGTCCCTATACTACAACTACAAAGGGACATTTTCAATAGTTCTCCTTGCAGTTGTTGATGCAGGTATCGCTTCAGGGTTGTAGACATCGGTGCCTATGGTAGAAACAGTGATGGAGGAACACTGGCTGCCTCTGCCTTTGGATCTGCCCTACGCCAGAGCACCCTGAGGATACCTGAAGACTCTCCCCTCCCTGGAGCAGAGCATCTTGGAGCCATGCCGTATGTGTTCCTCGCAGATGAGGCATTCCCGTTATGCCATAACATCCTCCGCCCTTACCCTGGACACAACACTGGAGAAAGGAAAGTTTTTAATTTTCATCTTTCCCATGCTCGAAGAATGGTGGAGTGTACATTTGGTATACTGGCAGCACAATGGAGAGTATATCGCAGGGTACTGGGAGTGTCTCCAGAGGTAGCTGAGAAGATTATAAAGGCCACCTGTATGCTCCACAATTTCTTGAGGAGGGATGTGCTCACAGCTCCTGCTCCAGCTTTGACAACAGAGCCATCTTTAGGAATGCAGAATGCACCCCGGCTTGGCACCAACAATGCCAGTAGAGATGCTATAGCTGTGAGGGATAGGTTTGCCGAGTACTTCATGTCTCCAGCTGGTCGAGTTCCCTGGCAAGACCGTTACTGATGCAGCGTTTCTCAAAATCAACAGCTCTTTTAAGAGCTACCCAAAACATCTATTTAAGAGCAATTAAAAAGTACATTATTCACATGAGCTTTAAAGCCTTGCCGGTTAAATGTTTCATTCGCGTGCTTGTCTGAAGCGTACTTTTTCTGAGCGCATCCCTTACAAAAAATAACTGCAGTACATTGAAGTGCAACTGCAGTAAAACTGCAGTACAAAGAAGTACAACTGGAGATTTGCAGTATAATGGAGTATATGACTGCAGTTCATTAAAGTTCAACAGCAATAAAACTGCAGAACAAAGAAGTGCAACTGTAGATTTGCAGTATAATGAAGTACAGATACAATATAACTGCAGTTCAGTGATACGCTCAAATGTATCTGAAGATTTCAGATGCAAAAACTTCTAAGTCTGATAAAATTTATTTTATTTTATTTATTTTTTATGAGCATTTTTTAAATAAAGCTCCTATGATTAGGTTCAGTAAATTCACTTTAATAGCAATGAGGTTCTTTTCATTGCCATTAAAGTCTTCTTGTATAGGCCATCTGCTGCAGTATTGTGCAACATGTAGCAAGTGCTGTGGTTACAGACTTGGGAAATGTTTATTTATTTTTTATTTTATTTTTTTGTAACATAGACTTCCTATAAAATATTCATACAAATATCACAATACGGCTGTGAGGAAGATCACAATACGGCTGTGAGGAACAGGTGATGGCGCTGTGAACGCTAAACTCTCGCGAGACGGTGCGCGATTTAACATGGTGGCGCGTCGCTGCTAGAAGTTAACAAACTTTTCCCCTTTATTTATTTATTTATTTATTTTTTCATTCACTTTACATACCACAAATACAATAAACTGGATTACAATTCGGACCTGGATCACCTAGAAGACTACATCGACGAATGCTACAATAAACTCTGCAACATTGGACGCTCTCAAAAAGCCAAAAAGCCACGCACATCGGGCTCACCCGCTCCATCCAACTCTTCTCCTTCACCCACATCTCCACACCTCCCGTGCTGTCCCGAGGTAAGCGACATACTTACATCCATAGACAATAAACTATCCGGACTGGACGCCAGAGTTGCCTTAATAGAAGTATTGCACAAAGAATTTCAAGAACTCCGCCACAGCCTGGAATACAGCCAACAACAAATCGACACGCTCACGCAACAAAACAGTTCACTCCAGAGCTCAGTTACAGCCCTCACAACGCAACTGTCCACTGTTACCACTCAGCTTGCTTCCATCACCTCCGAAAATAAAACGATGAAAGAAACAATTCTGGACTTACAAACACGCAGCATGAGGGACAACCTGATTTTCACCGGCATCCCTGAACCACCCACTGATGATCCAGAGAAAGCAGTCAAGGATTTTATGGTTAAACAGCTCAAACTCTCAATGGAAACTGTCAACAACATCACTTTTCACCGCGTTCATCGTCTAGGTCAAAAACTCAGTAACGCCACCCGACCCCGCCCAATCATTGTCTCATTCGAACATTTTAAACAAAAAGAACTGGTTCATCGACAAGGCAGGCAGTTAAAGGACACTCACTATGGATTTAACGACCAGTTTCCACAAGAAATCAACCATAGACGTAAACAGCTAATCCCCATCCGCAGGCTAATGATAAAAGAAGGCAAAAGAGCAATACTCATAGTGGACAAATTGTACATTAATGGACAGCTATTCAAAGACAAGGACATTACCCCCTGGCTCTATTAGCACCCTTCCCTCAACAATATCATCCCAGCCGTTATATACTGCCCTTGACCCCCCTCCCCTTCTATTTTCTTGCATCTATAACATAACGCTACACTATATAAGTATGCACCCCAGTCACCTATGTTTTGCTTTTCAAATTCTGTGTTGTTTTTTGTTTTATTGCGTGTTTTGTTGTAAATGCCTAGGTTTGTCTAGTGTTATTATGTTTTACTGTTCTGTATTTGATGTTTTGTACACACACATACACACACATCCATTCACACACCCATACAAATTCATTCATACATACATGTCAGTATAGCAATATTAGCTCAACATGCAACTCAAATTCATAACCTGGAACATCCGTGGCATTAGCTCTCAGACAAAAAACTACAAGAAACACACCTTTCAGATTCAAAACAAAACACTCTAAGGTCAGCACAATTCACTCACTCATTTTCAGCCACTTATAATTCAAAACAAAGAGGAGTATGTATTTTGATAAGCAAAAAAATCCAATTTGTTCATAATACAACTATTTCAGACCCAGAAGGACGCTTTATTATCATAAACATATCAATTAACAATAACCCGGTAACAATTGCCAACATTTACGGCCCAAATTCAGATGACCCTTCCTTTTGTCACACTTTTTTTCCTTCCATTTCAAATTTCTCCAACTGCCCGGTAATTATAGGAGGCGATTTTAACACCGTAACTGACCCATCACTTGACAGATCCACAAGCAATAAACGACGCTGGCAATCAGCTGACACAATTATACAGTTCATGAGAGATTTTGGCCTTGGCGATGGCTGGAGGCTACAGCATCCAACTGACAGAGAATACACATTTTACTCGCCGGTTCATTATAGCTACTCCCGCATCGACTTTTTCCTAACCTCCAGTAACACTCATATGGAATCCAGCTAATTTACATAAACACACCAGTAGATGGCGCTTTAACATTTCTCTCCTTAAAGACCCAGAGTTTGACAGCTATTTTAAAAGCGAGTGGACATCCTTCCTAGAAATGAATGGCTCTCCGAAGTCATCAGCTTCATTGCTTTGGGAAACAAGTAAAGCAGTACTACGAGGTAAAATCATATCATTCTCCGTCCATAAAAAGAAAATAGAAAAACAAGAAGAAATCAGACTAGAAGAAAAAATAAAAGAACTTGAAATATTACATGCAAATAACCCAACAGAAGTAATATATAATGAACTAAGAAAACAAAAATTCCTGCTAAACGAAATCATCAATAAAAGAACTCAATTTCTAATTCATAGACTCCGTCAAGAAACCTACCACCACAGCAACAAATCAAGTAAATATTTAGCCAATCAAATTAAAAGAAACAGAGAAAAAGTAACAATTGCAACTATTAAGGACTCAGCAGGGAAGCCTACCAACTCTCCACAAGAAATAAATACAATATTACGAAACTTCTATGCTAAACTTTATTCATCTGATAATAACAGAAGACAAGAGGATATTAATTAATTTTTCAATAATATTCAACTCCCAAAACTTAACATAGAACAAATCAGTGCACTGGACAAATCAATCACAGAAAAAGAACTTCATATCGCCCTGAGCCGAATGCCTAACAATAAAGCACCAGGACCCGATGGTTTCCCTGCTGAGTTCTATAAACATTTCTGGTCCATTTTATCTCCATTATTCATCAGAGCAATAACAGAAATAAAAGAAAACTCAAGATTACCAGTGCACATGAACACAGCAACTATTTCACTAATTCCCAAACCTAATAAAGATCCAACCCTTCCGTCAAACTACCGTCCTATATCTCTCATCAATGTAGACATTAAAATAATCAGTAAAGCTCTTTCACATAGAATTGAAAAAATTATCCCATTCATAATACACCCAGACCAGACCAGTTTCATCAAAGGTAGGCAGGCATCCAACAACACGCGCAGACTATACGATTTAATCCATTATTCATCACTACAACAGGAAAACACCATTATAGTCACTTTAGATGCAGAAAAAGCTTTCGACAGAGTCAACTGGAACTTTTTATTCACCACATTACAAAAATTTGGCTTTGGGGAGTCATTTATTAATTGGATCAAGATTTTATACACAATACCTTCTGCCACAGTCACCACCAATGGACTAACATCACAAAGCTTCACACTGCACAGAGGGACTAGGCAAGGATGCCCACTCTCGCCTTCTTTATTCACCATCTTCATTGAACCCTTAGCAGCAGCCATCCGCCAGAACCCACTCATCAAAGGAATCCACACACCCCAAGCACAACATAAGATTAGTTTATATGCTGATGACATTTTACTCTTTTTGCAAAATCCTCAATCATCTATGCAAGAAATAACCATTAATTCATACTCTATAATCTCAGATTATGCAATAAATTGGAATAAATCCTCAATTCTTCCACTACATCAAACCAAATGGGATGTGGCAGCCCAGATATCACCCATTCCTCTATGCACAGGTCACATCACTTATTTAGGCGTTAAGGTTTCCTCCAGGCTGTCAGAGCTTACTGGACTCAACTTCACTCCTTTACTGAAAGCATTAGAAGACGACCTTCACCGCTGGCTCAATTTACCACTTTCCATCCAGGGCAAAATAGCTATAATCAAAATGACAGTACTCCCTAAAATAAACTACTTATTCTCAATGATCCCAACCCAACCCACTCTCACTTGGTTCAAATCTTTAGACTCCATCATCACCCGATTCTACTGGAAAAATAAACCACCACGGATAAAATTAAGCACTTTACAAAAACCCAAATCTTTAGGAGGCTTAGAAGCCCCACATTTTTACCATTACTCACTAGCAAACCAACTTCAATACATATATAAATGGACCCACCCCACTCAATCAGACATCATATGGCTAGATATAGAACAATCACTCTGTGAAAACTTGCACATTTCAGACATCCCATTTATCAGTCAGTCCATTAAACACCACCCATGCTTCTAAGCCTTGACAATAGCTTCGGCTCTGACAGCCTGGTGGAAATATCACCAAATCACAAACTCCAAACAGGCTCCATCTAACCTCACCCCGGTCTGGAACAATCCTGACTTCACAAGCAACAAAAAAACACTCAATTTCCATAAATGGGCAGAAAAGGGCATCACACATATTAATCACATTTTTCAGTCTAACAACCTGGTTTCATTTTCCTACTTAGTCCGGGAGTACGGTATTGGGAGCAATCAATTCTTGAAATATTTACAACTCAAATCAGCTGTTTCATCTAAAATCAACACCAGAACCATCAATCCTCACCTTCCTTCCGCAGTAGCAGATTTAGTTAATATATCCTCCCCGAAAAAATTGCTTTCCAAAATATACAAAATTATAACCAATTCAGATAAAACCATAACTTTACCAACAATCAAATGGGAAGAAGACCTTTCTATTGCTCCTGATACCGACTTCTGGACTCAAATCTGTAAAAATATTTATTCTATGACTAAAAACGCCAACCTTCAACTCATACAGTATAAGACTCTTCATAGAACACACTACACTGGGGAAAGACTGTCTAAAATGGGATTCACATCAGAAACTTGCTCGCACTGCTCACAAAATTGTCCGGACACATATATCCACGCCACATGGCACTGCCCACCCATTCAGCACTTTTGGAAAGACGTCACTGAATCCCTATCTTGCCTCCTGGGCTGCTGCATCCCATTATCCCCCTTACTCTGTCTACTGGGTGATCTATCAACTCTCAATCAGGAAATAACAAAAAAAGGATACTCCTTGTAGCTTTAGCCATCCCCAAGAAAACTATCTTCTTGAACTGGAAATCCCGAAACACTATTCACATAATGCATTGGAAAAATTTGCTCAGACTACATCTCCCTAGAACATTTTTCACCTCCTTACAGTTATACTTCGGAACCACAACACTCCAGATCAGACCTCATTCAATTCTTACAAATCTGACACTCATTCTAATTATTTATTTATTCACATATTATTATACATATTTATACAAGGTTTTAGTAATACTATGAGTGTTTTCATTACTATAATTATTATTATTATTATTAATATCATAGAAACATTGAGCAGTAATAAGATGGCGTTGATGGGATGATGTTTTGTATAAGGACGGTAACGGTTTAATGAAGATCATAACACTAAATATACTAAAAATATATAAATATAACTAAATCAAATCGGCACCCAACATATACCACACGTTTTTAATGCACCGCATGCTGATTTTAATGCACCACACCCTTCTTTTAATGCACCACCTTAGTTTAGGCATACATACATATACATATAGTAATCTTACCGTGAATGGGAAGGGGGGAAAAAAATAAAAATAAAATAATAATAAAAATAAATAAATAAGTAAAAAAAAAAAAAAAAAAAAAAAAAAATATATATATATATATATAAACACCACACCGACACAGAACCTAGGATAGGTGTGGTATATGTTGGGTATGTGTCATTATTACATTATTATTATTACTATTGTTACTATTTTTATTAATTGTATTATTATTGATATTACTGTTGCCGTCATCAAAGGATATTATTGTTATCATCACCATCTTTATTATTATTATTAGTATTATTGTTATTATTATTATTAGTATTATTGTTATTATTATTATTGTTATTATTATTATTATTATTACGCATGCTAATACTACTTAAATACTACTACTATTATTCAGATTGTCATTGCTATTATCATTGCTGTTCTATTGCTGTTTTTGTGTTTTGTGTTCACCGTATGTTGTATGTTTTTCACTCTTAATAAAAAATAAAAAAAAATCATACAAAAATATTTTTGTACAAAAAAATATTTGCCTATTGAATATTTCACCCGGACAGATTAATAGCCCGCGCGTGAGATCTTCCTTCGCGCCAATGGTTGTTGTCCTGACAACGAGTCTCACAGCAGCTGATTACTTGTAAAGGTAAATCAGCTTCTTTTCCGTAGTGTCTACTGCAGGATGGATATAAAAGTATAAAATACGGTTTGGTTTGACAACATCATTCATATGTGAACTATCACAATTAAAGCTCAAAGACATAACAACATTACTCCCCGAGACCATTCACAAGTGTGACAAAAGAGAAGAAATGCTTTCCGGAAGAAGTTCATCAGGCGAGCAGGAGCGAGTCATCCAGTTTAGCGGTGAGTATAAAGTCTAATGTTCTCATATATCTTTAGTGATGATTTTAGAGAGATGTAAAGAGACTTCACGGATATATCTTATTCAATCCGCTGAGATGAGAGGAAAATGAGAGGAAAGCCGCTTCAGTACAGATCTGTACCGCCCGCGGGTCTGTGTGCGAGGAGCTTATGATACACAGAGTAGGGATGGGCGGATTGATCCTAAAGTATCGATACTTTCGATACTGATGTTGTATCGAAAGGATCGATACTCACATAAAAATTTCGATTCTAAAGTGCATTTTTTTAACCATTAATTTTATTTATTTATCAAGAAAATTCGGTGCATAAAATAAGCTTCTAAGTGGCAAAATAGACTATATTAGTGAATAATTGTGTTGGATAGAACTATTTCTCCTGCTCATCGGAACACACACAAATGCTGAAAGACGGAACCAATCAATCACAGACAGCGTTCACAGCTCACAGTGCTTGTTCAAATAGGGCTGCGTTTCCCAAAAGCATCAGAAGCATAAGTAATAATAATCAGAAATGTTTCTTGAGCAGCAAATAATATTAGAATGATTTCTGAATGATCATGTGACACCGAAGACTGAAGTAATGTAATCTAAAATAGAAAATAGTAATTTTAATGGTTATATTTCACAATATTGCTGTTTTTATTGTATTTTTGTTCAAATAAGTGCAGCCTTGGTGAGCATGAGACTTATTTAAAAAATACAAAATTACAAGATTACAAAATCTTACTTACCCCAAACTTGGTTTATTTATGTAATATTTATTTTAAATAGGCTAGTTTGTGCAAGTAAATTTATTTAAACTGGTTGTTAAAAGTTCAAATTGATTGTGTTAGGTTCTGTAATTCCTGTTAATAAATCTGTCAGAAAAAAATAAAAATAAAAATATGCTAAAGTTTCACCTTTAGGAGTACAGCAGCCTGGCAGCCTTTTACACAAATGGTTTACATGGTTTTATTACAGTAACCACAGTTTACCACAGTATTTGTAGTAAAACTGCAGTAACCACAAATTTACCATGGTAATAATAATAATAATAATAATACATTTAGTACTTATGTAACCATGTTTATTTTTCATAAGGTACCCTCAAAGGTGCACCTTTGTAACTTATCTACCCTTAAAGCATGCATACCTGTATGGTACTAATATGCTCCCTTTTAGGAGTATAGTTGCACCTTTGAGGTTACTGCCCCAGTAAAGGGCTAAAATACAATTTTAGTATATTTTATTTCTGACATTTTAAACAAAAAAAAAGGCCTATTAAATGTTTAAAAAAAAAAACAAAAAAAAAAAACATGGCTTTAAAATCTAATATTAAGTGAGTATAAATACTTATTATATTCTTTTAATAATTTAAAAGATCAGTTTAGTTTAGTTTAGAGGTATCGGTATCGACGATACTGGGCTTGAAAATATCGGTATCTTAAAATATGAGGTATCGCCCATCCCTAACACAGAGCACACAGAACTCAAGTCTGATAGAAAGACAAAACAACTGGTTTAATGCTTTTTCACTACACTTTTACTATAATAAAACAAATCATAATTATATTATAAAATCTTCAAATCTAATCTAATAAAACATCAACATCTCAATCCAACCAATGACAACCCTGTGTATATAGATTCATTTAATTATGCAGTGGCTCAGCAATTTGTTATAAGCAGATCTGTAGAAATTAGTGTCATTGTCCAGCTCAGTTTAGTTCTCATTCCAATAGCATCAGTACATCATTTATAATAATATAATGAACAAAATTGCACTGAACATACTGTGTGTTTGTTTGTTTGTTTGTTTCTAGGAGAGCATCAACCCCTAATTGACATGAGGAAAAAAATCATTGAAAAGTGTTCAGTGTACAGTGTACCCCTGTTTGCTACAGAGGAAGCATTAGGAAAGAGGAGAAGAGAGAAAGTGAAAAGGCACTCAACAGATGTTGGTGAGACTTTATTTCTGGAAATGCATTAAAGGTCACTGATATTCTAGTTAGCCACAAATGTAAACCTGATTTTAGATAGTGTTTAAATGAGATTCTTAACTCCAGCTACTTGTAGGCCTACAGTCCTGTATATTTCACACTAAATTGTGATGCAGCCTGAATCATAATCACACCATGTTCTTTTGTTGGCCAGAGGAGAACTGATCACTAAACTAAACATACTTTCTCCCAAGGTTTTTTTCTCTATTCTGTCACCTGATGGAGTTTGGGTTCCTTGCCACTGTCGACTTTTGGCTTGCTTATTTGGGGACACATAATATTCAGCAATATTATTGATCTGACTCCACTGACAGTATTGGATGAGGACTGAACTGAGCTAGATGACGACACCACTGTTTTCTACACAACTGCTATGTAGATGCATTGGAATTATTTTATTTTTGATGATTTTTATATAGTTATTGAAATAACTGAGTCAATACTGATTTCAACTGAACTTTTTACTGTTTAGAGCTGCTTCACAGCAAAAGTGAATTCTGTTTGCATCATTATTTTTCTTTTTATCACTGTAAAGCAGCTTTGAAACAATCTGTATTGCACTATATAAATATATAAGTATAAATATATAAAGTATATAAAGTATAAGCGCTATATAAATAATGGTGACGACTTAAATTGGTTCAGATCTTCTAAAAAAAAGTGCATGAAACAGGCAACCTAAAAACAGTTTATTAATGATAACTGTATTTGCCTTTGTTTTATGTTAAATTTCTTAGTAATATCTGACAGTATTTAGTATTGCTATACACAAAAAAGAATAAATCAGGATTTTTTTTTTTTTTTCACAGCACTTTACACCAACATTTATGTTCAGTAGTGTGATATTAATGTGTGGAAATTGACTTTTTTTTAGTGTTTGATTGCTATTTTCAGGAAAATGCACTGGTAATAACTAAAGAAGAAGACCAAAAATATAATTCAACAGAAGATGATGGCTGTAGTGAAACAAGCACTCAAATAATGGTGAGCAATAATCTGCTAGAGAGATGGTAGTATACCTTGTGTCCAAAATTTGATTTATTGCCCCTCATAAAATTCCACCCCCCACCCCCCTTACTGGACACCTGTTTTGGACACCTGTTTGTACACCCCCACCCATCTAAATGGGGCCATCTGTTTTTATCCAGTCCAGCGATCCGAAGGAATTTATGACTGTTTTGGGAAATGTGTTTTTGTGTGCGGGGGTGTACAAACTGTTAAAAACTATGTGCTTTAAACTTTAAATTGTGAAACAGCGTTAAATGGGATAAAGGGAAGTTTTTATTAAAGTTTTCACACACATATCAAGAAAAAACATCAAACATACGCGTAAAACGAGCAATGCAATGACCGTTTTTCCCTGCAAGTCAAGACGAGCTAGTGTTGTTAATTTAAAAACTAGTTAGAGTTTGACAAAGTTAAATAAAAGTCAAAGTCAAAGTCAAAGTCAAAGTCTGCTTTATTGTCAATTCTGCCACATGTACAGCACATACATACAGAGAATTGAAATTGCGTGACTCTCAGACCCATGGTGCATACAGTTAACAAAACACTAACAGTAGACGTAGAATGCAAATAAATACAGTTTAAAATATAAAAACAAACTATACAAATATACAAATAAGGACATTGTAGAAAAAGAGTTTGATTAAGTGGCATAAGGCACATGGCAGATGAAATGCAAATCGGTTAAATAAACAAAACTAAACAAAACAAAACTGTGCAGATATGAGTGTAGTGCAAAAAGAGCTTAACAAAACGAAAACTGTGCAGATATAAAGAGTGCAGTGCAAAAATAGCTTATCAGGCTGTTTAAAGTGACAGAAGAGGTAGTTGAGTGGGGTCAGTTCAATACTGACTGAGGTAGTGGGCAGTCCAGTGGTGCACTAAGTGACTGGTGCGGGTCACAGTGTGTAAGTGGGAGGGGGGGGTCAGAGTTCAGTGGTGCGTGGGGCAAAAGAGGCAAAAGAGGGGAGGGGGGGCAAGGTCGGGAGGGAGTTCAGCTTCCTGACAGCCTGATGAATGAAGCTATCCTTCAGTCTACTGGTCCTGGCCTGGAGACTCCGCAGTCTCCTTCCTGATGGCAGCAGACTGAAGAAGCTGTGTGTCGGGTGGGTGGGATCACCCGCAATGCAGAGGGCTTTGCGGGTGAGACGGGTGTTGTAGATGTCCTGGAGGGAGGGGAGAGAGACACCAACAATCCTCTCAGCTGCTCTCACTATGCGTTGGAGTGTCTTGCGGCAGGACGCATTGCAGGCGCCATACCACACAGTGATGCAGCTCGTTAGAATGCTCTCGATGGTGCCTCTGTAGAAGGTGCACATGATGGGGGCCGGGGCTCTGGCTCTCCTCAGTTTGCGGAGGAAGTAGAGACGCTGCTGTGCTTTCTTGGCCAGTGCTGCGGTGTTAAAAAGAAGAAGAGGTGAGCGTGTTCGCTCATCTAAAACAAAAATGCATCAGGTGCGTTCGTTAAACAATACGGCAGTTTTTCTGTTTCAATTTAAAAGTAGTTAGAGTTTGTTATAAGTAAAATAAAAAGTAAAATAAAATAAAAAGTAGGTACTGAACGTCTTACCGTGATCTAAAACAAAAAGTATAAGATCGTTAAAACAACAGCATAAGATACTTGTCAAAATCTATGTTGCACTTTTAAAAAAGCTAACGTTTGTTACGTATACAAAGTAGCTGACCGACTTACCGTGATCTAAAACAAAAAAGCATGAAGCGAACGTTAAGCAATAAGATACTTGTCAAAATCTTGTAACATTACACTTTAAAACTAGTTAAACAAAAGAAAAAGAGCCGCGTAGGCCTATCTTGCCGTGATCTAAAACAAAAAGTATCAGACGCGGTCGTTAAAACAACAGCATAAGATACTTGTCAAGATCCACGTTGTACGCCACCATTAGTTACAATTTTAAAAAGCGAGACCTTGTTACTGCCAGGAAGTTAAAAGAAAAAGAACCGCGTAGGCCTATCTTACGCTGATACATCCTCACACGCTGCTGTCCAAACTCAAAATGAGCTCATGAGCGCTGCGGTCAGACCACACCCCCACTACCCGCCCCTAACACCGGTGGGGAGGAAAGATTTAAAAGAATTAAACAAAGTAATGTTTTAACATTAGAACAAAAGTTATTTTTAATAAATCTTTGACATTTCTGAATTAATGAAACCTTCTTCCTGTTTTTAACATTAGACCACACTTTTTCACTTTAAAAATTAGGTTACACAAGTTTTCTTGTAAACAATCACCTCTAAGCCACAGGTTTTTATTTTATTTAGTAACTCACCCTTAATTTATTAATTCCTTTATTTACTCTTTGATTTTTGTCAACTTTAGGACTTCTGCTGTGCTATATAACCCAGACTTTTTTTTTTTTTTCACTTTAAAACTAGGTTAGCCTAGTTTTTTCTAAACATTCACCTCTAAGCCACAGGAAAATGTTGTTTTATTTTATTTTATTTAGTTAGGCTATTCACACTTAATTCCTTTATTTACTCTTTGATTTTTGTCAATCTTTAAACTTGCGGTACGGTATAACAGTTTGAAAGCATACACGCGTATGTGGACGCAAACTGGTATGAAAGCAAATGTTTTGGCGGGGTCTTTGGATTTTCAGTCGTAATTAGATGCCTAAACTTTTTTACAACTCATTTACAACTTACGATATGTAAATGTTTTGTCTCACGCAGTGCGGCGAAATGAGAATGGCGCTGTGTGTCTGGACGTATGATTACTGACGCGACCATATCAGATCAAGAGGGCTGTCGTAAAACATCTAAGATGTTTCTGGGGCGCGACTCATTTGCAATCTAACGAGTTTTTGAGGGGATCTGGCATCGTAAACTTTGTTAGGATGTTGGATAAAAAGTTCATTGATCAAAACAGATCATCTCTCTAAGATGTTCAGTGATCAAAGGACATCCGTGTTAACCATTTTATGACGTACACCTGCGTGTGTGAACTCTGTCAAAAGTTTAGACTAAAAGTTCACTGACCGGTCAAAGGATGTGTGCCCTTTTGAACCTTTTATATAACACATCTGGAGAAGTTAAAAATTAGGTAAAGTTGAGAATCGAGTATTTATAACGAATTTATAATCTATTCGAATGCGACTTCAAACTGATGTTCACGATGTGAAGAGATAGATAAAGAAGAAGTCAATAACAACAAACTTAAATAAATAGAGGACCCAAAGATGATTGTTTAATAAGAGGGTCTATGCTGTAGGAAAATGGTGTTTAATTTACTACATTTTACTTAATTTTGTTATTTCTTATTTCTTTATCCGATCTTTGATCATTGCCATGTTTAAAACATATTACGCTGTTGGTCTATACGTAATACGGATAATACAAATAGATCCCATGATCTTTTCCGACGTAAGAATTACATCAGACCTACTTCAAACGTCCATTTGAACAGATGGTTACCATCACGCGAGATCAATAAACAGATATCCCGAGCTTTGATTTTTCGGCGGTTAAAACCCCCGTTGCGTTCAAACACGCGTAGATAAGGAAAAACCGTGTCTACACACAGAGATGTGTAATAAAGACCAGACAAGTTCTGACGTAGATCACACCCGCTAACATCGCGCCAATTAAGTTGTAAATGAAAAAAGAAAAAGTTTCCTCATAGGGACAAAAAATAAAAATAAATAAATAAAAGTCCCCACAAGGACAAGGATTTTGGATATTGCCATTTTTGACCCCATAACGTAGGGTGTACCTGAACCACACACACACACGCACACGCACGCACGCACACACACTTGTTTCGCTATCCTTGTTGGGACTTCCATAGGCGTAATGGTTTTTCTACTGTACAGACCGTATATTCTATTGCCCTACACCAACCCTACACCTAAACTTAGCCCTCACAGGAGACTTTTTGCATTTTTAAATTTTCAAAAAACTTCATTCTGTGTGATTTATAAGCTTTTTACCCGTGGGGACCTCAATTTAGGACCCCACCGTGACACAAGTCCCCATGAGTCTGTGTGTATTCAGGTTTAAGCCCCCACCTGAATAGAAAAACAGGTATACACACACACACACACACACACACACACACAACACACACGTAATGGTTTTTATACTGTACAAACTCTATTTTCCGTCAACCTACACCAACTTTACACCTAAACCTACCCCCTTACAGAAAACTTTGTGCGTTTTAAGATTTACAAAAACTTCATTCTGTATGATTTATAAGCTTGTTTCCTCATTGGGACAAAAAATAAAAATAAATAAAATAAATAAATAAATAAAATATCCCCACAAGGACAAGGATTTTGAATATTGCCATCTTTGTCCCCTGAGCCGCACACACACACACACACAAATCTGAGTATGCTAAATTTTAAATATGAGCAAAATCGTATGTTGTTTTTACTTTTTGTTGTTATTTAAGAAATGTTTTCATTTTAATCTAGCCTGTAGATAGTATGTGTACTGTAAAAGAAGAAATATACATTTCACTTAAAACTTCTCAGTAAAATAATTACACCTACAGTTTAAACATGTTTACAAAGTTTTAAACACATTGTGTGTCACTAAAGCAAGTCATGCTGTCTATTGTCTTTAAATTAAACTTTAGTTTTATTCTTTAATTTCTTTAAAATAGCCTGATGATAATGCACCCAAGTGCTTTTCTCACATGAGTAGATAAATCTTTGGATGTGTTTGTGACAAACACATAATTTTTTACTTCAGAAAAGTTTTTGAAATGTATGACTGAACTTTTCTCATTTGACAGACCTGCGTTTCAAATTATTTACCCGAGGTGTTTAACAGCCAGAGGGAATGCATGTTGTTTTCTAATGTTCATGAAACCTTTATTGGTCTAAATTTCTCACCTAGAACACAAAACTCGTACATTTTGACTATTTGACTCTTTTGTGGGTATCATGTCATTTGAAATGGTTTACTAAAGGATTAAAGCACCAGCGTCTGTGTTTTCTGCATGAAAGAGATGTACAAGGATGTTTCAACTATTATCGTCATTTCTTTTTGACCCTAATAAACTTTATACGGTAAGTGATACAATGTACACTTCTCATACTATGTGTGTAAACACCTGTGCTAAAACATTTATGAGTATTTTTTGCATGCCAACAGATTTTGTTAGGGATGTGTCACATCTAAGAATAACAATCTTTTGTAAATGACATTTTTCTTACACCACTAGTTTTAGTCATATTATCAAGATTTCAGATGCCCGTTCACAATTTGTTTGTTGGACTGTGTATGCTTTTAGGTGAAGACACCTCTTTGTGAGCTGTCATCATAATAGGAATAAATAAAAATCAAGAAATTAAGTAACAGTCTTTTCTCTTTGAGATATTTATTTTAAGTGCAACTTTGTGTCTGTCCATGATGCGAGAACACATGAAGCATCAACACGAAAATTAAGTCATGCTGTTTTACCCTTAAAATTATTGAAACTGAAACAAAAACTATTGCACTGAAAGCTGAACATTCATTTAAGTTTGAGCATGTTAAAATTTTCACACTCTTGTAAAGAGTATTGATAAATTTCATCCATAACCTCTCGTACATTCAAGAGACAAAATCACTAAGAAAGAGAGTATAGCAAGACAAGAAAATGTTTAGAATGCAGATAGAATTCAGAAAATCGGTTTCATAAACAATTGTGAAAGTTTATTAAACATGGATTTGTAAATTATATTTTTATTACTCCGCTGGATTTAGTCATCTTGCTCAGATAGCAGATGACACAATTCACATTTAGTTTGTTTGGCCTTATTTGTTTTAAGATTCCTCCGCAAGTTCATGCTAATCCTTGCATGGGAAAGCGAGCATGACAAATACATACTTATTCATTTAAGAAAATTATTGAACATTTGACTGAACTTTTTATTATTTTGACAAACCTCCATTTCAAATTATTTCCCTTGAGGTGTTTGTTTGTCCACAGAAGCTTTTTCAACACAACGACATTAAACACTATCGCCATCTTCTGTGACTCAAATAAAGCAACATCTCCGGTGTACGTAAGCATCTACAATGTGTGCAGGTGGTAAACATCTTTGTTTCTCCACTTCTGTCATATTTGTTAGATGTAATGCAAACGATATTTTGAGAACTATGATGTTCCACGCTTTTGTAAAGGTTATAGAAAGAATTCAAACATAATCTTTACATAGGAATTATCTTTGTGCAAAGCGAATTGACTAAAAATCATTGAATTACGAAATGCAAAAGTGTATACATCATTTAAGAAAAATTGCTATAATGCATACAGAATACAGAAATCCTCCTCTTGATCTATCGTGACTGACATTTTACTAAGTCAGACGATCAGGATTATGGATGAGGAGGCTCACATTTTGTTTGTTGGACTGTATATGTCATTACTATCACTGTACTGTAGGTGAGGCCTTCTCTCTGAGAGCCATCAGCATTCATTGTTTATAGAAATAAATGAAAATTAAGAAAAATTTATTGAGAGTGTTTGACTAAGATGGTATTTCTGTTTTAGGACAGTTATCCATCTATTTGATGTGAGACCCCATTAAGTATCGACACAAAAATTAAGGCGTGCTGTTTTACACTTACGACTGAAACATATCTAACCATTGTGCTCAAAGCTACACATTCAGTAAAGTATGAGGTTGTACACAGTCTTGAAAAGGCTACAGACATAAAATATTAAGGATTAATTAATTAATTTATTTATTTAGTTAGTTAGTTAGTGCACCCTATGTAACTCAAGAGTCCAAGTCACTAAGAAAATAATCATACGAATACAGAAAACCCACTCATGATCATGTGGGTATATTTTTGTAAATGTTGTTTTAAATTACTTTTTTCTTACGCCACTACATCTAAAGCTCTTGTTCGGATAGCTGATGACGATGTGCACATTTTATTTGTCGTACTCATTTCTTTCAACATTTCCGCTTGAGATTAAAGTGTAGGTAATGTGACCACAATTAAGAACCATAAAATTATACCACATTCCCTTTGAAAAGGTTATACAGGATATAATCGTTTATACAGGAAATATGTATCAGTATAACAAATACCTAATACTGAAATCCTCTCTTCTAAATATATTGTTAAAGTTTTAATGTTGATTTTGATGGCCTACCCCACTAGCTGATCCCACGCTATACTTTTTCATTGTTTTTTTAGATGAAGACTATTCTCAGAATCTGGTCAATCATGTTGCGAGCGTTTGCTGGAAAACATGAACAAATACATTATAAGATAATAAAAGGATAGTCCTCCTACAAGAGATTGTTTAAACTGAGATTGCGATGTACTGTAGAGCTTTTTCTGGTCTGTCTACAAAGCGGCCACGAGACACAATAGTGTTACGTGTGTCTGGTGTGTAAAACAGCGCACGACGAAGGAGTACAAACAAAGAGTTCTTTTTAATAATCCTCAGGGGTAAAAGGCACAACCAAACACAAATCCAAAAGTAGAACTAATAGCAGACAAAAGACCAGGGGAGAACACAGGCTTTAAATACTAGAAACAATCAAGGGGAAACAGAAACAGGTGTGGAGCTAATTAACTAATTACCATCGAAACAAACTAGGCAGGATGACAGGGACATAGAAAACTAAATGAAAACAGATCATAACTGTGACAAATAGATGTTACATGTACATCTATTTCATTTAGAACACAAAGTTGCGCATTACTAGTTGAAGATAGTGTGGAAACACTATTTTCTTTGCACACGTCTCTAAACATGTCTTTAATAAATAATTCACAGATGTCATGTAGTTAATTCATTGAAAGGTGCACGTTTTTGACCATTTTAGATGGTCTGCTCCAGCACACAGACATGTTTTAGGTATTCATCTGACCAAAAGGTTTGATCCTGGGGAAACACACACAACAGCAGCTGTGTTTTGTCATGATTGTCTTTATAATTGATCCACTTTTATTAAAACAATACGGCATGAAGTTACTGTATTCAACAGCACAGTCCCTTGAAATATTGTAGTATATCTTTTTTTCCTTCTAAATATCTAAACACGTATTTAGCTTAAATATTAGTTAAGTGTTTACAAAGTTGTCATGCCTGTTGTTGAATTTTATAACATATATTTCACCAAACCTAAAGGACTGAAAATAGGTTTAGCATAAGTCCGCATTTCAGCTGTTAGCCTGAAAATGCAAGTGAACTGAGATTATCACTGAGATAATCTACACAATGTGAAACAAGCTCACAGTTACATTAGAGTTTTGGATTTTAGTTTATGTTGAATATTGTTTGTTACTGTTTCACAGGTTTAACACCTCAATACTTGAAGACACGCACTGTATAAATCACAAAGTTTTCCACTGTAGTAGTCCGACTCTGAAACCAGACCAAAAATTAGCTTGAGACTTGTTGTAGCAGTATGAAAATTGTCGTGTTTTTATCTTTCTATGATTTGTTCGTGTTGTTCTGAACCACGGTTTCATTTTTAACATCACAATTCGTATTGTATTGTCATGTGTGATTGTAAAAGTTTTGTGTGAGTGTCTTGTTTTTTTATTGTTTTTTGCAAACAGCACTGCTGTAATGTTAGCGAGCTCTTTGTGTTCGTCATATTTGTCAATATTTATGTGAATTTGCTTGATGAAATAAAATATTGCTTTAATCCGTCATCTTCACCTCGACACATTTAAGTTATATTATTATTATATTGTATCAGATATAAGTTACAAGATCGTTTCTTATTAAATATTAATTATTATTATCATTTGTACTTTAAATAGTTAGTTTCATTTGTCTGTCTCATTTTTTTTTATCACGTTAAACCGATACAGACAGAAAATATTAAATGGTTCTCTCCTGAGTCCTAAATAGGCTAATATTGTGATGTGAACACTTGCATGTGATCGTTTGTCTAAAAAGTATTAACCAATAAACTAACTGAAAAAAGAAAAGAAAAAATTCCTCTATGTGATCACATTTTCAAGGTTTACATTAAGTAAACTTTGAAACAGTTTTAGAATATTATTTATTAGAAGTTCTCATAAAGAGTTTAGTGTTTGTATTCCCAGTGCTATTTGATAATGAGGACTACAGGATTTAATCTTATTTTTGCTATATATATTTTTTTACATTTGCATTTCAAAAGAAAATGCGTAATAAAAAAGTACAAAGACTAAATAAGGAAGCGTTTCTCTCTCTCTCGCAGATGCGCTTCTTCACTCTAAATAATAGGGAGTAATTTTTTCAACAAAAATGCTTTATTTTTTCTTTCATTTTTCAACATTTGGATAATTTTTACTCAGCTCCTTGGTCAGACTTAACTTAGCTTTGTCTTTTTGCTGCTTCTTTGCATCCTCTTCAGGAGAGAGCAGTTGTCAGCAGCGGCATCAAATTGGTGCGCAATGTCAGTAATCAGTCTTCTGGCAAGATAAATGTCTGGCTAATGTCTTGCATAAAACAACTTAAAGACATATGATAGCACATATTTCTGTACATCTCGAAATAAGGTGCATTTTAAGTCAATAATTCCTTGATCAATATGAATATTTTGATTAAAAATGTGTCTCCACGTACTATTAAATAAAATTCTAGTGCATTTAATCTATTAAATAACAGCAGAGTGAGCGAGTTTTTGGATATGGTAAGATTAAACTTATTTTAGTGAATAAAGTACCACATTTCAGCTATCATTTTGTTAGGGTGGGTACACAAAATGTTATTTTATCCTTGCTTCTAGGAAATACTCAATCTATATGCTTTCTAACAGCTTCATGTGGTCGCAAACATTTAATTTTAACGTGGCTTTAAGCACTATGAATCATTAAAGTTTCACTTTCACCTTGACTGAGCTGGTAAATGTGATGTTTACATGGAATAATCATATGAGTTTACATTATGGTATGAACCCAGAGTCTTCGCATCAGTAGGAAAGCAAATAAACGAGCATCTTACTTCCAAAAACTTGTTGCATTTCAGGGCAAAGTAAAAAAAACAAAAACATTGTCGAACAACAATATAAAATGCGGGAAACTATTAATTGGTTACTCTACAATTAATTATACTGTAAATTATTAAACTGTTCGGCATGATGACGTTTAATGTGCTTTGGGTGACCAGAAACAGACCAGATCAGATTGGGTGACCTGGTCAGATTGATTAGAGTAACGTTAGCTGCCTTAACTGTTCCCTCAATAATGTGTTTAATTACCCACTATCATCCTAGCTAAAATTAACATTAGCACTGAACAAAATATTTAGTATTGCCCTTTGTGCCTAACTTAACCAAGAAAAAATGATTTGTCCTAAAATATGGAATAAATGTGATAAAGAAAGCATTAAATTTACCTTTCTCGTACGTTGACACATTGTTACAACACTAATTTTGTGTTTTAAAACAAATTATTAAACTATTTGTATTTCTTGAAAATTGTTACTTCAATTAATGTTTTGCAAGATAGAACCTTATAATTCCAAGCGGAAAATTACTTTTTAGAATTAGAAGGTTCTATCTGCATTTGACCTGTTCCAAAAATCCCCATTTAAAAATTTGAGAGGATTTTGATATTGTACATTTAGAATACATTTCTCTGTCATTTTCATGTAGGAAAGAGACTTGTTCCCCATATCAGTTTTGCAATATGGAATGCAAAAACTTAATATCTCAAAACCACTCAGAATGCAGATAGAACCTTATAATTCCAAGGATACGAAATGCTTTTATCGGTGTTCTTGATAAAAATGACTCAAGATAACAGTGCGACTACTAAAAAAGCTTTACTGTCATAAAAACACAGATTTGTGAGCATTATTGGAATTAGAATAAACATGCAACACACCTCGTGCTTGTCATCACAGAATCTAACCAATGAGAATAAAGTGTGTCGTCATCAAGGCTCTCGCAGCCGATTTTGAGCAACTGCAGCGCCTGACCTCGGCGGCTGGTCTCGTTTTGCTCTCGCGGTACTTTCATGGCACACGTGATCGTAAGGCGGCTGCAGCGCTGATCAAATCGGATAAATGTTCTAACCAGAATGCATTGCTTTTGTCAGGCGGCAGCCGATCTTTGCTGCGCCGCATGAAGTCGAACAAGCCTATTACCAAACAATAAGGGTCACATGACACAAACCAACCAATGGGAAACAAGGCACATGACTAAAGCAACCAATCACAACATGACACACAGACAAGGGTAGCACATGACATGATCACATGAGGGTCAAGGAACACATGACAGGAACATGAAACAAGGCAAAATATCAAAATAAAATACCAGAAAACCTAAACAAGAAACAAAACCAAAAACCCCACGTTACAGGATGCTGCTGTACAAGGTTGAGACTTTTTATTTGAGGTGTCAGTTTGGTTCATGGATCTTCTGAGTCCGGATGATATAATTCTGAAATAATGAGGTTTTTGATAAGCAAAGAACTGAAAAGGCAGTAAAATGTGGATGGAAATAAAATTAATTAATAGAAAAGCTATTTTCATGTTTTTAGGCATTAAGCATCCTTAAAAGCTCAGTTTACTTGCACAATAATTTATTACTTGTTTTCAGAAAATATCTTGAATTAAGTTATGCAATTCAATGTATTTTATGTAAATGTAAATACAATTCAATGTATTTTTAATGCACTTCAAATAAGCATGTTGGGAATACAAATGCATTATAAACATACTACTTGAATTTCAAGTATAGTTTTAATACATTTAATACTATGTCTTTTCCACCTGGGTGTATATATATATATATATATATATATATATATATATATATATATGTATATGTGTGTGTGTATGTGTGTGTGTGTGTGTATTATCATAATGTTACTAGGTCAAATACATTTAGGTGTCTGCATCAAAAGAAATTTACAAAAGTGATCTTATATACATAGAAAACACATTAAATAAAAGTAAAGTGTGAACTTTAATATTTTTAAATATGTTTTGGGAAAATAAAATGTCAAAATGTGGGTGAAATAATGTTCCATTGTCATTTGGTGTAACTTTTATATTTATGGAAAAAAAATGAAACAACATGCTTATTCTGACCTGTAAATATTAAAATATATCAAAGAATAAGTGACCATACTACATTGTATTGTGTTTTAATGATTAAAAACTTCTTGCTGATAAATGGGGAAAACCTAGGATAATGGCAAAGTTTAAACATGTACAATTACAAGAAATTACTCTTTTAATATGTCATTAAATTATTCTTTTTAAATATGCATGACAAGATATAAACTATTGCTGCACTGAATGACATTTTAGTCTGTCTTCTGTAGATCATGGTAAAAAAATGTGTATTTATTATTTATTTTTAATAATAAATAATACATTTATTTTAAATGTATGATAGAAAAAATAAAACGTTATTATATGTTATACGTAAATACATGTTCTATCATATACTTTAAAAAACTGTCTATTGTAATATACCTGTACATACAATTGTCAATTTGAATATTGTTGTTCCCTGTTAACTTATTCTATCTTTATTTTTTTATTATCTGAGTTTTTGTCCTGTCACTGTCATTCTGTTGCACTGTGGAAGCTTCTGTCACGAAAACAAATTCCTTGTATGTGTGAACATACCTGGCAATAAAGCTCATTCTGATTCTGAATAAATTATTTTATTTTATCTATTTAATCTAACAGGACACATTCTAATGTATTCACAAAATACATGTTTCGATGCTTGAAAACCAGCCTTTTTTTGTCTTTGACCCTATACTGCACTTATTTACCTCAATGCACTGTAAGGTCTGCACAGCAGTCAAAGGCTTTCCTACTTTTTGACATAGATCACATTCCAGTACCTATCAGAAAGAAATATATAAATACAAACATACATACATATACACACTTATGTGCTGACACAAACTAAAATAACTACATAAAATAACACATACCCAATTTTCAATGTCAACACACATGCCATACCATAAAATCTGGCACAGATGGCAGCACGTGTTTTACCAATCCCTGTGTGCCCACCAATCGGAGAGGAATGCAATTCTTCAAAGATCATCCTAGCTTCCTCTTTGGTTTTGTTCACTCTTCTACTTCCAAAAAAAAGTTCTCCATCCATTAAAGTGAAACATGACTGAAGTACACTAAAAGGGCGTTTGCCATTGTTGGAAAAGAAAGAACAAGATAGCAATAAACATAATTGAAATTTTAAGTTAAAATAACTACCCTTTAGGTTGAATTTGAGTGCATATCTACGAAGGTTCTGCCTTCTGGACTTATCATACCCTGACTTTTATTCAGTTTTTCAGTTGTCGGTTGCTAGTTGAGTTAACAAGTTGAATGCGATAGGTTACCTTATTTAATTTTTTTGTTAGATCAACATTTTAGTGTTTTTTGTAGAAATAGTCAAAAACTTACCTTACATGAAGAAATTGACGCGCGAGTAGTAAAAAATTATGGGCATTGTTCAGCTTGACAAAAATGACGCAATATCGATGTGCGCATGCGCTGTAAGCTCTGGTAGGACAATCTGACGGATAGGATAAAATCTCAGAACACCGGCGATTCTCAGAAACGAAGTTTTGGATTTTAAATAAGGTTTGGGCGCTTTTTTGAAGGGAAAGGGGTCTGCAATGTCGCTAAGTTGGCAACACTGTGCATCTCCATTTCTCCAACTATGGGTTAGGCCACGGGTCAAACAGAAAATACACGCTGCGTTAATCGCGCATTAATAAAATTAGTGCCGTTAAAATGAATTTGCGTTAACGCTAATATATATATATATATATATATATACACAGTATATATAAGTATAATGTAAAAACATGCATGTACACAATAAGTGCATTGTATCAAATGATTAATTTAAATATAAGTACATAGTAGTTAAGGCCACCTAATATAAAGTGGGGCCGGAATAGTAAAAAGAGCAATTAAAGGTTTCTGACAAGAGAGGTGGGATAAGGAGGGAAAGGGAAGACACTTGTACAGAATTCAAAGAGAAGTAGGTCTGTAGAAATAAGAGGGAAGACGTGGTTATTTCAAATCTCCGTATAGGTCATACGGCTCTCAACCATTCCTTAAATATCATTGGGAAACATGAGTCAGGTTTATGTAATAGCTGTAAAAAACCAGAGACAGTAGAGCATGTTCTGTTATAGAATGCACCAGATATAAAAATGAAAGGTTAAAACTAGAAAATCAAATCAAGTCAATAGGTATTAATGGTTTGTCAATTCAGAATTTATTAAGAAATTCATCACAATTTTTCAAGATATTATTAAAATTTGTATAGTTACAAATTTAATTGAAATAATTTAATAATCCCCCACCCTCTTATGTATAACGTGCATCACACTCCTTATTGATGCTCCACACTCAATCTCAGTAGGTGGCGTAAATGCACTATAAGTTAATTTGCCAACCGCCACCAAGTCCAAAGAAGAAGAAGAAGAAGAAGAAGAAGAAGCAGAGCGCGCGCGAAATCCAATCGGACAGCAGCTGAAGATTGCCAGGTAAGATTCCCCGAATCCCCGGATCCACCATAGCTCTCGGTACTGTCTGTGTGTACCTGTCTGTTCAGTTCTGGTTTGTCGGGTCTATTAGTTACGTTCCCTGTGTTTCTTTGATTTATGTTCAAGGCTTCATGTTGGATTATTCCTGTGTTTCGTCATTAAAGACTGTTATTTAGTTATTTCATGCCTCCTGTGTTCTCCCTACTTCCTACGTTATGTGACAGTATGCATCATTATTCTGAATATAGATTTTCTGCACCAACTCAATTTTGCTATCAATTCTGACAGTTATCGCCTTTTGAAACCATTATACAAAAATCAGGGAAATACATTTCTTTGTACCGTCTCACAGCTCCTTTAACAAATGGCACATCACAATGCTCTTTTCTGACATAACTTTTAGAAATGTCAGGCTTTGAACCACAATTTGTGCAACAGGATAATATGGGCGTCGGACCAATCTTTTTAACTGACCTAAATAATTCTCAAGAGGAATTCCAGTGGACCATGGCATTTCACATCATCAGCTAAGTGAACAAGGCCATGCACGTTATAGACCACATATTCCTTGCCATAGAGCTACACAAAGAGCTTCCAAAAGCTATTAGTAATGACTTTGCATATTCACACATTACAGAGCATTGAGTTGGATCAGTAAGAATAGAAATTGCTACTGAGAGAAGCATAAAGTTATTGTAAACAGGAGTGCTTACAACATCATGAAGAACGTCTTAGGTTACGTATGTAACCCCAGTTCCTCGAGGGAACAAGACGCTGTGTCTGAAGACGCTAGGGGAACGCCCTCAGCGTAACCGGCTCTGAATACAAATGAAATCTGTCCAATGGATGGGCGAGACGTCACGGGGGAGGTGACGTCATGACCAGCTGGTATAAAAGCACGTGCGGTGCAAACCGGCGTCAGCCTCTGGAACGAAGCAAGTGCTGGCAGGGATGCCGGAAGTGTGGCGTCGGGATGCAGCGTCTCGTTCCCTCGAGGAACTGGGGTTACATACGTAACCTAAGACGTTCCTCTTCAGGAACTCGAGCTGTGTCCGAAGACGCTAGGGGAACGAGATATCCACGCTGCCAGACTTCCCAATCCCTGCCCAGTGTGTATCCCTGCGGAGCACAACTACGGCGAGAGGACGGAAGAGCCTGGAGTGGCCCGCATGTCCAGGCCATAAAACCTGACAAAGGTCAGGGGCGTAGACCATCCCGCAGCGTTACAGATGTCCCGAATTGGGACACCTGCGAGGAAGGCCTCGGAGGCCGCCACACTCCTAGTGGAATGAGCCCTGACTCCCATCGGTGAGGGGAGGTCAGAGGACTCGTAGGCAATGTTAATGGCATCCACTATCCACTGACTGAGGGTCTGCTTGGAAGCAGGGAGACCTCTTTTAGGGGGACCATAGCAAACAAGCAACTGGTCCGCCCTGCTCCACAGGGCAGCTCTGTGGACGTATGCGTCCAGTGCTCACACTGGACACATACAATTAAGAGCCACTGAGAGGGCCTGCAAATCCCCAACTCTCTTCAGAAAAGAAATCGCCAGAAGAAATACACTCTTCAGGGTAATATGGCAATCAGATATCTCCTCAATAGGCTCGAAAGGAGGCATGCAGAGAGCATCCCAACACCACAGCCAGGTCCCAGGGAGGAATCGGGGACCGTACTGGGGGCTTTAGCCTCAGCGCACTGTGGAGGAAACGTGTAACTAGGGGGTGTCCACCCACTGACTGTCCACCAAGAGAGGCGTGGTAGGCCGAAATCGCCGCCACATAAACCTTCAAGGTGGAGTGGGTTAACCCTGCAGAGAATCAAGCCTGCAGGAACTCCAGCACTGTACCAACCGGGCAGTTAACTGGGTCGAGCTGGCGATCTCTGCACCATGAAGTGAAGAGTCTCCACTTCAGGGTGTACAGTTTCCTCGTAGAGGGAGCTCTGGATTGGAGGATGGTCTCCACAACCTCGGTTCAGAGACCGTAAGCTATGAGCTGTGCCCCCTCAGGGGCCACACCCACAACTTCCATAACTCCGGGCGGGGGTGCACCAGGGTGCCTCCTCCTGCCTGTGAGAGGAGATCCTTCCTGACGGGAATCTCCCATGGAGAGCCGTCGAGGAGAGAAATCAGGTCCGAGAACCATACTCGGCCTGGCCAGAACGGAGCTACTAGCAAGAGCCGGACCCCGTCCTGGCGCACTCTCTCCAGAACTCCAGGGAGTAGAGCAATCGGGGGAAAGGCGTACAGACGAAGCCTCGGCCACGTCTGTACCATGGCATCCAGCCCCAGTGGAGCTGGATGAACTAGAGAGTACCAGAGGGGACACTGCACTGTCTCCTGAGTAGCGAAGAGGTCCACCTGAGCCTGGCCAAACACTCTCCAGATCTGCTTCACCACCTCGGTGTGAAGCATCCATTCCCCAGGCCACAGCCCCTGTCTCGACAGGATGTCTGCTCCCACATAGAGATGCCCAGGGATATAAACTGCTCTCAGTGAGAGGAGTTTGCCCTGGGACCACACAAGGATCTGGTGCGCCAGCCTGTACAGGGGGCGCGACCGCAGACCTCCTTGGTGGTTGATATAAGAGACCACTGCTGTGTTGTCGGTGCGCACCAACACATGGTATCCTCTTAGGTCTGGGAGAAAGTGTTTCAAAACCTGAAACACAGCCAGCATCTCCAGCCGGTTGATGTGCCAGGCGAGAAGATGCCTGCTCCACAGACCGCAGGCAGGGTGGCCATTCATGACCGCTCCCCAACCGGTGAGGGGCGCGTCCGTCGCTAGCATTACGCGGTGACATGGAGCTCCCAGCACCGGGCCCTGTGACAAGAACCAAGGTTGTATCCACATGACTAAGGCACGTAGGCACTGCCGTGTGACCTTGATCATGCAAAGCGGGTTTCCCCTCTGGGAAAACCCCTTGGTCTTGAGCCACCACTGTAGGGGTCTCATGTACAGGAGGCCAAGAGGTATCACGTTGGACGCAGCTGCCATCAGACCTAGCAGTCTCTGAAACTGATTCACAGTGAGTGACTGGCCTTCCTTCACTCCCCTGACTTCCGTGAGGATCGACTCGGTCCGAGCAGGGGACATACGTGCCTGCATCGTGGTCGAATCCCCCACCACACTAAGATAAGTGGTTCTCTGTAATGGAGAAAGCACACTCTTCTTGGCGTTCAGTCTTAACCTCAACACTTTCATATGAGCGAGAACAACATCTCGATGTCGAGCCGCCCTTCACTCTGAACGAGCGAGAATCAACCAATCGTCGATATAATTGAGTATGCGGATGCCTCGTAGCCGCAGCGGAGCTAACGCGGCGTACACACACTTGGTAAAAGTGCGGGGTGAGAGTGCTAGGCCGAAGGGAAGAACCCGATACTGGTAAGCTTTGCCCCCGAAAGCAAACCTCAGGAACCTCCTGTGAGTAGGAAGGATGGAGACATGGAAGTATGCGTCCTTTAGATCGATCGTGACAAACCAGTCCTCGGACCTGATTTGTGACACGACCTGTCTGAGTGTGAGCATCTTGAACTTCAGTCTGCTGACTGAGCGGTTCAATTGACGCAGATCTAAAATGGGACGCAATCCTCCATCCTTCTTGGGAACTATGACGTACTGGCTGTAGAACCCGGACTCTCTTTCTTGAGGAGGGACCACCTCGATGGCCTCCTTCCTTAAAAGAGTATTTACTTCTCATTCCATTACCAGAGCCTGCTCGGGATCCACCAGAGTGGAATTCACCCCGTTGAATCGAGGCGGGGGAGAACCGAACGCAGGACCCACTGAGACACATTTGGCAGTAGTTTCCACACTGCGAAATAGTCTACTAAGGGAACCAGTCTCTCGAGACTGGCCTCTGGTGTAATCTGGTGTAATAGTTGCTCCAGAGACCCCCAAACGGGTGGCAAACATCTCAGCTCCGCTACGTCTCCGGGCGGAAAGAACTGAGACATATGCTCGCTGGAGACCGCTGCGCCCTGGAACACCGTACATGGCAGGGTTGGCATAGCTGCCTATGGCAAAGCTGCCATAGACCCCCTGATGGCACGGGCGATCTCCTTGGTGGCACGGAGAGACAAATCAGCGGTTTTGCGGAGTTCGGTGATATCCTGCGCACTAAATCCCTCGCCCTCATCCAACTCAGCCTGACCTGCTGCCGCGTACCCCTTGCCCACCAGCGTCGACGAAGTGCGCAACGGCTTGGTGGCCAGGGTCGGAGCCTTCAGAGACGATGCCTCGCTAGAGGACAGATAGCTCGCAAGCATCTGTTCAACACGCGGCATCGCTCTGTAACCGCACTCACTCGTCCCCATCACATTACCATAGTAATCCGAAGAGGGGACGAAGAGGCGGGCCGAGAAAGGTTTTCCCCACGACTTTGACACCTCAGTGTGAAGGTCGGGGAAAAAAGGCAGGCTCCGATGTGGAGATGGAGTCTTAAACTGCAGAAAGCGCTCATCCAACTTGCCTTTCTGCGGATCGACATGACACTCGGGCGGCCAAACAAGATTAATTTGGCCAGGGCCCGAGTGACCACCTCCACAAGCTCCTCATACTGGGGCGAAAGAGAGGGCACAACGTCTTTGACGTTTCCCGTGTCAGCCTCCTCGGGGCCAGCGCCGCAGGGAACGCTGATGAAAGAACCCTCTTTAGAGAAGAGGGCCTTTCGGGAGTGAAGTACACGCAGAGGGAGGCTCTCGCAGTGCGGGCACTGAGCCCCCTTGAGAGCCGCCTCCGCATGTCTTGCTCCCAAGCAAACAACACACAAGCTGTGTGTATCACCTGTGCACAAATAACGTTCGCAGGGAGGAACACACAGCTTGTACTGTGATTTGCTCTCATCGCCCTTATGTCTAGCTTTGAACTGGCTTTTAGACATACTACTGAAAACACACAGAGCGCTAGCTGAATGACAGAAAGCTGACGCCGGTTTGCACCGCACGTGCTTTTATACCAGCTGGACATTATGTCACCTCGCCCGTGACGTCTCACCCATCCATTGGACAGATTTCATTTGTATTCAGAGCCGGTTACACTGAGGGCGTTTCCCTAGTGTCTTCGGACGCAGCTCGAGATCCTGTGTAGCAGTGTTCGTCAACGAACCTTTTTTCTATGACTAAAACGAGACATTGATGAGCTAAAACTAATATCTGATGATAAAAACTATGACAAAATTTATGCCGCGTCTTCGTTAACAAGACGATATGGAACTAAAATGTTATTTGAGAACTACCGGACATTCAAAATACATCCTAAAGGCTAAGTTAACTGTCTTGTCTTTCAAAATGTGTGTCTCTGTCATTGGATAAGGGGCGTTTGCATATCTAGTCTCAGTAGGGCAGCCGCAGTGGACGGATAAGCTACCAAAACGCGAACTAGCAATCTGAAACAATGGCCTCAGCACCTGAATGGTTAGGGACTGGGTGACCAGACGTCCTGTTTTTCCCGGGAGTCACAATTCGTTGTCGATTAACTTAAAGTTAGCGAAGGCGGGATAGGCGGAATCGCACTGATAGAAGTGCTCTCTCCTGACGCTCCACTTCTTCAGTTCTCATACAGCGCGCGATCAGTTCTCAGTTCTCAAATACACACACAGCAGTCCAAATGTCTGTCGTGTAGAGTCAGAGTATCTCACGTAATACAGTTGGTTATGGCTTAAGTGAGCGTAAACAGGAGGGAGAAAACTGAATGTGTGTCAGTATTACATGCCAACCTTCCGTCTTAAATGGACAGCATTTCTAATTATCTGTGTCATCAATGTTAACCAACAAAATATGTTAAATAAATGTATACTTAAGTAGTCCTACTGTATCTGAAAAATGAGTTTAATTTGTATCTCTACCAAAAACTGAAAAGTTATTCCAGTTTTTCCAAATTCAATCCTTGATTCAAATTTCTCATAAACTTAATTGATTTGGTCTAAAGAGAGAAGATTTTGTTTGAATAATACATATAAAATAGCTACCAAAATAAACGTTGGTAACTGCAGTTTGACTAAAAGTAACGACTAAAAGTTGACAAAAATGCAATGACTTTTTGTCGACTAAAACTAGACTAAAACTATGAAAGACTCAAATGACTAAAATGTGACTAGGACTATTAAGCATTTTCGTCTCAAGATAAAGACTAAGACTAAATCAAAAATGCCTGCCAAAATTAACACTACTGTGTATAGTAAAAACTGTCTTAGTTCAGTTGCCTTCCAGCGATTTTTCTCTTCAGTTGACCTTGGTTTACAAGGAAATTCAGATGGGACATAATTCTTAAAGGGGACCTATTATGCAAAAATCACTTTTATAAGGTGTTTGAACAGTTGTGTGGCTGCAGTGTGTGAAAACATCCAGCCTATAATGGTAAAAATCCACCCACTCATTTATTTATAATCTAAAAAATAATAAACTGTCTCTCAGAACAAGCTGTTTCAGATTCTCCCTCTGTTCACGTCACCGAGGGGAAAAAGTCCCACCCATTTGTGTAGGGTTGCCACCCATCCCTTAAAATATGGAATCATCCCATATTTAAAGGTAAAATGATGCGTCCCGTATCTAATCAATACGGGACGTGATTTGTCCCGTATTTTACAAAGGCCAACACATTTGAACAAATAAATAAGTATTTTGCACTGTTTATAATACTAATAGCAATTATAATGAAATCAATCTCATAAGAAGTTGTAGAATATCAGAGCGAATCAGACAAATTAAGATTTGATCGGATTGGTATTGAACAACCCAAAGAGCGAAATTCCAGAGAGGCCCAAGAAAACAGGACAACGTCATAAATCTGTCCACGGTACCCTGGCGCCTTGAGTCTGGAGAAAACCAACAAGCCTCTTTCACAGAACAACTTGCAACATTCAAACAAAAGAACACTTATTGATAATTCCAATTCAGGAAGGAGACTATCAAATTTGGGGCAAGTAATCAGGACTGATGGTCAAAGACCGTCACGTGTAAATCTGTGATCGAAATCAGAGCTACAGACTTTCTTGGGCGGGTCTCCACATAGAAGAAAGATCAGACTGAAATTCCTTTGTCCACAGAGTCGCTTCCATATGCACCTAAAATCATCTTAAAAGGACTTATGAGCAACTAATGAACTCCATATTATGTATGTAACCCACACAATTGATGATCATGTTTTAATCACATATTATGTATGTATTTTAATAACTAGGGAATAGTTTAAGAGTTCATATCCTTGTTTGGTATATATGAGTTTGAAAAATCATGCTTTAAATGTTTCTTCCAATCAATTCTTTGTCAAATGTACCATAGTCTTGTTAGAAAAATCATGTCCAAAATTGTACTCTGTAAGACCGGGAAAATTCTGACCATGTGACTGATAAGATAACATTTTAGATTTATGAATGGGGAGGAGAAACATACAACACCACGAGCCAAGATCATTTCTAATTGGTCAAGACCAGCATTAGGAGGTATCTGAAAGCCGAGTTTAAATACTCAGGACACCATCAAACTCTCTCTTGGTTCCTCTCTTGCTTCTTCTTCTCTTTTGCCACTGTGTTTTGACGCTGCTCTCTGAGCGTGCTCTGGCCTACGTGCCAGCTGCTACCACAATGAGAAGAAAAACCACCTAGTCTCGTTACATCCTTTTATTCTTTTACTTTAATTTCTTGTCTTTCCGTGAGAGATTTGTTAAGTTAAGTTTGCCGCAAAGTCCAGCTCTGACTGCACCCGCCCAAACTTCAACCAGACCAACTCCGCATCAAGAGCCAACGCCCCAAGACCTCACTATGAAAGATCACTGAACTCAGCCAATCAGCAACCTCGGGAAACCCCTTTCTGCAAAGAGGACAACAAAAGGGAATCCCTTAACACAAAGGCAACAAGCAAGTAACCTCCAGATTCTAGCTGAGCTGGTTTATTTAATATAAATTTTAGCCTCATTGAGAAACTCAATGCGAGGGTTAATTAAGTGATTGATGGTTCAGGTCTATAGGCAATTGCACATATTGCTGTAAACTTGGGATTTCACATTTTCATTCTTTAAACTCATCCTTTCCTCACTTTCTCTCTTTCTGCAACGTGTGAATGTGTGAATGCGTGTGTTCATGTGTTAGATTAGATTAGTTTACATGTCTTAGGTTTATATAAATAAAGTCTTTTTTATATTGAAAAGAGAAGTATCTTGTGTTTTGTGCTTACAAGTTAATGTCTTAAACTGCCGATCTTGTTACTGTGCTTATTAATAGTGTTTTCACTATATTTTGGATTTTAATATCCAGTGCAGAGTTGATGTTATATGGCTCGTTCAGTGACTCACTGCCGACTCAGTGATCAGCCGTGAAACAGTGATTCTGTTCAAATTCCCTATAAAATCATAAATGATTCCCTTTGAGCTAAATTGACTTGTTTCCCTTATATATTACGTATTTACATTTTACAAAGTATTAATAGAGAAGTTCATTTGCGCGTGATTGCATTTTGGCGTCTTTGTTTCCATAGCGACGGAGTCTCCAGAACGCGCGCTGTTAAAGGGGTCCTATTATGCTTTTTCACTTTTTGAATTTTAGTCAGTGTGTAGTGTGTATGTTTGGGCATAAAACGATTTACAAAGTTACAAATCTCAAAGTACACTCCAAAGGGAGATATTTAGTTTTTAAAAAAATCCCTTTTCAAGAACTACAGCGAAAGGCTTGTTTGGACTACAAAGTAGTTTTCTTGTATTTGTGACATCATAAATTGTAAATCCCGCCTATGGAAATTTGAATGGTTTGCGGGTGGGGAGAGTGCCTGGTTGAGCTCTGCATGTTTCAAAATCGAAACCTGGTGCGGGTGTTTTTGTATCACTGTATTTCTGATGGAAATCGGCTGTTTTCAGAAAATTTTGGATGTCATTTTCATTTCATCTTGCATGTAATGTCTGATAAAGCAGCGTTTGTGAGCGGAGCTCTGTTTTGTGTACAGCGTTACCCTGGGAAACCTCGCTCTCTCCCGCTCCAACAGCGCCTCCTGCTGACAGAGAAATAATTTGCATATATATGCGGCCACAAAAAGTGTAAGTCTGTGGGACTATGGTATAAATAAATTCAACTGTATAACAGTTTCACTGCAATTCATGTTATAATGTTAGAATTAAAGAACAATAAACATAATACATATTACCATTGCTCTTATCTGTACATAGTAAATACAGATATTTTTAAGCTGTTGTTGACATCCCATCTAAAATGTGATTTAGCCAAAAACAAAACAAAACAACAATAACATTTCCACTTTAATATGTCTTGCAATATCCGTGAGTGCAAAGGTTCTGCACGATCCTCTTGTTCAATATTCTCGGGTCTGAATTGATATGGCAATATTGACGAACTTGCTGTTTTGGCAAGGGGCGGGGCAATACTGAAACACCGTCTAAGCTGTTCGCCAATCACAACGCACTGGGACAGCTAACCAATCACAACACATTTCGTTTTTCGGAAGGCGGGCCTTCATCAAACCCGGAACTAATCGAGCCGTTTCTGCCAGGCTGGGGAGAAAGGTATTGTAATAATGTAAATTATGTGAAAAATAATGTGATTTTCGAACCACCAAGCATGAGAGCATGTTCTAGTACACTCCCAAAACAAAATCAAGACTTTGTAAAAGAGCATAATAGGACCCCTTTAAAGCCCTTCACACAAGCGCAGCGTGCGCTAAACCTGCACGATTTACAACATCTAGAGCTCACATCCTCCCTTTAAACACAAGACTCTCCAGATGTAGGGCTGAATGGGAAAGTTATCAATGGTCTGTCCTGTATCTAATGATGAACGCACAATTTGCAGAGAAGCATTTGGTCACGGCGGACTGTCTGACTTAAAGGGACAGTTCACCCAAAAATAATTTTTATTTATTTATTTATTTTTTATCGTTTATACACCCTAAAGTTGTTCCAAACCTGTAATCATTTCTTTCTTCTGTTGAACATAAAAGAAGATACTTTGAAGAATGTGGGTAACCTAACAGTTTCTGGTACCCAATGACTCCAATAGGGTCTGGCTGCAGACTTGCACTTGCACTCTCAGACACCTGCACTTCCGCGAGTGACGTCACTTGCAGTCTTTTTTATTTTTTTTATTTTGCTCTATTTATTGATTATTTTTTGTTTGAATCTCTCAACATTTTACAACAGTAGCCAGGTAGTGAAGACAAGAAAAAAGAAACTAAATTACAATGTCATTTGCAATTGCCGCTTGCACTTTCAGCTACTGCGACGTCATTTGCATTCGACACGAATCGTGCGTGTTGCCAATGGAGACGAGACACTGTGGTGGTTAAACGATTAAAACTAAATTAATATCATAACATACAGGGTCCTGCAAGTTATTTGTAGGAGAAAAAGACAAGACCTGCAAATCCGTGGTTACAGAACAGCAGAATATGAACGCAATGCGCAGTTTCTCGTTAAGCGTTTTCCTCCCACAGAAAACCATAAACACTTAATATGGCTTAATGTATTAAGATACATTAGGTGCAATTAAAAGATAAAATTCGATGTATAGTTATTATTAAATATACTACAAGGCAAGCAGATGGCCATGAACACATATGCAAACTTTCACTTTTCCTCCCATACAGCAAAACGCTTAATGTGGCATAATGGATTCAATTTAATATAATAATAATAATAATAATAATAATAAGGGACTTAAGGGTATTCTGTAGTCTTTGACTAAGATGATAAAGACAATTCATTAGCCTATAAGTCTTGTTGACAAAGATACAGACCAGCAGATATGAACGTGCATTATGAAATACATTAAGTGATATTAAAAGGACGAAATGCGTTAAATTGCATGTTAAACGTTTCCTCCCATAGAAAATCATTTTAAATAAAACATATAATATAGCTTAATGGACAAAGACAATGATATAAAAGAGCTGTAGACTGTTTATTCTATTTGGAAAAACGTTGCGTTTATTCTGGGCTCACCTGCCTGTACATTAGGCTATGTATATTTTAATAATGATGAGAGCATATTGAGTTTGCTCTTCATCATCTTAGTCCATTATGCCACATTATCCCACATTTTACGGTATGGGAGGAAAATATATACATATTCATTTTATTAATAAACTGTATATTGAATTTGATATTTTAATAGCACTATCTTAACACATTAAGCCATATTAAGTGTTTATGGTTTTCTGCGGGAGGAAAACGCTTAACGAGAGACTTTGCGCATTGCGTTCATATTCTGTTGTTCTGTAGCCACGGATTTGCGGGTCTTGTCTTTTTCTCCTACAGATAACTTGCGGGACCCTGTATGTTATGATATTAAATTAGTTTTAATCGTTTAACCACCACAGTGTCTCGTCTCCATGGCAACGCACACGATTCGTGTCGAATGCAAGTGACGTCGCAGTAGCTGAAAGTGCAAGCGGCGATTGCAAATGACATTGTAATTTAGTTTCTTTTTTCTTGTCTTCACCACTTTCACCACCAAATGTTGAGAGATTCAAACAAAAAATAATCAATAAATAGAACAAAAAAGACTGCAAGTGACGTCACTCGCGGAAGCGCAGGTGTCTGAGAGTGCAAGTCTGCAGCCAGACCCTTCTCAATGACACTGATAGTATTTTTTCTCTACTATGGAAGTTACTGAAGACCAGCAGCTGTTTAGTTACCAACATTCTTCAAAGTATCTTTTTTTGTGTTAAACGGAAGAAAGAACTTTATGCAGGTTTATAAAAACCTGGGTAAATTATGACAGAATTTTCATTTTTGGGTGAATCATACCATTGAAGTGACAGACACATCGTATAGGCCTATTGTTTTATTAAAATTTGGATAGTGTGTTAATATAATATTCCATACATTATCAGAGCTTGGTAGACATAATTATTATATATTTTTAAACATGATTAGACAGATGCATTAATAGGTTACAATTAATGTTAGACCCTATTTATTAATTTACCATTTATATTAATCATAAATATATGCATAATAAATATACATATATACATAATAAATATAAATATACATACTACTACAATTTGGCATTTTAAAAAGTTTAAAAAATGCTACATTATGTAGATAAAAATGGGACAAATAATTACATAATAATGTAGTCCTAATTTAAGCAAATGAATAAAATAAATAAATAATAAAAATGCATCCCATCCAGGGAACAGCTGCAGAAGTCAAAAAAGATCAATAATAATTAATAATTATAAATAATCCAATTTAAAATAGCAATATTAATGTGTTCTGTTGCAAGTTTACATACTTGAGCATGTTTTCTCATGGTTTATTGGTGAGCTATGAGTTCCTCACTGATTATTTGTGTCCTTGGTTTAAAAAAAAAAACACGTGAATGGGTGTCCCTTATTTTGCCTTGCTAAAGGTGGCAACCCTACAATTGTTTCTCTGTCCTATCAGCACAGACTCAGCCCTGAGTGAGAAGCTGCGTCCGCCTCCGCCGTTAACTCCTGATTACTGTAGCTGCTGGAGATACAGTGTCAGCGCCAAAAAGGCTTTTCAAGCGCTGTGTTTGGGATGCACTAACGAACACAGGAGTCTCCATAGACTCCCTCCATCTGAGCCGCTGAGGACACTGTGGTTAAGTTTCATTTTCTAAGGAAATGTCCTGGAAAAAATCGGTAAAGTCCCCAACACAGCTCCAGACAAAGTAAGTATCACGCGTTTGTTTTCCAAATTGCCCTTCTGAAAGAGCTTCTGGGCACTCTGTAAGGCTAATTGCTAAAGCTACCATTGTCTCTGTCTGTTTTCACTGGTGCTGTCTTCATGAATGATCGTGAATGTGGTGGTTAAAAGTTGCATATGAAAGCAATGTGAGTCGATCGCTTGAGTTTGTTGAGCTGATAATCACGAGAGGGACTTATAAAGTTTGTGATAGCATGAGACCAGCTGTGTTATTTGTATCGCACTGTGCTCCCTGTCTGTGTAATAATAAACGCGAATTTATTATGCACAGTACAATCAGATGACTGACTTTTCATTTTGCTTGCCGTGTAAATTCCTATAAATGAAACAACACCATCATTAAAATAAAGTATGATCTACTCTTCACAGCACAGACAGGCTAAACATTATTGAACAATATTATCTCAATAATAATGCATTGCTTGATTAGAAAGCAGGAGACTAGCAACCTTAAACATACAGTTACGTAAGCTTCCCACAACTCCAATATTTTACAACCTATCATGATCATCGTGTTATTTTAGATAGATAACTGCTCTTAGTGTATGTCCGTTATCAACTAGCCCAGGCTACCTGCCGTCATCATCCTTATCTTGCTGTTATGGAAATATGATGAATTACGGATGATGCTATTAGTTGTATGGCTGGACAGAAAAGTGCACTCAGTTCTCTAAATATAAAGACAATATATGAAGAGTTCAGATGAAAAAGCCGCTATGTTCCGAGAACCAATCAGAAGGCGTGAATCGAATCATGTGATTTCGAGCCCTTACTTTGAAGGAATATGATTTATTATACATCAAACATCAGCTCTATTTCATCAACGACAAAGTCAAACAAGATGCCGTTCTTCTGTCTCATATGGGTGTTATGCCAGATGTATGTATTTTTAATGTTGGGTTGTTTGTGTAACGTCTATTTTTTTGTTGTTAAAATAAATATGCTGCCATTTTGTGCCATTGTGGTTATGTGAATCTTTTCTTTTTGTTTTGTTTTTTATATTTTGGGGGGATTTTGCCTGTATTCAGACAGGGTTTCTAGTCGCATCTTTAGTGATTTTTCAACTATTTACTGTATTGTCCCAAAGAGGAGGATTTGGAGGTTTTTGCAAAAATTGCACAAGTGGATTTAGCTGGTTTTGACGCAAAAGAAAATCTAACTTCAACCAAACCAATGGATTGTCTAAAGTGACATTTTTGGAAAAAAGTTATTTTATTCACTAACTAATTACCTTATCATTACCGTTGAAATGAAACTACTGAACCTGATCATAAAAGCCTGATTAAAAAATGCTCATTTAAAAGAAAAGAAGTCTGATGGATTTAGAGGGTTTTGCATCTGAACTCTTCATATACATTTAAAGATGTTTACTTTCAAATACGAAGTAAAATCATTCACTGGCTTACAGATGAGGTACGAGTAAATATCCGGGTAAGACACAATTTGATGCTGGGAGAATGAAGGGACATGTTTTTAAAATTGACCAAATTAAGTTTGTGGATTCACGCTCTATGGCAGGCAGCTCATTTGCATTAAAGCAACATACTCAAATACAGAGCGTTTTGGCTCACACCCTGGTGGCATTTTTAACAAGCTATAAAAAATTATCTGGCGGGTATTTTGAGCTAAAACTTCACATACGCACTCTGGGACATCAGAGACTTATTTTACATCTTGTAAAAAGGAGCATAATAGATCCCCTTTAAGGGAGAGTAGGTTCTGAGATAATTTGACTACTTTATGTGATGGCAAGCGAGTCTTGAGAGGACCATTGGTCCATAGATCTAATAACCTACACATCACACCGAGACAGACTAAATGCATATAATCATGAGGGAACGATGATACCATGTTTATATCAAGTTCAGTAAGTGGAGATCTAGTTATGTGGTGTTCTTCATCACACGTGTTTCTGAATGTTTCATTCGTTCTTAGAGCTGCATTGGTCTCAGGGAAAGTCATGCGCTTTTGTATGTAGACACCAGACTGTATACATTTATCACCATACGAATAACCAGTATGAGACTTAACACCCATAACATATGCATGAGCAGGTGCATCACAAACAACAGAACTAGTTCCTTTCCTCTGAGAAACTAGAACTAGTTCCTTTCCTCTGAAAGTAAAGCCTGACTGCAGGCTCTTAACTTCTTCTACTAAGCTTTTTAAATACTCAGCCAATATTTTTGGTTTGGAAATGCCACCAAATACTGCTATTAGAAAAGGAATTTTTTGTTATGCCTTGTAATAAGCCTAAAATAGGCCACAGTTGCATATTTGAACTCTTGTGCAATTAAATGCCATCAAAATTCAACTGCAATGTCAATGTATGTATGTCTGTTTGGTAGCTGGGGCAATATTTTATCAAGGATTCCTGACAATGTATTAAGAATGCCAAAATAGTAGAAAGAACCTCCAAATATCTGTTCTATTCTATATATTAAGCAACATTTGAGCGTCTTTTGTAAGGTTTGGGTGCATACTACTCAAAACTGACAGAAGAGCTGTTAATGCAACCATTGTGTTTCTGAAGTCAATGGCTCAATCAGTTAAAGAATTTTTAAAAGCTTCATCAGGACTTTCCTCAGCATAGTCACCACTATTCTCAGAATCACTTTCAGAGCCTTCTGACACCACGGCATCATAATCATTAGAATTAACTTTACAATTCACAGAGTAAAACTCATAATTTTCAGCCATGACTTACATAAACTGGCCTCTTCTGTGCTGAGCTTGTCCTGATCTCGTTCAATGATCTTGTCGTAGACGATCCAAAAAAACAACAAAAAAAGGTTTATAAATTTGTTTTATCTTCACTATAATCAATATAAAACATTTATAATAACAGTTCAGAAAACCCCCTAAATAAATATAATTATACCCCTTGAGCATAAGCCCAAAAATTATATTCAAAAACCTACAGACATTACTAGACAATTACAGACAATTTTTGTTTTACTTGGGAGTCAGATAAAAGCCATTAACAGCAAACCATTTCAGCAGTTTGTGAAGCAATTAGTAAATTCTGAAAAGCTCAAGTATGTTGAAAATGTATCAGCAGTTTGTAATGGACTATTAGCAACTCTAACGATAACATGCCTATTCACATGTTCATAGTGAAATAACAGTTTGCCATTGCCATCTTTTGTCTCTGTGATGTGCTGCAAAATGACCTCACTGACCCTCGTTAAACAATCATTTAACCGAAAATATTGTTACATACCTTTAAATCAGAATGTGTAACAGTTTATAACCAATTAAGAATATCAAAATCTGCCTCCAGAAGTTCAGTTTTACATGCACAAATTACAGCTTAACCCCTTAACTGTCACCCCACAGAACGTATAAGATATAATTGATTCACATAGGCTAACACCACGCACCAGCAGTCACATGAATCCAAAAGAATCCAAAATTAATCTAAACTTCCTGGCACGTTCACCTTTATCGGACGTTCAGTGAGACCGTCGTCCAATCAGTAGCCACCTACTATGGAAATACAGTACGTCACAGTATTGTTATGCAAGTCGCTCACGTTATAGTCAAAACAAAAATAAAAACAACCTATAGGCCTAGTAAAATCACTAAAGTAGCATTAAAAGTTGTTTTTAAAAGTTTTAAAAACCGAGTGGACAAATGCAAATAAATAGTTGTTTGTCGCCTTTTTAAATCTTGGCTATATCCAACTTAAAAAGGCAACAAACAATTGTTTATTTGCATGTGTATATTAAGTTCATTTTTAAAACTTAGGCTTACAGGAATTTCTTGGCAAGCAAGTTGCGCTTGCAGCCACGTGTGCTGTTAACATCCGAAAGTACAGAGTGGCTACAACATAACATACTCGAAAATAAGCGCATCGTCTTACCCATTTTTTTCCTCGATGATACCATATTCATATAATCCATTTATAACCGTGTATATATATATATATATATATATATATATATATATATATATATATATATATATATATACAGTCAGGTCCATAAATATTGGGACATCGACACAATTCTAACATTTTTGGCTCTATACACCACCACAATGGATTTCAAATGAAACGAACAAGATGTGCTTTAACTGCAGACTGTCAGCTTTAATTTGAGGGTATTTACATCCAAATCAGGTGAACGGTGTAGGAATTACAACAGTTTGCATATGTGCCTCCCACTTGTTAAGGGACCAAAAGTAATGGGACAGAATAATAATCATAAATCAAACTTTTACTTTTTAATACTTGGTTGCAAATCCTTTACAGTCAATTACAGCCTGAAGTCTGGAATGCATAGACATCACCAGACGCTGGGTTTCATCCCTGGTGATGCTCTGCCAGGCCTCTACTGCAACCGTCTTCAGTTCCTGCTTGTTCTTGGGGCATTTTCCCTTCAGTTTTGTCTTCAGCAAGTGAAATGCATGCTCAATCGGATTCAGGTCAGGTGATTGACTTGGCCATTGCATAACAATCCACTTCTTTCCCTTCAAAAACTCTTTGGTTACTTTTGCAGTATGCTTTGGGTCATTGTCCATCTGCACTGTGAAGCGCCGTCCAATGAGTTCTGAAGCATTTGGCTGAATATGAGCAGATAATATTGCCCGAAACACTTCAGAATTCATCCTGCTGCTTTTGTCAGCAGTCACATCATCAATAAATACAAGAGAACCAGTTCCACTGGCAGCCATACATGCCCACGCCATGACACTACCACCACCATGCTTCACTGATGAGGTGGTATGCTTAGGATCATGAGCAGTTCCTTTCCTCCTCCATACTCTTCTCTTCCCATCACTCTGGTACAAGTTGATCTTGGTCTCATCTGTCCATAGGATGTTGTTCCAGAACTGTGAAGTCGTTTGGCAAACTCTAATCTGGCCTTCCTGTTTTTGAGGCTCACCAATGGTTTACATCTTGTGGTGAACCCTCTGAATTCACTCTGGTGAAGTCTTCTCTTGATTGTTGACTTTGACACACATACACCTGCCTCCTGGAGAGTGTTCTTGATCTGGCCAACTGTTGTGAAGGGTGTTTTCTTCACCAGGGAAAGAATTCTTCGGTCATCCACCACAGTTGTTTTCCGTGGTCTTCCGGGTCTTTTGGTGTTGCTGAGCTCACCGGTGCATTCCTTCTTTTTAATAATGTTCCAAACAGTTGTTTTGGCCACGCCTAATGTTTTTGCTATCTCTCTGATGGGTTTGTTTGTTTATTTTCAGCCTAATGATGGCTTGCTTCACTGATAGTGACAGCTCTTGGATCTCATCTTGACAGTTGACAGCAACAGATTCCAAATGCAAATAGCACACTTGAAATGAACTCTGGACCTTTTATCTGCTCATTGTAATTGGGATAATGAGGGAATAACACACTCCTGGCCATGGAACAGCTGAGAAGCCAATTGTCCCATTACTTTTGGTCCCTTAACAAGTGGGAGGCACATATGCAAACTGTTGTAATTCCTACACCGTTCACCTGATTTGGATGTAAATACCCTCAAATTAAAGCTGACAGTCTGCAGTTAAAGCACATCTTGTTCGTTTCATTTGAAATCCATTGTGGTGGTGTATAGAGCCAAAAATGTTAGAATTGTGTCGATGTCCCAATATTTATGGACCTGACTGTGTATATATATATATATATATATATATATATATATATATATATATATATATATATATATATATATATATATATATATATATATATATATAATCCATTGTTTTGTTTGCGTCCAAACAATACAACATGGCGATCATCTCCACATATGTATGAGACCCCTCCCACAGTGTGACAAGATGAATGAACCAGAGTATAAATGTGTGTTAAATTAAAAGCATATAAAAGAATGACTTTAACATTACAACTACGAATTATTTTTACACTGTTTTATATTTTATATATATATATATATATATATACACACACACAGTGCCCTCCAAAAGTATTGGAACAGTAAGGCCAATTCCTTTACATTTGCTGTAGACTGAAAACATTTGGGTTTGACATCAAGCGATGAATATGAGATGAGAGATCAGCATTTCAGCTTTTACATACAGGTATTTTCATCTGGATCTGATACAAAACTTAGAAGATATCACCTTTTGTTTGAACCCACCCATTTTTCATGTTACCAAAAGTATTGTAACGTGACTGACAGGTGTGTTTTGTTTGTTGGTGTGTCCTATTAATTGATTATTCAAACAATAAATAGCACTGAATGTCTGTGCTCAGTTTCAGATCCATGCAGACTGCATTTATAGTTAGTTATACGTGTAACCAACATGAAAACCAGAGAGGTGTCTATGGGTGAAAAACGAGCAATTGTGAAGCTGAGAGAAGATGAAAAATCAATCAAACCATTGCACAAACACTGGCAATAGCAAGTACAACCATTTGGAATCTCCTGAGGTAGAAAGAAACCACTGGTGTACTAAGTAACACACCTCGAACGGGTAGATCAAGGAAAACATCAGCAGTTGACGACAGAAACATTGTGAGAGCTGTCAATGAGATCAGCAACAACCTCCAGTGGGCAGG
>CM077218.1:2257500-2262500 GCA_039654775.1 Spinibarbus caldwelli | reverse complement strand
ATTTTCAGTTTCCGGTTTCCGGTTGGGTCCTCCGATTTTTGCTGTATGGCTCACTTTTTGCCTTTGGAAATTAGGAGAGGTTTGCCTTCAGTGACCGCTCTCGCTCTCTCTTGCCACAGATGGAAACGGAACTTTAACTCCGGGTTTTGATTGTGCATGTTATCGGCCTGCTCTGCTTGTTCAAACTGTGTTCCCCAGGAACAGGCATGGCTAAAACAAACAGAGGACACTCTAAGCCAGGGGTGTCCAAACTCTGTCCTGGAGGGTTTCGCTACAAGCAGCTCCAAAAGACCCGCCTGGAAGATTCTAGTCTGCCTGGTGAGACCTCGATTAGCTGGTTCAGGTGTGTTTTCATTGGGGCTGGAGCTAAGCTCTGCAGGACAGGGGCCCACCAGGACAGAGTGCGGACGCCCCTGCTCTAAGCTTACCGCTCGGCTTAACCCTAACTTTACCCGCAACAGGATTTCCCAAGCCTGTGCAAAAAGCGAGGCTCGGTTTTGCGCGTGAAATTTGGGCACTGATAAAAACCGCGACAGTCCCGCAGCAATCCACTGCAGCTGCCCGGCTAGCTCAGTCGGTAGAGCATGAGACTCTTAATCTCAGGGTCGTGGGTTCGAGCTAACGACCAACGGGCCCTGAGTTTCCAGCGAGTCTCTTGACCTGAGTTTGCTAACGCAGGAGACGTGTGGCGTCTCAGCTGTGTGGCACGCACGGCGCTGATTTTTTTTGCCACCGCACTCCAGAGGATCGTACATCGCCGGTCTCTGTGGCGCAATCGGTTAGTGCGTTCGGCTGTTAACCGAAAGGTTGGCGGTTCGAGCCCACCCAGGGACGAAGGAAGCTTTTCGCTGCCGTTCCGCCATGTGTCCGCAAGCTTCAGAATTTAGCACACGAGGCACCTGTCCACTAGTGCAGTGTTCGTAGCCCCTTTTGAGTGTTCACAGCTTTGTCAGTTGCCTTGTGTTAAAAGAAGACAGAGGGTGGTAGGTGAAGGTTTGTATCAGCTCAAGTTTGCTATGGAGTGTTCATGTTCCGGGTGGTGGAGGCCCGTGTTCCAGGGAGATCCTGCTCAAAACCCCTTCTAGGAGCAGCACAAAATGCCGTGAAAATCACATTCAAATAATATAGTGTCGGAATTTGCAAACTGTATTCACGCAGCGGGACAGAACTCCATGCCTGGAACGTTTGTGGAGTAGCCTGAACTTGTAGCCTATTAGGCTTTCGGACAAGAGGTCAATCGATTTGGCGCACTTCTATATGTACTATCATCTTTCTATTTTCAGTTTCCGGTTTCCGGTTGGGTCCTCCGATATTTGCTGTATGGCTCACTTTTTGCCTTTGGAAATTAGGAGAGGTTTGCCTTCAGTGACCGCTCTCGCTCTCTCTTGCCACAGATGGAAACGGAACTTTAACTCCGGGTTTTGATTGTGCATGTTATCGGCCTGCTCTGCTTGTTCAAACTGTGTTCCCCAGCAACAGGCATGGCTAAAACAAACAGAGGACACTCTAAGCCAGGGGTGTCCAAACTCTGTCCTGGAGGGTTTCGCTACAACCAGCTCCAAAAGGAGAAACCCCCGTGCACTCCCCCCACTCACCATCATGAACAGCACTGTGACTGCAGTGGAGTCATTCAGGTTCCTGGGCACCATCATCTCTCAGGACCTGAAGTAGGACATTCACATAGACTCCATTGTGAAAAAGGCCCAGCAGAGGCTGTACTTCCTTCGCCAGCTGAGGAAGTTCAACCTGCCAAGGAGCTGCTGAAACAGTTCTACTCCGCCATCATTGAATCCGTCCTCTGCACTTCAATAACTGTCTGGTTCGGCTCAGCTACCAAATCTGACCTCAGAAGACTACAGAGGGTAGTCCGGACTGCTGAGCCAATCATTGGTACAACCCTCCCCACTCTCCAAGAACTGTACTTATCCAGAGTGAGCAAAAGGGCTGGCAAAATCACTCTGGGCCCCTCACGTCCAGCACACTCCCTCTTTGAACTGTTGCCATCTGGTCGACGCTACAGAGCTCTGAGCACCAGAACGACCAGGCACCGGAACAGTTTCTTCCCTCAGGCAATCCATCTCATGAACACTTGACAATAATAACACACACTAGTTTTACACTTATTTATCTAACACACATACTTAGTCTACATTTCAATTTGCACATAATATACCTGTACATACAAAACTGTCTACTGTTATATGCCTGTACATACAATTGTCAATTCGTATATTGTTATTCCTTATTTACTTGTTCTTTTTAATTTTTCTTTTTATTATCTGTGTTTTTTGTTCTGTCACTGTCATTCTGTTGCGCTGCGGTAGCTTCTGTCATGAAAACAAATTCCTCGTATGTGTAAACATACCTGCCATTAAAGCTCATTCTGATTCTGATTCTCTTGCCACAGATGGAAACGGAACTTTAACTCCGGGTTTTGATTGTGCATGTTATCGGCCTGCTCTGCTTGTTCAAACTGTGTTCCCCAGCAACAGGCATGGCTAAAACAAACAGAGGACACTCTAAGCCAGGGGTGTCCAAACTCTGTCCTGGAGGGTTTCGCTACAACCAGCTCCAAAAGGAGAAACCCCCGTGCACTCCCCCCACTCACCATCATGAACAGCACTGTGACTGCAGTGGAGTCATTCAGGTTCCTGGGCACCACCATCTCTCAGGACCTGAAGTAGGACATTCACATAGACTCCATTGTGAAAAAGGCCCAGCAGAGGCTGTACTTCCTTCGCCAGCTGAGGAAGTTCAACCTGCCAAGGAGCTGCTGAAACAGTTCTACTCCGCCATCATTGAATCCGTCCTCTGCACTTCAATAACTGTCTGGTTCGGCTCAGCTACCAAATCTGACCTCAGAAGACTACAGAGGGTAGTCCGGACTGCTGAGCCAATCATTGGTACAACCCTCCCCACTCTCCAAGAACTGTACTTATCCAGAGTGAGCAAAAGGGCTGGCAAAATCACTCTGGGCCCCTCACGTCCAGCACACTCCCTCTTTGAACTGTTGCCATCTGGTCGACGCTACAGAGCTCTGAGCACCAGAACGACCAGGCACCGGAACAGTTTCTTCCCTCAGGCAATCCATCTCATGAACACTTGACAATAATAACACACACTAGTTTTACACTTATTTATCTAACACACATACTTAGTCTACATTTCAATTTGCACATAACATACCTGTACATACAAAACTGTCTACTGTTATATGCCTGTACATACAATTGTCAATTCGTATATTGTTATTCCTTATTTACTTGTTCTTTTTTATTCTTCCTTTTATTATCTGTGTTTTTTGTTCTGTCACTGTCATTCTGTTGCGCTGCGGTAGCTTCTGTCATGAAAACAAATTCCTCGTATGTGTAAACATACCTGGCAATAAAGCTCATTCTCATTCTGATTCTGATTCTCTTGCCACAGATGGAAACGGAACTTTAACTCCGGGTTTTGATTGTGCATGTTATCGGCCTGCTCTGCTTGTTCAAACTGTGTTCCCCAGCAACAGGCATGGCTAAAACAAACAGAGGACACTCTAAGCCAGGGGTGTCCAAACTCTGTCCTGGAGGGTTTCGCTACAAGCAGCTCCAAAAGACCCGCCTGGAAGATTCTAGTCTGCCTGGTGAGACCTCGATTAGCTGGTTCAGGTGTGTTTTCATTGGGGCTGGAGCTAAGCTCTGCAGGACAGGGGCCCACCAGGACAGAGTGCGGACGCCCCTGCTCTAAGCTTACCGCTCGGCTTAACCCTAACTTTACCCGCAACAGGTTTTCCCAAGCCTGTGCAAAAAGCGAGGCTCGGTTTTGCGCGTGAAATTTGGGCACTGATAGAAACCGCGACAGTCCCGCAACAGTCCACTGCAGCTGCCCGGCTAGCTCAGTCGGTAGAGCATGAGACTCTTAATCTCAGGGTCGTGGGTTCCAGCCCCACGTTGGGCGTTTCCTTTGGCTTTCTCTCACTTCCCAACGGGCCCTCAGTTTCCAGCGAGTCTCTTGACCTGAGTTTGCTAACGCAGGAGACGTGTGGCGTCTCAGCTGTGTGGCACGCACGGCGCTGATTTTTTTTTGCCACCGCACTCCAGAGGATCGTACATCGCCGGTCTCTGTGGCGCAATCGGTTAGCGCGTTCGGCTGTTAACCGAAAGGTTGGTGGTTCGAGCCCACCCAGGGACGAAGGAAGCTTTTCGCTGCCGTTCCGCCATGTGTCCGCAAGCTTCAGAATTTAGCACACGAGGCACCTGTCCACTAGTGCAGTGTTCGTAGCCCCTTTTGAGTGTTCACAGCTTTGTCAGTTGCCTTGTGTTAAAAGAAGACAGAGGGTGGTAGGTGAAGGTTTGTATCAGCTCAAGTTTGCTATGGAGTGTTCATGTTTTGTTCCGGGTGGTGGAGGCCCGTGTTCCAGGGAGATCCTGCTCAAAACCCCTTCTAGGAGCAGCACAAAATGCCGTGAAAATCACATTCAAATAATATAGTGTCGGAATTTGCAAACTGTATTCACGCAGCGGGACAGAACTCCATGCCTGGAACGTTTGTGGAGTAGCCTGAACTTGTAGCCTATTAGGCTTTCGGACAAGAGGTCAATCGATTTGGCGCACTTCTATATGTACTAGCATCTTTGTATTTTCAGTTTCCGGTTTCCGGTTGGGTCCTCCGATTTTTGCTGTATGGCTCACTTTTTGCCTTTGGAAATTAGGAGAGGTTTGCCTTCAGTGACCGCTCTCGCTCTCTCTTGCCACAGATGGAAACGGAACTTTAACTCCGGGTTTTGATTGTGCATGTTATCGGCCTGCTCTGCTTGTTCAAACTGTGTTCCCCAGCAACAGGCATGGCTAAAACAAACAGAGGACACTCTAAGCCAGGGGTGTCCAAACTCTGTCCTGGAGGGTTTCGCTACAAGCAGCTCCAAAAGGAGAAACCCCCGTGCACTCCCCCCACTCAGCATCATGAACAGCACTGTGACTGCAGTGGAGTCATTCAGGTTCCTGGGCACCACCATCTCT
>CM077218.1:2247500-2252500 GCA_039654775.1 Spinibarbus caldwelli | reverse complement strand
CCGCACTCCAGAGGATCGTACATTGCCGGTCTCTGTGGCGCAATCGGTTAGCGCGTTCGGCTGTTAACCGAAAGGTTGGTGGTTCGAGCCCACCCAGGGACGAAGGAAGCTTTTCGCTGCCGTTCCGCCATGTGTCCGCAAGCTTCAGAATTTAGCACACGAGGCACCTGTCCACTAGTGCAGTGTTCGTAGCCCCTTTTGAGTGTTCACAGCTTTGTCAGTTGCCTTGTGTTAAAAGAAGACAGAGGGTGGTAGGTGAAGGTTTGTATCAGCTCAAGTTTGCTATGGAGTGTTCATGATTTGTTCCGGGTGGTGGAGGCCCGTGTTCCAGGGAGATCCTGCTCAAAACCCCTTCTAGGAGCTGCACAAAATGCCGTGAAAATCACATTCAAACAATATAGTGTCGGAATTTGCAAACTGTATTCACGCAGCGGGACAGAACTCCATGCCTGGAACGTTTGTGGAGTAGCCTGACCTTGTAGCCTATTAGGCTTTCGGACAAGAGGTCAATCGATTTGGCGCACTTCTATATGTACTAGCATCTTTGTATTTTCAGTTTCCGGTTTCCGGTTGGGTCCTCCGATTTTTGCTGTATGGCTCACTTTTTGCCTTTGGAAATTAGGAGAGGTTTGCCTTCAGTGACCGCTCTCGCTCTCTCTTGCCACAGATGGAAACGGAACTTTAACTCCGGGTTTTGATTGTGCATGTTATCGGCCTGCTCTGCTTGTTCAAACTGTGTTCCCCAGCAACAGGCATGGCTAAAACAAACAGAGGACACTCTAAGCCAGGGGTGTCCAAACTCTGTCCTGGAGGGTTTCGCTACAAGCAGCTCCAAAAGGAGAAACCCCCGTGCACTCCCCCCACTCAGCATCATGAACAGCACTGTGACTGCAGTGGAGTCATTCAGGTTCCTGGGCACCACCATCTCTCAGGACCTGAAGTAGGACATTCACATAGACTCCATTGTGAAAAAGGCCCAGCAGAGGCTGTACTTCCTTCGCCAGCTGAGGAAGTTCAACCTGCCAAGGAGCTGCTGAAACAGTTCTACTCCGCCATCATTGAATCCGTCCTCTGCACTTCAATAACTGTCTGGTTCGGCTCAGCTACCAAATCTGACCTCAGAAGACTACAGAGGGTAGTCCGGACTGCTGAGCCAATCATTGGTACAACCCTCCCCACTCTCCAAGAACTGTACTTATCCAGAGTGAGCAAAAGGGCTGGCAAAATCACTCTGGGCCCCTCACGTCCAGCACACTCCCTCTTTGAACTGTTGCCATCTGGTCGACGCTACAGAGCTCTGAGCACCAGAACGACCAGGCACCGGAACAGTTTCTTCCCTCAGGCAATCCATCTCATGAACACTTGACAATAATAACACACACTAGTTTTACACTTATTTATCTAACACACATACTTAGTCTACATTTCAATTTGCACATAATATACCTGTACATACAAAACTGTCTACTGTTATATGCCTGTACATACAATTGTCAATTCGTATATTGTTATTCCTTATTTACTTGTTCTTTTTAATTCTTCTTTTTATTATCTGTGTTTTTTGTTCTGTCACTGTCATTCTGTTGCGCTGCGGTAGCTTCTGTCATGAAAACAAATTCCTCGTATGTGTAAACATACCTGGCAATAAAGCTCATTCTGATTCTGATTCTCTTGCCACAGATGGAAACGGAACTTTAACTCCGGGTTTTGATTGTGCATGTTATCGGCCTGCTCTGCTTGTTCAAACTGTGTTCCCCAGCAACAGGCATGGCTAAAACAAACAGAGGACACTCTAAGCCAGGGGTGTCCAAACTCTGTCCTGGAGGGTTTCGCTACAAGCAGCTCCAAAAGACCCGCCTGGAAGATTCTAGTCTGCCTGGTGAGACCTCGATTAGCTGGTTCAGGTGTGTTTTCATTGGGGCTGGAGCTAAGCTCTGCAGGACAGGGGCCCACCAGGACAGAGTGCGGACGCCCCTGCTCTAAGCTTACCGCTCGGCTTAACCCTAACTTTACCCGCAACAGGTTTTCCCAAGCCTGTGCAAAAAGCGAGGCTCGGTTTTGCGCGTGAAATTTGGGCACTGATAAAAACCACGACAGTCCCGCAACAGTCCACTGCAGCTGCCCGGCTAGCTCAGTCGGTAGAGCATGAGACTCTTAATCTCAGGGTCGTGGGTTCCAGCCCCACGTTGGGCGTTTCCTTTGGCTTTCTCTCACTTCCCAACGGGCCCTCAGTTTCCAGCGAGTCTCTTGACCTGAGTTTGCTAACGCAGGAGACGTGTGGCGTCTCAGCTGTGTGGAACGCACGGGGCTGATTTTTTTTTGCCACCGCACTCCAGAGGATCGTACATCGCCGGTCTCTGTGGCGCAATCGGTTAGCGCGTTCGGCTGTTAACCGAAAGGTTGGTGGTTCGAGCCCACCCAGGGACGAAGGAAGCCTTTCGCTGCCGTTCCGCCATGTGTCCGCAAGCTTCAGAATTTAGCACACGAGGCACCTGTCCACTAGTGCAGTGTTCGTAGCCCCTTTTGAGTGTTCACAGCTTTGTCAGTTGCCTTGTGTTAAAAGAAGACAGAGGGTGGTAGGTGAAGGTTTGTATCAGCTCAAGTTTGCTATGGAGTGTTCATGTTTTGTTCCGGGTGGTGGAGGCCCGTGTTCCAGGGAGATCCTGCTCAAAACCCCTTCTAGGAGCAGCACAAAATGCCGTGAAAATCACATTCAAATAATATAGTGTCGGAATTTGCAAACTGTATTCACGCAGCGGGACAGAACTCCATGCCTGGAACGTTTGTGGAGTAGCCTGAACTTGTAGCCTATTAGGCTTTCGGACAAGAGGTCAATCGATTTGGCGCACTTCTATATGTACTAGCATCTTTGTATTTTCAGTTTCCGGTTTCCGGTTGGGTCCTCCGATTTTTGCTGTATGGCTCACTTTTTGCCTTTGGAAATTAGGAGAGGTTTGCTTTCAGTGACCGCTCTCGCTCTCTCTTGCCACAGATGGAAACGGAACTTTAACTCCGGGTTTTGATTGTGCATGTTATCGGCCTGCTCTGCTTGTTCAAACTGTGTTCCCCAGCAACAGGCATGGCTAAAACAAACAGAGGACACTCTAAGCCAGGGGTGTCCAAACTCTGTCCTGGAGGGTTTCGCTACAAGCAGCTCCAAAAGGAGAAACCCCCGTGCACTCCCCCCACTCAGCATCATGAACAGCACTGTGACTGCAGTGGAGTCATTCAGGTTCCTGGGCACCACCATCTCTCAGGACCTGAAGTAGGACATTCACATAGACTCCATTGTGAAAAAGGCCCAGCAGAGGCTGTACTTCCTTCGCCAGCTGAGGAAGTTCAACCTGCCAAGGAGCTGCTGAAACAGTTCTACTCCGCCATCATTGAATCCGTCCTCTGCACTTCAATAACTGTCTGGTTCGGCTCAGCTACCAAATCTGACCTCAGAAGACTACAGAGGGTAGTCCGGACTGCTGAGCCAATCATTGGTACAACCCTCCCCACTCTCCAAGAACTGTACTTATCCAGAGTGAGCAAAAGGGCTGGCAAAATCACTCTGGGCCCCTCACGTCCAGCACACTCCCTCTTTGAACTGTTGCCATCTGGTCGACGCTACAGAGCTCTGAGCACCAGAACGACCAGGCACCGGAACAGTTTCTTCCCTCAGGCAATCCATCTCATGAACACTTGACAATAATAACACACACTAGTTTTACACTTATTTATCTAACACACATACTTAGTCTACATTTCAATTTGCACATAATATACCTGTACATACAAAACTGTCTACTGTTATATGCCTGTACATACAATTGTCAATTCGTATATTGTTATTCCTTATTTACTTGTTCTTTTTAATTCTTCTTTTTATTATCTGTGTTTTTTGTTCTGTCACTGTCATTCTGTTGCGCTGCGGTAGCTTCTGTCATGAAAACAAATTCCTCGTATGTGTAAACATACCTGGCAATAAAGCTCATTCTGATTCTGATTCTCTTGCCACAGATGGAAACGGAACTTTAACTCCGGGTTTTGATTGTGCATGTTATCGGCCTGCTCTGCTTGTTCAAACTGTGTTCCCCAGCAACAGGCATGGCTAAAACAAACAGAGGACACTCTAAGCCAGGGGTGTCCAAACTCTGTCCTGGAGGGTTTCGCTACAAGCAGCTCCAAAAGACCCGCCTGGAAGATTCTAGTCTGCCTGGTGAGACCTCGATTAGCTGGTTCAGGTGTGTTTTCATTGGGGCTGGAGCTAAGCTCTGCAGGACAGGGGCCCACCAGGACAGAGTGCGGACGCCCCTGCTCTAAGCTTACCGCTCGGCTTAACCCTAACTTTACCCGCAACAGGTTTTCCCAAGCCTGTGCAAAAAGCGAGGCTCGGTTTTGCGCGTGAAATTTGGGCACTGATAAAAACCACGACAGTCCCGCAACAGTCCACTGCAGCTGCCCGGCTAGCTCAGTCGGTAGAGCATGAGACTCTTAATCTCAGGGTCGTGGGTTCCAGCCCCACGTTGGGCGTTTCCTTTGGCTTTCTCTCACTTCCCAACGGGCCCTCAGTTTCCAGCGAGTCTCTTGACCTGAGTTTGCTAACGCAGGAGACGTGTGGCGTCTCAGCTGTGTGGCACGCACGGCGCTGATTTTTTTTTGCCACCGCACTCCAGAGGATCGTACATCGCCGGTCTCTGTGGCGCAATCGGTTAGCGCGTTCGGCTGTTAACCGAAAGGTTGGTGGTTCGAGCCCACCCAGGGACGAAGGAAGCTTTTCGCTGCCGTTCCGCCATGTGTCCGCAAGCTTCAGAATTTAGCACACGAGGCACCTGTCCACTAGTGCAGTGTTCGTAGCCCCTTTTGAGTGTTCACAGCTTTGTCAGTTGCCTTGTGTTAAAAGAAGACAGAGGGTGGTAGGTGAAGGTTTGTATCAGCTCAAGTTTGCTATGGAGTGTTCATGATTTGTTCCGGGTGGTGGAGGCCCGTGTTCCAGGGAGATCCTGCTCAAAACC
>CM077218.1:2240000-2242500 GCA_039654775.1 Spinibarbus caldwelli | reverse complement strand
GTGCATGTTATCGGCCTGCTCTGCTTGTTCAAACTGTGTTCCCCAGCAACAGGCATGGCTAAAACAAACAGAGGACACTCTAAGCCAGGGGTGTCCAAACTCTGTCCTGGAGGGTTTCGCTACAAGCAGCTCCAAAAGACCCGCCTGGAAGATTCTAGTCTGCCTGGTGAGACCTCGATTAGCTGGTTCAGGTGTGTTTTCATTGGGGCTGGAGCTAAGCTCTGCAGGACAGGGGCCCACCAGGACAGAGTGCGGACGCCCCTGCTCTAAGCTTACCGCTCGGCTTAACCCTAACTTTACCCGCAACAGGTTTTCCCAAGCCTGTGCAAAAAGCGAGGCTCGGTTTTGCGCGTGAAATTTGGGCACTGATAAAAACCACGACAGTCCCGCAGCAGTCCACTGCAGCTGCCCGGCTAGCTCAGTCGGTAGAGCATGAGACTCTTAATCTCAGGGTCGTGGGTTCGAGCCCCACGTTGGGCGTTTCCTTTGGCTTTCTCTCACTTCCCAACGGGCCCTCAGTTTCCAGCGAGTCTCTTGACCTGAGTTTGCTAACGCAGGAGACGTGTGGCGTCTCAGCTGTGTGGCATGCACGGCGCTGATTTTTTTTTGCCACCGCACTCCAGAGGATAGTACATCGCCGGTCTCTGTGGCGCAATCGGTTAGCGCGTTCGGCTGTTAACCGAAAGGTTGGTGGTTCGAGCCCACCCAGGGACGAAGGAAGCTTTTCGCTGCTGTTCCGCCATGTGTCCGCAAGCTTCAGAATTTAGCACACGAGGCACCTGTCCACTAGTGCAGTGTTCGTAGCCCCTTTTGAGTGTTCACAGCTTTGTCAGTTGCCTTGTGTTAAAAGAAGACAGAGGGTGGTAGGTGAAGGTTTGTATCAGCTCAAGTTTGCTATGGAGTGTTCATGATTTGTTCCGGGTGGTGGAGGCCCGTGTTCCAGGGAGATCCTGCTCAAAACCCCTTCTAGGAGCAGCACAAAATGCCGTGAAAATCACATTCAAACAATATAGTGTCGGAATTTGCAAACTGTATTCACGCAGCGGGACAGAACTCCATGCCTGGAACGTTTGTGGAGTAGCCTGAACTTGTAGCCTATTAGGCTTTCGGACAAGAGGTCAATCGATTTGGCGCACTTCTATATGTACTAGCATCTTTGTATTTTCAGTTTCCGGTTTCCGGTTGGGTCCTCCGATTTTTGCTGTATGGCTCACTTTTTGCCTTTGGAAATTAGGAGAGGTTTGCCTTCAGTGACCGCTCTCGCTCTCTCTTGCCACAGATGGAAACGGAACTTTAACTCCGGGTTTTGATTGTGCATGTTATCGGCCTGCTCTGCTTGTTCAAACTGTGTTCCCCAGCAACAGGCATGGCTAAAACAAACAGAGGACACTCTAAGCCAGGGGTGTCCAAACTCTGTCCTGGAGGGTTTCGCTACAAGCAGCTCCAAAAGGAGAAACCCCCGTGCACTCCCCCCACTCAGCATCATGAACAGCACTGTGACTGCAGTGGAGTCATTCAGGTTCCTGGGCACCACCATCTCTCAGGACCTGAAGTAGGACATTCACATAGACTCCATTGTGAAAAAGGCCCAGCAGAGGCTGTACTTCCTTCGCCAGCTGAGGAAGTTCAACCTGCCAAGGAGCTGCTGAAACAGTTCTACTCCGCCATCATTGAATCCGTCCTCTGCACTTCAATAACTGTCTGGTTCGGCTCAGCTACCAAATCTGACCTCAGAAGACTACAGAGGGTAGTCCGGACTGCTGAGCCAATCATTGGTACAACCCTCCCCACTCTCCAAGAACTGTACTTATCCAGAGTGAGCAAAAGGGCTGGCAAAATCACTCTGGGCCCCTCACGTCCAGCACACTCCCTCTTTGAACTGTTGCCATCTGGTCGACGCTACAGAGCTCTGAGCACCAGAACGACCAGGCACCGGAACAGTTTCTTCCCTCAGGCAATCCATCTCATGAACACTTGACAATAATAACACACACTAGTTTTACACTTATTTATCTAACACACATACTTAGTCTACATTTCAATTTGCACATAATATACCTGTACATACAAAACTGTCTACTGTTATATGCCTGTACATACAATTGTCAATTCGTATATTGTTATTCCTTATTTACTTGTTCTTTTTAATTCTTCTTTTTATTATCTGTGTTTTTTGTTCTGTCACTGTCATTCTGTTGCGCTGCGGTAGCTTCTGTCATGAAAACAAATTCCTCGTATGTGTAAACATACCTGGCAATAAAGCTCATTCTGATTCTGATTCTCTTGCCACAGATGGAAACGGAACTTTAACTCCGGGTTTTGATTGTGCATGTTATCGGCCTGCTCTGCTTGTTCAAACTGTGTTCCCCAGCAACAGGCATGGCTAAAACAAACAGAGGACACTCTAAGCCAGGGGTGTCCAAACTCTGTCCTGGAGGGTTTCGCTACAAGCAGCTCCAAAAGACCCGCCTGGAAGATTCTAGTCTGCCTGGTGAGACCT
>CM077218.1:2230000-2237500 GCA_039654775.1 Spinibarbus caldwelli | reverse complement strand
CCAGGGGTGTCCAAACTCTGTCCTGGAGGGTTTCGCTACAAGCAGCTCCAAAAGGAGAAACCCCCGTGCACTCCCCCCACTCAGCATCATGAACAGCACTGTGACTGCAGTGGAGTCATTCAGGTTCCTGGGCACCACCATCTCTCAGGACCTGAAGTAGGACATTCACATAGACTCCATTGTGAAAAAGGCCCAGCAGAGGCTGTACTTCCTTCGCCAGCTGAGGAAGTTCAACCTGCCAAGGAGCTGCTGAAACAGTTCTACTCCGCCATCATTGAATCCGTCCTCTGCACTTCAATAACTGTCTGGTTCGGCTCAGCTACCAAATCTGACCTCAGAAGACTACAGAGGGTAGTCCGGACTGCTGAGCCAATCATTGGTACAACCCTCCCCACTCTCCAAGAACTGTACTTATCCAGAGTGAGCAAAAGGGCTGGCAAAATCACTCTGGGCCCCTCACGTCCAGCACACTCCCTCTTTGAACTGTTGCCATCTGGTCGACGCTACAGAGCTCTGAGCACCAGAACGACCAGGCATCGGAACAGTTTCTTCCCTCAGGCAATCCATCTCATGAACACTTGACAATAATAACACACACTAGTTTTACACTTATTTATCTAACACACATACTTAGTCTACATTTCAATTTGCACATAATATACCTGTACATACAAAACTGTCTACTGTTATATGCCTGTACATACAATTGTCAATTCGTATATTGTTATTCCTTATTTACTTGTTCTTTTTAATTCTTCTTTTTATTATCTGTGTTTTTTGTTCTGTCACTGTCATTCTGTTGCGCTGCGGTAGCTTCTGTCATGAAAACAAATTCCTCGTATGTGTAAACATACCTGGCAATAAAGCTCATTCTGATTCTGATTCTCTTGCCACAGATGGAAACGGAACTTTAACTCCGGGTTTTGATTGTGCATGTTATCGGCCTGCTCTGCTTGTTCAAACTGTGTTCCCCAGCAACAGGCATGGCTAAAACAAACAGAGGACACTCTAAGCCAGGGGTGTCCAAACTCTGTCCTGGAGGGTTTCGCTACAAGCAGCTCCAAAAGACCCGCCTGGAAGATTCTAGTCTGCCTGGTGAGACCTCGATTAGCTGGTTCAGGTGTGTTTTCATTGGGGCTGGAGCTAAGCTCTGCAGGACAGGGGCCCACCAGGACAGAGTGCGGACGCCCCTGCTCTAAGCTTACCGCTCGGCTTAACCCTAACTTTACCCGCAACAGGTTTTCCCAAGCCTGTGCAAAAAGCGAGGCTCGGTTTTGCGCGTGAAATTTGGGCACTGATAAAAACCACGACAGTCCCGCAACAGTCCACTGCAGCTGCCCGGCTAGCTCAGTCGGTAGAGCATGAGACTCTTAATCTCAGGGTCGTGGGTTCCAGCCCCACGTTGGGCGTTTCCTTTGGCTTTCTCTCACTTCCCAACGGGCCCTCAGTTTCCAGCGAGTCTCTTGACCTGAGTTTGCTAACGCAGGAGACGTGTGGCGTCTCAGCTGTGTGGCACGCACGGCGCTGATTTTTTTTTGCCACCGCACTCCAGAGGATCGTACATCGCCGGTCTCTGTGGCGCAATCGGTTAGCGCGTTCGGCTGTTAACCGAAAGGTTGGTGGTTCGAGCCCACCCAGGGACGAAGGAAGCTTTTCGCTGCCGTTCCGCCATGTGTCCGCAAGCTTCAGAATTTAGCACACGAGGCACCTGTCCACTAGTGCAGTGTTCGTAGCCCCTTTTGAGTGTTCACAGCTTTGTCAGTTGCCTTGTGTTAAAAGAAGACAGAGGGTGGTAGGTGAAGGTTTGTATCAGCTCAAGTTTGCTATGGAGTGTTCATGATTTGTTCCGGGTGGTGGAGGCCCGTGTTCCAGGGAGATCCTGCTCAAAACCCCTTCTAGGAGCAGCACAAAATGCCGTGAAAATCACATTCAAACAATATAGTGTCGGAATTTGCAAACTGTATTCACGCAGCGGGACAGAACTCCATGCCTGGAACGTTTGTGGAGTAGCCTGAACTTGTAGCCTATTAGGCTTTCGGACAAGAGGTCAATCGATTTGGCGCACTTCTATATGTACTAGCATCTTTGTATTTTCAGTTTCCGGTTTCCGGTTGGGTCCTCCGATTTTTGCTGTATGGCTCACTTTTTGCCTTTGGAAATTAGGAGAGGTTTGCCTTCAGTGACCGCTCTCGCTCTCTCTTGCCACAGATGGAAACGGAACTTTAACTCCGGGTTTTGATTGTGCATGTTATCGGCCTGCTCTGCTTGTTCAAACTGTGTTCCCCAGCAACAGGCATGGCTAAAACAAACAGAGGACACTCTAAGCCAGGGGTGTCCAAACTCTGTCCTGGAGGGTTTCGCTACAAGCAGCTCCAAAAGGAGAAACCCCCGTGCACTCCCCCCACTCAGCATCATGAACAGCACTGTGACTGCAGTGGAGTCATTCAGGTTCCTGGGCACCACCATCTCTCAGGACCTGAAGTAGGACATTCACATAGACTCCATTGTGAAAAAGGCCCAGCAGAGGCTGTACTTCCTTCGCCAGCTGAGGAAGTTCAACCTGCCAAGGAGCTGCTGAAACAGTTCTACTCCGCCATCATTGAATCCGTCCTCTGCACTTCAATAACTGTCTGGTTCGGCTCAGCTACCAAATCTGACCTCAGAAGACTACAGAGGGTAGTCCGGACTGCTGAGCCAATCATTGGTACAACCCTCCCCACTCTCCAAGAACTGTACTTATCCAGAGTGAGCAAAAGGGCTGGCAAAATCACTCTGGGCCCCTCACGTCCAGCACACTCCCTCTTTGAACTGTTGCCATCTGGTCGACGCTACAGAGCTCTGAGCACCAGAACGACCAGGCATCGGAACAGTTTCTTCCCTCAGGCAATCCATCTCATGAACACTTGACAATAATAACACACACTAGTTTTACACTTATTTATCTAACACACATACTTAGTCTACATTTCAATTTGCACATAATATACCTGTACATACAAAACTGTCTACTGTTATATGCCTGTACATACAATTGTCAATTCGTATATTGTTATTCCTTATTTACTTGTTCTTTTTAATTCTTCTTTTTATTATCTGTGTTTTTTGTTCTGTCACTGTCATTCTGTTGCGCTGCGGTAGCTTCTGTCATGAAAACAAATTCCTCGTATGTGTAAACATACCTGGCAATAAAGCTCATTCTGATTCTGATTCTCTTGCCACAGATGGAAACGGAACTTTAACTCCGGGTTTTGATTGTGCATGTTATCGGCCTGCTCTGCTTGTTCAAACTGTGTTCCCCAGCAACAGGCATGGCTAAAACAAACAAAGGACACTCTAAGCCAGGAGTGTCCAAACTCTGTCCTGGAGGGTTTCGCTACAAGCAGCTCCAAAAGACCCGCCTGGAAGATTCTAGTCTGCCTGGTGAGACCTCGATTAGCTGGTTCAGGTGTGTTTTCATTGGGGCTGGAGCTAAGCTCTGCAGGACAGGGGCCCACCAGGACAGAGTGCGGACGCCCCTGCTCTAAGCTTACCGCTCGGCTTAACCCTAACTTTACCCGCAACAGGTTTTCCCAAGCCTGTGCAAAAAGCGAGGCTCGGTTTTGCGCGTGAAATTTGGGCACTGATAAAAACCGCGACAGTCCCGCAACAGTCCACTGCAGCTGCCCGGCTAGCTCAGTCGGTAGAGCATGAGACTCTTAATCTCAGGGTCGTGGGTTCGAGCCCCACGTTGGGCGTTTCCTTTGGCTTTCTCTCACTTCCCAACGGGCCCTCAGTTTCCAGCGAGTCTCTTGACCTGAGTTTGCTAACGCAGGAGACGTGTGGCGTCTCAGCTGTGTGGCACGCACGGCGCTGATTTTTTTTTGCCACCGCACTCCAGAGGATCGTACATCACCGGTCTCTGTGGCGCAATCGGTTAGCGCGTTCGGCTGTTAACCGAAAGGTTGGTGGTTCGAGCCCACCCAGGGACGAAGGAAGCTTTTCGCTGCCGTTCCGCCATGTGTCCGCAAGCTTCAGAATTTAGCACACGAGGCACCTGTCCACTAGTGCAGTGTTCGTAGCCCCTTTTGAGTGTTCACAGCTTTGTCAGTTGCCTTGTGTTAAAAGAAGACAGAGGGTGGTAGGTGAAGGTTTGTATCAGCTCAAGTTTGCTATGGAGTGTTCATGATTTGTTCCGGGTGGTGGAGGCCCGTGTTCCAGGGAGATCCTGCTCAAAACCCCTTCTAGGAGCAGCACAAAATGCCGTGAAAATCACATTCAAACAATATAGTGTCGGAATTTGCAAACTGTATTCACGCAGCGGGACAGAACTCCATGCCTGGAACGTTTGTGGAGTAGCCTGACCTTGTAGCCTATTAGGCTTTCGGACAAGAGGTCAATCGATTTGGCGCACTTCTATATGTACTAGCATCTTTGTATTTTCAGTTTCCGGTTTCCGGTTGGGTCCTCCGATTTTTGCTGTATGGCTCACTTTTTGCCTTTGGAAATTAGGAGAGGTTTGCCTTCAGTGACCGCTCTCGCTCTCTCTTGCCACAGATGGAAACGGAACTTTAACTCCGGGTTTTGATTGTGCATGTTATCGGCCTGCTCTGCTTGTTCAAACTGTGTTCCCCAGCAACAGGCATGGCTAAAACAAACAGAGGACACTCTAAGCCAGGGGTGTCCAAACTCTGTCCTGGAGGGTTTCGCTACAAGCAGCTCCAAAAGGAGAAACCCCCGTGCACTCCCCCCACTCAGCATCATGAACAGCACTGTGACTGCAGTGGAGTCATTCAGGTTCCTGGGCACCACCATCTCTCAGGACCTGAAGTAGGACATTCACATAGACTCCATTGTGAAAAAGGCCCAGCAGAGGCTGTACTTCCTTCGCCAGCTGAGGAAGTTCAACCTGCCAAGGAGCTGCTGAAACAGTTCTACTCCGCCATCATTGAATCCGTCCTCTGCACTTCAATAACTGTCTGGTTCGGCTCAGCTACCAAATCTGACCTCAGAAGACTACAGAGGGTAGTCCGGACTGCTGAGCCAATCATTGGTACAACCCTCCCCACTCTCCAAGAACTGTACTTATCCAGAGTGAGCAAAAGGGCTGGCAAAATCACTCTGGGCCCCTCACGTCCAGCACACTCCCTCTTTGAACTGTTGCCATCTGGTCGACGCTACAGAGCTCTGAGCACCAGAACGACCAGGCATCGGAACAGTTTCTTCCCTCAGGCAATCCATCTCATGAACACTTGACAATAATAACACACACTAGTTTTACACTTATTTATCTAACACACATACTTAGTCTACATTTCAATTTGCACATAATATACCTGTACATACAAAACTGTCTACTGTTATATGCCTGTACATACAATTGTCAATTCGTATATTGTTATTCCTTATTTACTTGTTCTTTTTAATTCTTCTTTTTATTATCTGTGTTTTTTGTTCTGTCACTGTCATTCTGTTGCGCTGCGGTAGCTTCTGTCATGAAAACAAATTCCTCGTATGTGTAAACATACCTGGCAATAAAGCTCATTCTGATTCTGATTCTCTTGCCACAGATGGAAACGGAACTTTAACTCCGGGTTTTGATTGTGCATGTTATCGGCCTGCTCTGCTTGTTCAAACTGTGTTCCCCAGCAACAGGCATGGCTAAAACAAACAGAGGACACTCTAAGCCAGGGGTGTCCAAACTCTGTCCTGGAGGGTTTCGCTACAAGCAGCTCCAAAAGACCCGCCTGGAAGATTCTAGTCTGCCTGGTGAGACCTCGATTAGCTGGTTCAGGTGTGTTTTCATTGGGGCTGGAGCTAAGCTCTGCAGGACAGGGGCCCACCAGGACAGAGTGCGGACGCCCCTGCTCTAAGCTTACCGCTCGGCTTAACCCTAACTTTACCCGCAACAGGTTTTCCCAAGCCTGTGCAAAAAGCGAGGCTCGGTTTTGCGCGTGAAATTTGGGCACTGATAAAAACCACGACAGTCCCGCAACAGTCCACTGCAGCTGCCCGGCTAGCTCAGTCGGTAGAGCATGAGACTCTTAATCTCAGGGTCGTGGGTTCCAGCCCCACGTTGGGCGTTTCCTTTGGCTTTCTCTCACTTCCCAACGGGCCCTCAGTTTCCAGCGAGTCTCTTGACCTGAGTTTGCTAACGCAGGAGACGTGTGGCGTCTCAGCTGTGTGGCACGCACGGCGCTGATTTTTTTTTGCCACCGCACTCCAGAGGATCGTACATCGCCGGTCTCTGTGGCGCAATCGGTTAGCGCGTTCGGCTGTTAACCGAAAGGTTGGTGGTTCGAGCCCACCCAGGGACGAAGGAAGCTTTTCGCTGCCGTTCCGCCATGTGTCCGCAAGCTTCAGAATTTAGCACACGAGGCACCTGTCCACTAGTGCAGTGTTCGTAGCCCCTTTTGAGTGTTCACAGCTTTGTCAGTTGCCTTGTGTTAAAAGAAGACAGAGGGTGGTAGGTGAAGGTTTGTATCAGCTCAAGTTTGCTATGGAGTGTTCATGATTTGTTCCGGGTGGTGGAGGCCCGTGTTCCAGGGAGATCCTGCTCAAAACCCCTTCTAGGAGCAGCACAAAATGCCGTGAAAATCACATTCAAACAATATAGTGTCGGAATTTGCAAACTGTATTCACGCAGCGGGACAGAACTCCATGCCTGGAACGTTTGTGGAGTAGCCTGAACTTGTAGCCTATTAGGCTTTCGGACAAGAGGTCAATCGATTTGGCGCACTTCTATATGTACTAGCATCTTTGTATTTTCAGTTTCCGGTTTCCGGTTGGGTCCTCCGATTTTTGCTGTATGGCTCACTTTTTGCCTTTGGAAATTAGGAGAGGTTTGCCTTCAGTGACCGCTCTCGCTCTCTCTTGCCACAGATGGAAACGGAACTTTAACTCCGGGTTTTGATTGTGCATGTTATCGGCCTGCTCTGCTTGTTCAAACTGTGTTCCCCAGCAACAGGCATGGCTAAAACAAACAGAGGACACTCTAAGCCAGGGGTGTCCAAACTCTGTCCTGGAGGGTTTCGCTACAAGCAGCTCCAAAAGGAGAAACCCCCGTGCACTCCCCCCACTCAGCATCATGAACAGCACTGTGACTGCAGTGGAGTCATTCAGGTTCCTGGGCACCACCATCTCTCAGGACCTGAAGTAGGACATTCACATAGACTCCATTGTGAAAAAGGCCCAGCAGAGGCTGTACTTCCTTCGCCAGCTGAGGAAGTTCAACCTGCCAAGGAGCTGCTGAAACAGTTCTACTCCGCCATCATTGAATCCGTCCTCTGCACTTCAATAACTGTCTGGTTCGGCTCAGCTACCAAATCTGACCTCAGAAGACTACAGAGGGTAGTCCGGACTGCTGAGCCAATCATTGGTACAACCCTCCCCACTCTCCAAGAACTGTACTTATCCAGAGTGAGCAAAAGGGCTGGCAAAATCACTCTGGGCCCCTCACGTCCAGCACACTCCCTCTTTGAACTGTTGCCATCTGGTCGACGCTACAGAGCTCTGAGCACCAGA
>CM077218.1:2222500-2227500 GCA_039654775.1 Spinibarbus caldwelli | reverse complement strand
ACACGAGGCACCTGTCCACTAGTGCAGTGTTCGTAGCCCCTTTTGAGTGTTCACAGCTTTGTCAGTTGCCTTGTGTTAAAAGAAGACAGAGGGTGGTAGGTGAAGGTTTGTATCAGCTCAAGTTTGCTATGGAGTGTTCATGATTTGTTCCGGGTGGTGGAGGCCCGTGTTCCAGGGAGATCCTGCTCAAAACCCCTTCTAGGAGCAGCACAAAATGCCGTGAAAATCACATTCAAACAATATAGTGTCGGAATTTGCAAACTGTATTCACGCAGCGGGACAGAACTCCATGCCTGGAACGTTTGTGGAGTAGCCTGAACTTGTAGCCTATTAGGCTTTCGGACAAGAGGTCAATCGATTTGGCGCACTTCTATATGTACTAGCATCTTTGTATTTTCAGTTTCCGGTTTCCGGTTGGGTCCTCCGATTTTTGCTGTATGGCTCACTTTTTGCCTTTGGAAATTAGGAGAGGTTTGCCTTCAGTGACCGCTCTCGCTCTCTCTTGCCACAGATGGAAACGGAACTTTAACTCCGGGTTTTGATTGTGCATGTTATCGGCCTGCTCTGCTTGTTCAAACTGTGTTCCCCAGCAACAGGCATGGCTAAAACAAACAGAGGACACTCTAAGCCAGGGGTGTCCAAACTCTGTCCTGGAGGGTTTCGCTACAAGCAGCTCCAAAAGGAGAAACCCCCGTGCACTCCCCCCACTCAGCATCATGAACAGCACTGTGACTGCAGTGGAGTCATTCAGGTTCCTGGGCACCACCATCTCTCAGGACCTGAAGTAGGACATTCACATAGACTCCATTGTGAAAAAGGCCCAGCAGAGGCTGTACTTCCTTCGCCAGCTGAGGAAGTTCAACCTGCCAAGGAGCTGCTGAAACAGTTCTACTCCGCCATCATTGAATCCGTCCTCTGCACTTCAATAACTGTCTGGTTCGGCTCAGCTACCAAATCTGACCTCAGAAGACTACAGAGGGTAGTCCGGACTGCTGAGCCAATCATTGGTACAACCCTCCCCACTCTCCAAGAACTGTACTTATCCAGAGTGAGCAAAAGGGCTGGCAAAATCACTCTGGGCCCCTCACGTCCAGCACACTCCCTCTTTGAACTGTTGCCATCTGGTCGACGCTACAGAGCTCTGAGCACCAGAACGACCAGGCATCGGAACAGTTTCTTCCCTCAGGCAATCCATCTCATGAACACTTGACAATAATAACACACACTAGTTTTACACTTATTTATCTAACACACATACTTAGTCTACATTTCAATTTGCACATAATATACCTGTACATACAAAACTGTCTACTGTTATATGCCTGTACATACAATTGTCAATTCGTATATTGTTATTCCTTATTTACTTGTTCTTTTTAATTCTTCTTTTTATTATCTGTGTTTTTTGTTCTGTCACTGTCATTCTGTTGCGCTGCGGTAGCTTCTGTCATGAAAACAAATTCCTCGTATGTGTAAACATACCTGGCAATAAAGCTCATTCTGATTCTGATTCTCTTGCCACAGATGGAAACGGAACTTTAACTCCGGGTTTTGATTGTGCATGTTATCGGCCTGCTCTGCTTGTTCAAACTGTGTTCCCCAGCAACAGGCATGGCTAAAACAAACAGAGGACACTCTAAGCCAGGGGTGTCCAAACTCTGTCCTGGAGGGTTTCGCTACAAGCAGCTCCAAAAGACCCGCCTGGAAGATTCTAGTCTGCCTGGTGAGACCTCGATTAGCTGGTTCAGGTGTGTTTTCATTGGGGCTGGAGCTAAGCTCTGCAGGACAGGGGCCCACCAGGACAGAGTGCGGACGCCCCTGCTCTAAGCTTACCGCTCGGCTTAACCCTAACTTTACCCGCAACAGGTTTTCCCAAGCCTGTGCAAAAAGCGAGGCTCGGTTTTGCGCGTGAAATTTGGGCACTGATAAAAACCACGACAGTCCCGCAACAGTCCACTGCAGCTGCCCGGCTAGCTCAGTCGGTAGAGCATGAGACTCTTAATCTCAGGGTCGTGGGTTCCAGCCCCACGTTGGGCGTTTCCTTTGGCTTTCTCTCACTTCCCAACGGGCCCTCAGTTTCCAGCGAGTCTCTTGACCTGAGTTTGCTAACGCAGGAGACGTGTGGCGTCTCAGCTGTGTGGCACGCACGGCGCTGATTTTTTTTTGCCACCGCACTCCAGAGGATTGTACATCGCCGGTCTCTGTGGCGCAATCGGTTAGCGCGTTCGGCTGTTAACCGAAAGGTTGGTGGTTCGAGCCCACCCAGGGACGAAGGAAGCCTTTCGCTGCCGTTCCGCCATGTGTCCGCAAGCTTCAGAATTTAGCACACGAGGCACCTGTCCACTAGTGCAGTGTTCGTAGCCCCTTTTGAGTGTTCACAGCTTTGTCAGTTGCCTTGTGTTAAAAGAAGACAGAGGGTGGTAGGTGAAGGTTTGTATCAGCTCAAGTTTGCTATGGAGTGTTCATGTTTTGTTCCGGGTGGTGGAGGCCCGTGTTCCAGGGAGATCCTGCTCAAAACCCCTTCTAGGAGCAGCACAAAATGCCGTGAAAATCACATTCAAATAATATAGTGTCGGAATTTGCAAACTGTATTCACGCAGCGGGACAGAACTCCATGCCTGGAACGTTTGTGGAGTAGCCTGAACTTGTAGCCTATTAGGCTTTCGGACAAGAGGTCAATCGATTTGGCGCACTTCTATATGTACTAGCATCTTTGTATTTTCAGTTTCCGGTTTCCGGTTGGGTCCTCCGATTTTTGCTGTATGGCTCACTTTTTGCCTTTGGAAATTAGGAGAGGTTTGCCTTCAGTGACCGCTCTCGCTCTCTCTTGCCACAGATGGAAACGGAACTTTAACTCCGGGTTTTGATTGTGCATGTTATCGGCCTGCTCTGCTTGTTCAAACTGTGTTCCCCAGCAACAGGCATGGCTAAAACAAACAGAGGACACTCTAAGCCAGGGGTGTCCAAACTCTGTCCTGGAGGGTTTCGCTACAAGCAGCTCCAAAAGGAGAAACCCCCGTGCACTCCCCCCACTCAGCATCATGAACAGCACTGTGACTGCAGTGGAGTCATTCAGGTTCCTGGGCACCACCATCTCTCAGGACCTGAAGTAGGACATTCACATAGACTCCATTGTGAAAAAGGCCCAGCAGAGGCTGTACTTCCTTCGCCAGCTGAGGAAGTTCAACCTGCCAAGGAGCTGCTGAAACAGTTCTACTCCGCCATCATTGAATCCGTCCTCTGCACTTCAATAACTGTCTGGTTCGGCTCAGCTACCAAATCTGACCTCAGAAGACTACAGAGGGTAGTCCGGACTGCTGAGCCAATCATTGGTACAACCCTCCCCACTCTCCAAGAACTGTACTTATCCAGAGTGAGCAAAAGGGCTGGCAAAATCACTCTGGGCCCCTCACGTCCAGCACACTCCCTCTTTGAACTGTTGCCATCTGGTCGACGCTACAGAGCTCTGAGCACCAGAACGACCAGGCACCGGAACAGTTTCTTCCCTCAGGCAATCCATCTCATGAACACTTGACAATAATAACACACACTAGTTTTACACTTATTTATCTAACACACATACTTAGTCTACATTTCAATTTGCACATAATATACCTGTACATACAAAACTGTCTACTGTTATATGCCTGTACATACAATTGTCAATTCGTATATTGTTATTCCTTATTTACTTGTTCTTTTTAATTCTTCTTTTTATTATCTGTGTTTTTTGTTCTGTCACTGTCATTCTGTTGCGCTGCGGTAGCTTCTGTCATGAAAACAAATTCCTCGTATGTGTAAACATACCTGGCAATAAAGCTCATTCTGATTCTGATTCTCTTGCCACAGATGGAAACGGAACTTTAACTCCGGGTTTTGATTGTGCATGTTATCGGCCTGCTCTGCTTGTTCAAACTGTGTTCCCCAGCAACAGGCATGGCTAAAACAAACAGAGGACACTCTAAGCCAGGGGTGTCCAAACTCTGTCCTGGAGGGTTTCGCTACAAGCAGCTCCAAAAGACCCGCCTGGAAGATTCTAGTCTGCCTGGTGAGACCTCGATTAGCTGGTTCAGGTGTGTTTTCATTGGGGCTGGAGCTAAGCTCTGCAGGACAGGGGCCCACCAGGACAGAGTGCGGACGCCCCTGCTCTAAGCTTACCGCTCGGCTTAACCCTAACTTTACCCGCAACAGGTTTTCCCAAGCCTGTGCAAAAAGCGAGGCTCGGTTTTGCGCGTGAAATTTGGGCACTGATAGAAACCGCGACAGTCCCGCAACAGTCCACTGCAGCTGCCCGGCTAGCTCAGTCGGTAGAGCATGAGACTCTTGGCGTTTCCTTTGGCTTTCTCTCACTTCCCAACGGGCCCTCAGTTTCCAGCGAGTCTCTTGACCTGAGTTTGCTAACGCAGGAGACGTGTGGCGTCTCAGCTGTGTGGCACGCACGGCGCTGATTTTTTTTTGCCACCGCACTCCAGAGGATCGTACATCGCCGGTCTCTGTGGCGCAATCGGTTAGCGCGTTCGGCTGTTAACCGAAAGGTTGGTGGTTCGAGCCCACCCAGGGACGAAGGAAGCTTTTCGCTGCCGTTCCGCCATGTGTCCGCAAGCTTCAGAATTTAGCACACGAGGCACCTGTCCACTAGTGCAGTGTTCGTAGCCCCTTTTGAGTGTTCACAGCTTTGTCAGTTGCCTTGTGTTAAAAGAAGACAGAGGGTGGTAGGTGAAGGTTTGTATCAGCTCAAGTTTGCTATGGAGTGTTCATGATTTGTTCCGGGTGGTGGAGGCCCGTGTTCCAGGGAGATCCTGCTCAAAACCCCTTCTAGGAGCTGCACAAAATGCCGTGAAAATCACATTCAAACAATATAGTGTCGGAATTTGCAAACTGTATTCACGCAGCGGGACAGAACTCCATGCCTGGAACGTTTGTGGAGTAGCCTGACCTTGTAGCCTATTAGGCTTTCGGACAAGAGGTCAATCGATTTGGCGCACTTCTATATGTACTAG
>CM077218.1:2215000-2217500 GCA_039654775.1 Spinibarbus caldwelli | reverse complement strand
AGGTGTGTTTTCATTGGGGCTGGAGCTAAGCTCTGCAGGACAGGGGCCCACCAGGACAGAGTGCGGACGCCCCTGCTCTAAGCTTACCGCTCGGCTTAACCCTAACTTTACCCGCAACAGGTTTTCCCAAGCCTGTGCAAAAAGCGAGGCTCGGTTTTGCGCGTGAAATTTGGGCACTGATAAAAACCACGACAGTCCCGCAGCAGTCCACTGCAGCTGCCCGGCTAGCTCAGTCGGTAGAGCATGAGACTCTTAATCTCAGGGTTGTGGGTTCGATCCCCACGTTGGGCGTTTCCTTTGGCTTTCTCTCACTTCCCAACGGGCCCTCAGTTTCCAGCGAGTCTCTTGACCTGAGTTTGCTAACGCAGGAGACGTGTGGCGTCTCATCTGTGTGGCATGCACGGCGCTGATTTTTTTTTGCCACCGCACTCCAGAGGATAGTACATTGCCGGTCTCTGTGGCGCAATCGGTTAGCGCGTTCGGCTGTTAACCGAAAGGTTGGTGGTTCGAGCCCACCCAGGGACGAAGGAAGCTTTTCGCTGCTGTTCCGCCATGTGTACGCAAGCTTCAGAATTTAGCACACGAGGCACCTGTCCACTAGTGCAGTGTTCGTAGCCCCTTTTGAGTGTTCACAGCTTTGTCAGTTGCCTTGTGTTAAAAGAAGACAGAGGGTGGTAGGTGAAGGTTTGTATCAGCTCAAGTTTGCTATGGAGTGTTCATGATTTGTTCCGGGTGGTGGAGGCCCGTGTTCCAGGGAGATCCTGCTCAAAACCCCTTCTAGGAGCAGCACAAAATGCCGTGAAAATCACATTCAAACAATATAGTGTCGGAATTTGCAAACTGTATTCACGCAGCGGGACAGAACTCCATGCCTGGAACGTTTGTGGAGTAGCCTGAACTTGTAGCCTATTAGGCTTTCGGACAAGAGGTCAATCGATTTGGCGCACTTCTATATGTACTAGCATCTTTGTATTTTCAGTTTCCGGTTTCCGGTTGGGTCCTCCGATTTTTGCTGTATGGCTCACTTTTTGCCTTTGGAAATTAGGAGAGGTTTGCCTTCAGTGACCGCTCTCGCTCTCTCTTGCCACAGATGGAAACGGAACTTTAACTCCGGGTTTTGATTGTGCATGTTATCGGCCTGCTCTGCTTGTTCAAACTGTGTTCCCCAGCAACAGGCATGGCTAAAACAAACAGAGGACACTCTAAGCCAGGGGTGTCCAAACTCTGTCCTGGAGGGTTTCGCTACAAGCAGCTCCAAAAGGAGAAACCCCCGTGCACTCCCCCCACTCAGCATCATGAACAGCACTGTGACTGCAGTGGAGTCATTCAGGTTCCTGGGCACCACCATCTCTCAGGACCTGAAGTAGGACATTCACATAGACTCCATTGTGAAAAAGGCCCAGCAGAGGCTGTACTTCCTTCGCCAGCTGAGGAAGTTCAACCTGCCAAGGAGCTGCTGAAACAGTTCTACTCCGCCATCATTGAATCCGTCCTCTGCACTTCAATAACTGTCTGGTTCGGCTCAGCTACCAAATCTGACCTCAGAAGACTACAGAGGGTAGTCCGGACTGCTGAGCCAATCATTGGTACAACCCTCCCCACTCTCCAAGAACTGTACTTATCCAGAGTGAGCAAAAGGGCTGGCAAAATCACTCTGGGCCCCTCACGTCCAGCACACTCCCTCTTTGAACTGTTGCCATCTGGTCGACGCTACAGAGCTCTGAGCACCAGAACGACCAGGCATCGGAACAGTTTCTTCCCTCAGGCAATCCATCTCATGAACACTTGACAATAATAACACACACTAGTTTTACACTTATTTATCTAACACACATACTTAGTCTACATTTCAATTTGCACATAATATACCTGTACATACAAAACTGTCTACTGTTATATGCCTGTACATACAATTGTCAATTCGTATATTGTTATTTCTTATTTACTTGTTCTTTTTAATTCTTCTTTTTATTATCTGTGTTTTTTGTTCTGTCACTGTCATTCTGTTGCGCTGCGGTAGCTTCTGTCATGAAAACAAATTCCTCGTATGTGTAAACATACCTGGCAATAAAGCTCATTCTGATTCTGATTCTCTTGCCACAGATGGAAACGGAACTTTAACTCCGGGTTTTGATTGTGCATGTTATCGGCCTGCTCTGCTTGTTCAAACTGTGTTCCCCAGCAACAGGCATGGCTAAAACAAACAGAGGACACTCTAAGCCAGGGGTGTCCAAACTCTGTCCTGGAGGGTTTCGCTACAAGCAGCTCCAAAAGACCCGCCTGGAAGATTCTAGTCTGCCTGGTGAGACCTCGATTAGCTGGTTCAGGTGTGTTTTCATTGGGGCTGGAGCTAAGCTCTGCAGGACAGGGGCCCACCAGGACAGAGTGCGGACGCCCCTGCTCTAAGCTTACCGCTCGGCTTAACCCTAACTTTACCCGCAACAGGTTTTCCCAAGCCTGTGCAAAAAGCGAGGCTCGGTTTTGCGCGTGAAATTTGGGC
>CM077218.1:2125000-2192500 GCA_039654775.1 Spinibarbus caldwelli | reverse complement strand
GCCAATCATTGGTACAACCCTCCCCACTCTCCAAGAACTGTACTTATCCAGAGTGAGCAAAAGGGCTGGCAAAATCACTCTGGGCCCCTCACGTCCAGCACACTCCCTCTTTGAACTGTTGCCATCTGGTCGACGCTACAGAGCTCTGAGCACCAGAACGACCAGGCATCGGAACAGTTTCTTCCCTCAGGCAATCCATCTCATGAACACTTGACAATAATAACACACACTAGTTTTACACTTATTTATCTAACACACATACTTAGTCTACATTTCAATTTGCACATAATATACCTGTACATACAAAACTGTCTACTGTTATATGCCTGTACATACAATTGTCAATTCGTATATTGTTATTCCTTATTTACTTGTTCTTTTTAATTCTTCTTTTTATTATCTGTGTTTTTTGTTCTGTCACTGTGATTCTGTTGCGCTGCGGTAGCTTCTGTCATGAAAACAAATTCCTCGTATGTGTAAACATACCTGGCAATAAAGCTCATTCTGATTCTGATTCTCTTGCCACAGATGGAAACGGAACTTTAACTCCGGGTTTTGATTGTGCATGTTATCGGCCTGCTCTGCTTGTTCAAACTGTGTTCCCCAGCAACAGGCATGGCTAAAACAAACAGAGGACACTCTAAGCCAGGGGTGTCCAAACTCTGTCCTGGAGGGTTTCGCTACAAGCAGCTCCAAAAGACCCGCCTGGAAGATTCTAGTCTGCCTGGTGAGACCTCGATTAGCTGGTTCAGGTGTGTTTTCATTGGGGCTGGAGCTAAGCTCTGCAGGACAGGGGCCCACCAGGACAGAGTGCGGACGCCCCTGCTCTAAGCTTACCGCTCGGCTTAACCCTAACTTTACCCGCAACAGGTTTTCCCAAGCCTGTGCAAAAAGCGAGGCTCGGTTTTGCGCGTTAAATTTGGGCACTGATAAAAACCGCGACAGTCCCGCAACAGTCCACTGCAGCTGCCCGGCTAGCTCAGTCGGTAGAGCATGAGACTCTTAATCTCAGGGTCGTGGGTTCGAGCCCCACGTTGGGCGTTTCCTTTGGCTTTCTCTCACTTCCCAACGGGCCCTCAGTTTCCAGCGAGTCTCTTGACCTGAGTTTGCTAACGCAGGAGACGTGTGGCGTCTCAGCTGTGTGGCACGCACGGCGCTGATTTTTTTTTGCCACCGCACTCCAGAGGATCGTACATCACCGGTCTCTGTGGCGCAATCGGTTAGCGCGTTCGGCTGTTAACCGAAAGGTTGGTGGTTCGAGCCCACCCAGGGACGAAGGAAGCTTTTCGCTGCCGTTCCGCCATGTGTCCGCAAGCTTCAGAATTTAGCACACGAGGCACCTGTCCACTAGTGCAGTGTTCGTAGCCCCTTTTGAGTGTTCACAGCTTTGTCAGTTGCCTTGTGTTAAAAGAAGACAGAGGGTGGTAGGTGAAGGTTTGTATCAGCTCAAGTTTGCTATGGAGTGTTCATGATTTGTTCCGGGTGGTGGAGGCCCGTGTTCCAGGGAGATCCTGCTCAAAACCCCTTCTAGGAGCAGCACAAAATGCCGTGAAAATCACATTCAAACAATATAGTGTCGGAATTTGCAAACTGTATTCACGCAGCGGGACAGAACTCCATGCCTGGAACGTTTGTGGAGTAGCCTGAACTTGTAGCCTATTAGGCTTTCGGACAAGAGGTCAATCGATTTGGCGCACTTCTATATGTACTAGCATCTTTGTATTTTCAGTTTCCGGTTTCCGGTTGGGTCCTCCGATTTTTGCTGTATGGCTCACTTTTTGCCTTTGGAAATTAGGAGAGGTTTGCCTTCAGTGACCGCTCTCGCTCTCTCTTGCCACAGATGGAAACGGAACTTTAACTCCGGGTTTTGATTGTGCATGTTATCGGCCTGCTCTGCTTGTTCAAACTGTGTTCCCCAGCAACAGGCATGGCTAAAACAAACAGAGGACACTCTAAGCCAGGGGTGTCCAAACTCTGTCCTGGAGGGTTTCGCTACAAGCAGCTCCAAAAGGAGAAACCCCCGTGCACTCCCCCCACTCAGCATCATGAACAGCACTGTGACTGCAGTGGAGTCATTCAGGTTCCTGGGCACCACCATCTCTCAGGACCTGAAGTAGGACATTCACATAGACTCCATTGTGAAAAAGGCCCAGCAGAGGCTGTACTTCCTTCGCCAGCTGAGGAAGTTCAACCTGCCAAGGAGCTGCTGAAACAGTTCTACTCCGCCATCATTGAATCCGTCCTCTGCACTTCAATAACTGTCTGGTTCGGCTCAGCTACCAAATCTGACCTCAGAAGACTACAGAGGGTAGTCCGGACTGCTGAGCCAATCATTGGTACAACCCTCCCCACTCTCCAAGAACTGTACTTATCCAGAGTGAGCAAAAGGGCTGGCAAAATCACTCTGGGCCCCTCACGTCCAGCACACTCCCTCTTTGAACTGTTGCCATCTGGTCGACGCTACAGAGCTCTGAGCACCAGAACGACCAGGCATCGGAACAGTTTCTTCCCTCAGGCAATCCATCTCATGAACACTTGACAATAATAACACACACTAGTTTTACACTTATTTATCTAACACACATACTTAGTCTACATTTCAATTTGGACATAATATACCTGTACATACAAAACTGTCTACTGTTATATGCCTGTACATACAATTGTCAATTCGTATATTGTTATTCCTTATTTACTTGTTCTTTTTAATTCTTCTTTTTATTATCTGTGTTTTTTGTTCTGTCACTGTCATTCTGTTGCGCTGCGGTAGCTTCTGTCATGAAAACAAATTCCTCGTATGTGTAAACATACCTGGCAATAAAGCTCATTCTGATTCTGATTCTCTTGCCACAGATGGAAACGGAACTTTAACTCCGGGTTTTGATTGTGCATGTTATCGGCCTGCTCTGCTTGTTCAAACTGTGTTCCCCAGCAACAGGCATGGCTAAAACAAACAGAGGACACTCTAAGCCAGGGGTGTCCAAACTCTGTCCTGGAGGGTTTCGCTACAAGCAGCTCCAAAAGACCCGCCTGGAAGATTCTAGTCTGCCTGGTGAGACCTCGATTAGCTGGTTCAGGTGTGTTTTCATTGGGGCTGGAGCTAAGCTCTGCAGGACAGGGGCCCACCAGGACAGAGTGCGGACGCCCCTGCTCTAAGCTTACCGCTCGGCTTAACCCTAACTTTACCCGCAACAGGTTTTCCCAAGCCTGTGCAAAAAGCGAGGCTCGGTTTTGCGCGTGAAATTTGGGCACTGATAAAAACCACGACAGTCCCGCAGCAGTCCACTGCAGCTGCCCGGCTAGCTCAGTCGGTAGAGCATGAGACTCTTAATCTCAGGGTCGTGGGTTCGAGCCCCACGTTGGGCGTTTCCTTTGGCTTTCTCTCACTTCCCAACGGGCCCTCAGTTTCCAGCGAGTCTCTTGACCTGAGTTTGCTAACGCAGGAGACGTGTGGCGTCTCAGCTGTGTGGCACGCACGGCGCTGATTTTTTTTTGCCACCGCACTCCAGAGGATCGTACATCGCCGGTCTCTGTGGCGCAATCGGTTAGCGCGTTCGGCTGTTAACCGAAAGGTTGGTGGTTTGAGCCCACCCAGGGACGAAGGAAGCTTTTCGCTGCCGTTCCGCCATGTGTCCGCAAGCTTCAGAATTTAGCACACGAGGCACCTGTCCACTAGTGCAGTGTTCGTAGCCCCTTTTGAGTGTTCACAGCTTTGTCAGTTGCCTTGTGTTAAAAGAAGACAGAGGGTGGTAGGTGAAGGTTTGTATCAGCTCAAGTTTGCTATGGAGTGTTCATGATTTGTTCCGGGTGGTGGAGGCCCGTGTTCCAGGGAGATCCTGCTCAAAACCCCTTCTAGGAGCAGCACAAAATGCCGTGAAAATCACATTCAAACAATATAGTGTCGGAATTTGCAAACTGTATTCACGCAGCGGGACAGAACTCCATGCCTGGAACGTTTGTGGAGTAGCCTGACCTTGTAGCCTATTAGGCTTTCGGACAAGAGGTCAATCGATTTGGCGCACTTCTATATGTACTAGCATCTTTGTATTTTCAGTTTCCGGTTTCCGGTTGGGTCCTCCGATTTTTGCTGTATGGCTCACTTTTTGCCTTTGGAAATTAGGAGAGGTTTGCCTTCAGTGACCGCTCTCGCTCTCTCTTGCCACAGATGGAAACGGAACTTTAACTCCGGGTTTTGATTGTGCATGTTATCGGCCTGCTCTGCTTGTTCAAACTGTGTTCCCCAGCAACAGGCATGGCTAAAACAAACAGAGGACACTCTAAGCCAGGGGTGTCCAAACTCTGTCCTGGAGGGTTTCGCTACAACCAGCTCCAAAAGGAGAAACCCCCGTGCACTCCCCCCACTCACCATCATGAACAGCACTGTGACTGCAGTGGAGTCATTCAGGTTCCTGGGCACCACCATCTCTCAGGACCTGAAGTAGGACATTCACATAGACTCCATTGTGAAAAAGGCCCAGCAGAGGCTGTACTTCCTTCGCCAGCTGAGGAAGTTCAACCTGCCAAGGAGCTGCTGAAACAGTTCTACTCCGCCATCATTGAATCCGTCCTCTGCACTTCAATAACTGTCTGGTTCGGCTCAGCTACCAAATCTGACCTCAGAAGACTACAGAGGGTAGTCCGGACTGCTGAGCCAATCATTGGTACAACCCTCCCCACTCTCCAAGAACTGTACTTATCCAGAGTGAGCAAAAGGGCTGGCAAAATCACTCTGGGCCCCTCACGTCCAGCACACTCCCTCTTTGAACTGTTGCCATCTGGTCGACGCTACAGAGCTCTGAGCACCAGAACGACCAGGCATCGGAACAGTTTCTTCCCTCAGGCAATCCATCTCATGAACACTTGACAATAATAACACACACTAGTTTTACACTTATTTATCTAACACACATACTTAGTCTACATTTCAATTTGCACATAATATACCTGTACATACAAAACTGTCTACTGTTATATGCCTGTACATACAATTGTCAATTCGTATATTGTTATTCCTTATTTACTTGTTCTTTTTAATTCTTCTTTTTATTATCTGTGTTTTTTGTTCTGTCACTGTCATTCTGTTGCGCTGCGGTAGCTTCTGTCATGAAAACAAATTCCTCGTATGTGTAAACATACCTGGCAATAAAGCTCATTCTGATTCTGATTCTCTTGCCACAGATGGAAACGGAACTTTAACTCCGGGTTTTGATTGTGCATGTTATCGGCCTGCTCTGCTTGTTCAAACTGTGTTCCCCAGCAACAGGCATGGCTAAAACAAACAGAGGACACTCTAAGCCAGGGGTGTCCAAACTCTGTCCTGGAGGGTTTCGCTACAAGCAGCTCCAAAAGACCCGCCTGGAAGATTCTAGTCTGCCTGGTGAGACCTCGATTAGCTGGTTCAGGTGTGTTTTCATTGGGGCTGGAGCTAAGCTCTGCAGGACAGGGGCCCACCAGGACAGAGTGCGGACGCCCCTGCTCTAAGCTTACCGCTCGGCTTAACCCTAACTTTACCCGCAACAGGTTTTCCCAAGCCTGTGCAAAATGCGAGGCTCGGTTTTGCGCGTGAAATTTGGGCACTGATAAAAACCGCGACAGTCCCGCAACAGTCCACTGCAGCTGCCCGGCTAGCTCAGTCGGTAGAGCATGAGACTCTTAATCTCAGGGTCGTGGGTTCGAGCCCCACGTTGGGCGTTTCCTTTGGCTTTCTCTCACTTCCCAACGGGCCCTCAGTTTCCAGCGAGTCTCTTGACCTGAGTTTGCTAACGCAGGAGACGTGTGGCGTCTCAGCTGTGTGGCACGCACGGCGCTGATTTTTTTTTGCCACCGCACTCCAGAGGATCGTACATCACCGGTCTCTGTGGCGCAATCGGTTAGCGCGTTCGGCTGTTAACCGAAAGGTTGGTGGTTTGAGCCCACCCAGGGACGAAGGAAGCTTTTCGCTGCCGTTCCGCCATGTGTCCGCAAGCTTCAGAATTTAGCACACGAGGCACCTGTCCACTAGTGCAGTGTTCGTAGCCCCTTTTGAGTGTTCACAGCTTTGTCAGTTGCCTTGTGTTAAAAGAAGACAGAGGGTGGTAGGTGAAGGTTTGTATCAGCTCAAGTTTGCTATGGAGTGTTCATGATTTGTTCCGGGTGGTGGAGGCCCGTGTTCCAGGGAGATCCTGCTCAAAACCCCTTCTAGGAGCAGCACAAAATGCCGTGAAAATCACATTCAAACAATATAGTGTCGGAATTTGCAAACTGTATTCACGCAGCGGGACAGAACTCCATGCCTGGAACGTTTGTGGAGTAGCCTGACCTTGTAGCCTATTAGGCTTTCGGACAAGAGGTCAATCGATTTGGCGCACTTCTATATGTACTAGCATCTTTGTATTTTCAGTTTCCGGTTTCCGGTTGGGTCCTCCGATTTTTGCTGTATGGCTCACTTTTTGCCTTTGGAAATTAGGAGAGGTTTGCCTTCAGTGACCGCTCTCGCTCTCTCTTGCCACAGATGGAAACGGAACTTTAACTCCGGGTTTTGATTGTGCATGTTATCGGCCTGCTCTGCTTGTTCAAACTGTGTTCCCCAGCAACAGGCATGGCTAAAACAAACAGAGGACACTCTAAGCCAGGGGTGTCCAAACTCTGTCCTGGAGGGTTTCGCTACAACCAGCTCCAAAAGGAGAAACCCCCGTGCACTCCCCCCACTCACCATCATGAACAGCACTGTGACTGCAGTGGAGTCATTCAGGTTCCTGGGCACCACCATCTCTCAGGACCTGAAGTAGGACATTCACATAGACTCCATTGTGAAAAAGGCCCAGCAGAGGCTGTACTTCCTTCGCCAGCTGAGGAAGTTCAACCTGCCAAGGAGCTGCTGAAACAGTTCTACTCCGCCATCATTGAATCCGTCCTCTGCACTTCAATAACTGTCTGGTTCGGCTCAGCTACCAAATCTGACCTCAGAAGACTACAGAGGGTAGTCCGGACTGCTGAGCCAATCATTGGTACAACCCTCCCCACTCTCCAAGAACTGTACTTATCCAGAGTGAGCAAAAGGGCTGGCAAAATCACTCTGGGCCCCTCACGTCCAGCACACTCCCTCTTTGAACTGTTGCCATCTGGTCGACGCTACAGAGCTCTGAGCACCAGAACGACCAGGCATCGGAACAGTTTCTTCCCTCAGGCAATCCATCTCATGAACACTTGACAATAATAACACACACTAGTTTTACACTTATTTATCTAACACACATACTTAGTCTACATTTCAATTTGCACATAATATACCTGTACATACAAAACTGTCTACTGTTATATGCCTGTACATACAATTGTCAATTCGTATATTGTTATTCCTTATTTACTTGTTCTTTTTAATTCTTCTTTTTATTATCTGTGTTTTTTGTTCTGTCACTGTCATTCTGTTGCGCTGCGGTAGCTTCTGTCATGAAAACAAATTCCTCGTATGTGTAAACATACCTGGCAATAAAGCTCATTCTGATTCTGATTCTCTTGCCACAGATGGAAACGGAACTTTAACTCCGGGTTTTGATTGTGCATGTTATCGGCCTGCTCTGCTTGTTCAAACTGTGTTCCCCAGCAACAGGCATGGCTAAAACAAACAGAGGACACTCTAAGCCAGGGGTGTCCAAACTCTGTCCTGGAGGGTTTCGCTACAAGCAGCTCCAAAAGACCCGCCTGGAAGATTCTAGTCTGCCTGGTGAGACCTCGATTAGCTGGTTCAGGTGTGTTTTCATTGGGGCTGGAGCTAAGCTCTGCAGGACAGGGGCCCACCAGGACAGAGTGCGGACGCCCCTGCTCTAAGCTTACCGCTCGGCTTAACCCTAACTTTACCCGCAACAGGTTTTCCCAAGCCTGTGCAAAATGCGAGGCTCGGTTTTGCGCGTGAAATTTGGGCACTGATAAAAACCGCGACAGTCCCGCAACAGTCCACTGCAGCTGCCCGGCTAGCTCAGTCGGTAGAGCATGAGACTCTTAATCTCAGGGTCGTGGGTTCGAGCCCCACGTTGGGCGTTTCCTTTGGCTTTCTCTCACTTCCCAACGGGCCCTCAGTTTCCAGCGAGTCTCTTGACCTGAGTTTGCTAACGCAGGAGACGTGTGGCGTCTCAGCTGTGTGGCACGCACGGCGCTGATTTTTTTTTGCCACCGCACTCCAGAGGATCGTACATCACCGGTCTCTGTGGCGCAATCGGTTAGCGCGTTCGGCTGTTAACCGAAAGGTTGGTGGTTTGAGCCCACCCAGGGACGAAGGAAGCTTTTCGCTGCCGTTCCGCCATGTGTCCGCAAGCTTCAGAATTTAGCACACGAGGCACCTGTCCACTAGTGCAGTGTTCGTAGCCCCTTTTGAGTGTTCACAGCTTTGTCAGTTGCCTTGTGTTAAAAGAAGACAGAGGGTGGTAGGTGAAGGTTTGTATCAGCTCAAGTTTGCTATGGAGTGTTCATGATTTGTTCCGGGTGGTGGAGGCCCGTGTTCCAGGGAGATCCTGCTCAAAACCCCTTCTAGGAGCAGCACAAAATGCCGTGAAAATCACATTCAAACAATATAGTGTCGGAATTTGCAAACTGTATTCACGCAGCGGGACAGAACTCCATGCCTGGAACGTTTGTGGAGTAGCCTGACCTTGTAGCCTATTAGGCTTTCGGACAAGAGGTCAATCGATTTGGCGCACTTCTATATGTACTAGCATCTTTGTATTTTCAGTTTCCGGTTTCCGGTTGGGTCCTCCGATTTTTGCTGTATGGCTCACTTTTTGCCTTTGGAAATTAGGAGAGGTTTGCCTTCAGTGACCGCTCTCGCTCTCTCTTGCCACAGATGGAAACGGAACTTTAACTCCGGGTTTTGATTGTGCATGTTATCGGCCTGCTCTGCTTGTTCAAACTGTGTTCCCCAGCAACAGGCATGGCTAAAACAAACAGAGGACACTCTAAGCCAGGGGTGTCCAAACTCTGTCCTGGAGGGTTTCGCTACAACCAGCTCCAAAAGGAGAAACCCCCGTGCACTCCCCCCACTCACCATCATGAACAGCACTGTGACTGCAGTGGAGTCATTCAGGTTCCTGGGCACCACCATCTCTCAGGACCTGAAGTAGGACATTCACATAGACTCCATTGTGAAAAAGGCCCAGCAGAGGCTGTACTTCCTTCGCCAGCTGAGGAAGTTCAACCTGCCAAGGAGCTGCTGAAACAGTTCTACTCCGCCATCATTGAATCCGTCCTCTGCACTTCAATAACTGTCTGGTTCGGCTCAGCTACCAAATCTGACCTCAGAAGACTACAGAGGGTAGTCCGGACTGCTGAGCCAATCATTGGTACAACCCTCCCCACTCTCCAAGAACTGTACTTATCCAGAGTGAGCAAAAGGGCTGGCAAAATCACTCTGGGCCCCTCACGTCCAGCACACTCCCTCTTTGAACTGTTGCCATCTGGTCGACGCTACAGAGCTCTGAGCACCAGAACGACCAGGCATCGGAACAGTTTCTTCCCTCAGGCAATCCATCTCATGAACACTTGACAATAATAACACACACTAGTTTTACACTTATTTATCTAACACACATACTTAGTCTACATTTCAATTTGCACATAATATACCTGTACATACAAAACTGTCTACTGTTATATGCCTGTACATACAATTGTCAATTCGTATATTGTTATTCCTTATTTACTTGTTCTTTTTAATTCTTCTTTTTATTATCTGTGTTTTTTGTTCTGTCACTGTCATTCTGTTGCGCTGCGGTAGCTTCTGTCATGAAAACAAATTCCTCGTATGTGTAAACATACCTGGCAATAAAGCTCATTCTGATTCTGATTCTCTTGCCTCAGATGGAAACGGAACTTTAACTCCGGGTTTTGATTGTGCATGTTATCGGCCTGCTCTGCTTGTTCAAACTGTGTTCCCCAGCAACAGGCATGGCTAAAACAAACAGAGGACACTCTAAGCCAGGGGTGTCCAAACTCTGTCCTGGAGGGTTTCGCTACAAGCAGCTCCAAAAGACCCGCCTGGAAGATTCTAGTCTGCCTGGTGAGACCTCGATTAGCTGGTTCAGGTGTGTTTTCATTGGGGCTGGAGCTAAGCTCTGCAGGACAGGGGCCCACCAGGACAGAGTGCGGACGCCCCTGCTCTAAGCTTACCGCTCGGCTTAACCCTAACTTTACCCGCAACAGGTTTTCCCAAGCCTGTGCAAAATGCGAGGCTCGGTTTTGCGCGTGAAATTTGGGCACTGATAAAAACCGCGACAGTCCCGCAACAGTCCACTGCAGCTGCCCGGCTAGCTCAGTCGGTAGAGCATGAGACTCTTAATCTCAGGGTCGTGGGTTCGAGCCCCACGTTGGGCGTTTCCTTTGGCTTTCTCTCACTTCCCAACGGGCCCTCAGTTTCCAGCGAGTCTCTTGACCTGAGTTTGCTAACGCAGGAGACGTGTGGCGTCTCAGCTGTGTGGCACGCACGGCGCTGATTTTTTTTTGCCACCGCACTCCAGAGGATCGTACATCACCGGTCTCTGTGGCGCAATCGGTTAGCGCGTTCGGCTGTTAACCGAAAGGTTGGTGGTTTGAGCCCACCCAGGGACGAAGGAAGCTTTTCGCTGCCGTTCCGCCATGTGTCCGCAAGCTTCAGAATTTAGCACACGAGGCACCTGTCCACTAGTGCAGTGTTCGTAGCCCCTTTTGAGTGTTCACAGCTTTGTCAGTTGCCTTGTGTTAAAAGAAGACAGAGGGTGGTAGGTGAAGGTTTGTATCAGCTCAAGTTTGCTATGGAGTGTTCATGATTTGTTCCGGGTGGTGGAGGCCCGTGTTCCAGGGAGATCCTGCTCAAAACCCCTTCTAGGAGCAGCACAAAATGCCGTGAAAATCACATTCAAACAATATAGTGTCGGAATTTGCAAACTGTATTCACGCAGCGGGACAGAACTCCATGCCTGGAACGTTTGTGGAGTAGCCTGACCTTGTAGCCTATTAGGCTTTCGGACAAGAGGTCAATCGATTTGGCGCACTTCTATATGTACTAGCATCTTTGTATTTTCAGTTTCCGGTTTCCGGTTGGGTCCTCCGATTTTTGCTGTATGGCTCACTTTTTGCCTTTGGAAATTAGGAGAGGTTTGCCTTCAGTGACCGCTCTCGCTCTCTCTTGCCACAGATGGAAACGGAACTTTAACTCCGGGTTTTGATTGTGCATGTTATCGGCCTGCTCTGCTTGTTCAAACTGTGTTCCCCAGCAACAGGCATGGCTAAAACAAACAGAGGACACTCTAAGCCAGGGGTGTCCAAACTCTGTCCTGGAGGGTTTCGCTACAACCAGCTCCAAAAGGAGAAACCCCCGTGCACTCCCCCCACTCACCATCATGAACAGCACTGTGACTGCAGTGGAGTCATTCAGGTTCCTGGGCACCACCATCTCTCAGGACCTGAAGTAGGACATTCACATAGACTCCATTGTGAAAAAGGCCCAGCAGAGGCTGTACTTCCTTCGCCAGCTGAGGAAGTTCAACCTGCCAAGGAGCTGCTGAAACAGTTCTACTCCGCCATCATTGAATCCGTCCTCTGCACTTCAATAACTGTCTGGTTCGGCTCAGCTACCAAATCTGACCTCAGAAGACTACAGAGGGTAGTCCGGACTGCTGAGCCAATCATTGGTACAACCCTCCCCACTCTCCAAGAACTGTACTTATCCAGAGTGAGCAAAAGGGCTGGCAAAATCACTCTGGGCCCCTCACGTCCAGCACACTCCCTCTTTGAACTGTTGCCATCTGGTCGACGCTACAGAGCTCTGAGCACCAGAACGACCAGGCATCGGAACAGTTTCTTCCCTCAGGCAATCCATCTCATGAACACTTGACAATAATAACACACACTAGTTTTACACTTATTTATCTAACACACATACTTAGTCTACATTTCAATTTGCACATAATATACCTGTACATACAAAACTGTCTACTGTTATATGCCTGTACATACAATTGTCAATTCGTATATTGTTATTCCTTATTTACTTGTTCTTTTTAATTCTTCTTTTTATTATCTGTGTTTTTTGTTCTGTCACTGTCATTCTGTTGCGCTGCGGTAGCTTCTGTCATGAAAACAAATTCCTCGTATGTGTAAACATACCTGGCAATAAAGCTCATTCTGATTCTGATTCTCTTGCCACAGATGGAAACGGAACTTTAACTCCGGGTTTTGATTGTGCATGTTATCGGCCTGCTCTGCTTGTTCAAACTGTGTTCCCCAGCAACAGGCATGGCTAAAACAAACAGAGGACACTCTAAGCCAGGGGTGTCCAAACTCTGTCCTGGAGGGTTTCGCTACAAGCAGCTCCAAAAGACCCGCCTGGAAGATTCTAGTCTGCCTGGTGAGACCTCGATTAGCTGGTTCAGGTGTGTTTTCATTGGGGCTGGAGCTAAGCTCTGCAGGACAGGGGCCCACCAGGACAGAGTGCGGACGCCCCTGCTCTAAGCTTACCGCTCGGCTTAACCCTAACTTTACCCGCAACAGGTTTTCCCAAGCCTGTGCAAAATGCGAGGCTCGGTTTTGCGCGTGAAATTTGGGCACTGATAAAAACCGCGACAGTCCCGCAACAGTCCACTGCAGCTGCCCGGCTAGCTCAGTCGGTAGAGCATGAGACTCTTAATCTCAGGGTCGTGGGTTCGAGCCCCACGTTGGGCGTTTCCTTTGGCTTTCTCTCACTTCCCAACGGGCCCTCAGTTTCCAGCGAGTCTCTTGACCTGAGTTTGCTAACGCAGGAGACGTGTGGCGTCTCAGCTGTGTGGCACGCACGGCGCTGATTTTTTTTTGCCACCGCACTCCAGAGGATCGTACATCACCGGTCTCTGTGGCGCAATCGGTTAGCGCGTTCGGCTGTTAACCGAAAGGTTGGTGGTTTGAGCCCACCCAGGGACGAAGGAAGCTTTTCGCTGCCGTTCCGCCATGTGTCCGCAAGCTTCAGAATTTAGCACACGAGGCACCTGTCCACTAGTGCAGTGTTCGTAGCCCCTTTTGAGTGTTCACAGCTTTGTCAGTTGCCTTGTGTTAAAAGAAGACAGAGGGTGGTAGGTGAAGGTTTGTATCAGCTCAAGTTTGCTATGGAGTGTTCATGATTTGTTCCGGGTGGTGGAGGCCCGTGTTCCAGGGAGATCCTGCTCAAAACCCCTTCTAGGAGCAGCACAAAATGCCGTGAAAATCACATTCAAACAATATAGTGTCGGAATTTGCAAACTGTATTCACGCAGCGGGACAGAACTCCATGCCTGGAACGTTTGTGGAGTAGCCTGACCTTGTAGCCTATTAGGCTTTCGGACAAGAGGTCAATCGATTTGGCGCACTTCTATATGTACTAGCATCTTTGTATTTTCAGTTTCCGGTTTCCGGTTGGGTCCTCCGATTTTTGCTGTATGGCTCACTTTTTGCCTTTGGAAATTAGGAGAGGTTTGCCTTCAGTGACCGCTCTCGCTCTCTCTTGCCACAGATGGAAACGGAACTTTAACTCCGGGTTTTGATTGTGCATGTTATCGGCCTGCTCTGCTTGTTCAAACTGTGTTCCCCAGCAACAGGCATGGCTAAAACAAACAGAGGACACTCTAAGCCAGGGGTGTCCAAACTCTGTCCTGGAGGGTTTCGCTACAACCAGCTCCAAAAGGAGAAACCCCCGTGCACTCCCCCCACTCACCATCATGAACAGCACTGTGACTGCAGTGGAGTCATTCAGGTTCCTGGGCACCACCATCTCTCAGGACCTGAAGTAGGACATTCACATAGACTCCATTGTGAAAAAGGCCCAGCAGAGGCTGTACTTCCTTCGCCAGCTGAGGAAGTTCAACCTGCCAAGGAGCTGCTGAAACAGTTCTACTCCGCCATCATTGAATCCGTCCTCTGCACTTCAATAACTGTCTGGTTCGGCTCAGCTACCAAATCTGACCTCAGAAGACTACAGAGGGTAGTCCGGACTGCTGAGCCAATCATTGGTACAACCCTCCCCACTCTCCAAGAACTGTACTTATCCAGAGTGAGCAAAAGGGCTGGCAAAATCACTCTGGGCCCCTCACGTCCAGCACACTCCCTCTTTGAACTGTTGCCATCTGGTCGACGCTACAGAGCTCTGAGCACCAGAACGACCAGGCACCGGAACAGTTTCTTCCCTCAGGCAATCCATCTCATGAACACTTGACAATAATAACACACACTAGTTTTACACTTATTTATCTAACACACATACTTAGTCTACATTTCAATTTGCACATAATATACCTGTACATACAAAACTGTCTACTGTTATATGCCTGTACATACAATTGTCAATTCGTATATTGTTATTCCTTATTTACTTGTTCTTTTTAATTCTTCTTTTTATTATCTGTGTTTTTTGTTCTGTCACTGTCATTCTGTTGCGCTGCGGTAGCTTCTGTCATGAAAACAAATTCCTCGTATGTGTAAACATACCTGGCAATAAAGCTCATTCTGATTCTGATTCTCTTGCCACAGATGGAAACGGAACTTTAACTCCGGGTTTTGATTGTGCATGTTATCGGCCTGCTCTGCTTGTTCAAACTGTGTTCCCCAGCAACAGGCATGGCTAAAACAAACAGAGGACACTCTAAGCCAGGGGTGTCCAAACTCTGTCCTGGAGAGTTTCGCTACAAGCAGCTCCAAAAGACCCGCCTGGAAGATTCTAGTCTGCCTGGTGAGACCTCGATTAGCTGGTTCAGGTGTGTTTTCATTGGGGCTGGAGCTAAGCTCTGCAGGACAGGGGCCCACCAGGACAGAGTGCGGACGCCCCTGCTCTAAGCTTACCGCTCGGCTTAACCCTAACTTTACCCGCAACAGGTTTTCCCAAGCCTGTGCAAAAAGCGAGGCTCGGTTTTGCGCGTGAAATTTGGGCACTGATAAAAACCGCGACAGTCCCGCAACAGTCCACTGCAGCTGCCTGGCTAGCTCAGTCGGTAGAGCATGAGACTCTTAATCTCAGGGTCGTGGGTTCGAGCCCCACGTTGGGCGTTTCCTTTGGCTTTCTCTCACTTCCCAACGGGCCCTCAGTTTCCAGCGAGTCTCTTGACCTGAGTTTGCTAACGCAGGAGACGTGTGGCGTCTCAGCTGTGTGGCACGCACGGCGCTGATTTTTTTTTGCCACCGCACTCCAGAGGATCGGACATCACCGGTCTCTGTGGCGCAATCGGTTAGCGCGTTCGGCTGTTAACCGAAAGGTTGGTGGTTCGAGCCCACCCAGGGACGAAGGAAGCTTTTCGCTGCCGTTCCGCCATGTGTCCGCAAGCTTCAGAATTTAGCACACGAGGCACCTGTCCACTAGTGCAGTGTTCGTAGCCCCTTTTGAGTGTTCACAGCTTTGTCAGTTGCCTTGTGTTAAAAGAAGACAGAGGGTGGTAGGTGAAGGTTTGTATCAGCTCAAGTTTGCTATGGAGTGTTCATGATTTGTTCCGGGTGGTGGAGGCCCGTGTTCCAGGGAGATCCTGCTCAAAACCCCTTCTAGGAGCAGCACAAAATGCCGTGAAAATCACATTCAAACAATATAGTGTCGGAATTTGCAAACTGTATTCACGCAGCGGGACAGAACTCCATGCCTGGAACGTTTGTGGAGTAGCCTGACCTTGTAGCCTATTAGGCTTTCGGACAAGAGGTCAATCGATTTGGTGCACTTCTATATGTACTAGCATCTTTGTATTTTCAGTTTCCGGTTTCCGGTTGGGTCCTCCGATTTTTGCTGTATGGCTCACTTTTTGCCTTTGGAAATTAGGAGAGGTTTGCCTTCAGTGACCGCTCTCGCTCTCTCTTGCCACAGATGGAAACGGAACTTTAACTCCGGGTTTTGATTGTGCATGTTATCGGCCTGCTCTGCTTGTTCAAACTGTGTTCCCCAGCAACAGGCATGGCTAAAACAAACAGAGGACACTCTAAGCCAGGGGTGTCCAAACTCTGTCCTGGAGGGTTTCGCTACAACCAGCTCCAAAAGGAGAAACCCCCGTGCACTCCCCCCACTCACCATCATGAACAGCACTGTGACTGCAGTGGAGTCATTCAGGTTCCTGGGCACCACCATCTCTCAGGACCTGAAGTAGGACATTCACATAGACTCCATTGTGAAAAAGGCCCAGCAGAGGCTGTACTTCCTTCGCCAGCTGAGGAAGTTCAACCTGCCAAGGAGCTGCTGAAACAGTTCTACTCCGCCATCATTGAATCCGTCCTCTGCACTTCAATAACTGTCTGGTTCGGCTCAGCTACCAAATCTGACCTCAGAAGACTACAGAGGGTAGTCCGGACTGCTGAGCCAATCATTGGTACAACCCTCCCCACTCTCCAAGAACTGTACTTATCCAGAGTGAGCAAAAGGGCTGGCAAAATCACTCTGGGCCCCTCACGTCCAGCACACTCCCTCTTTGAACTGTTGCCATCTGGTCGACGCTACAGAGCTCTGAGCACCAGAACGACCAGGCATCGGAACAGTTTCTTCCCTCAGGCAATCCATCTCATGAACACTTGACAATAATAACACACACTAGTTTTACACTTATTTATCTAACACACATACTTAGTCTACATTTCAATTTGCACATAATATACCTGTACATACAAAACTGTCTACTGTTATATGCCTGTATATACAATTGTCAATTCGTATATTGTTATTCCTCATTTACTTGTTCTTTTTAATTCTTCTTTTTATTATCTGTGTTTTTTGTTCTGTCACTGTCATTCTGTTGCGCTGCGGTAGCTTCTGTCATGAAAACAAATTCCTCGTATGTGTAAACATACCTGGCAATAAAGCTCATTCTGATTCTGATTCTCTTGCCACAGATGGAAACGGAACTTTAACTCCGGGTTTTGATTGTGCATGTTATCGGCCTGCTCTGCTTGTTCAAACTGTGTTCCCCAGCAACAGGCATGGCTAAAACAAACAGAGGACACTCTAAGCCAGGGGTGTCCAAACTCTGTCCTGGAGGGTTTCGCTACAAGCAGCTCCAAAAGACCCGCCTGGAAGATTCTAGTCTGCCTGGTGAGACCTCGATTAGCTGGTTCAGGTGTGTTTTCATTGGGGCTGGAGCTAAGCTCTGCAGGACAGGGGCCCACCAGGACAGAGTGCGGACGCCCCTGCTCTAAGCTTACCGCTCGGCTTAACCCTAACTTTACCCGCAACAGGTTTTCCCAAGCCTGTGCAAAAAGCGAGGCTCGGTTTTGCGCGTGAAATTTGGGCACTGATAAAAACCGCGACAGTCCCGCAACAGTCCACTGCAGCTGCCTGGCTAGCTCAGTCGGTAGAGCATGAGACTCTTAATCTCAGGGTCGTGGGTTCGAGCCCCACGTTGGGCGTTTCCTTTGGCTTTCTCTCACTTCCCAACGGGCCCTCAGTTTCCAGCGAGTCTCTTGACCTGAGTTTGCTAACGCAGGAGACGTGTGGCGTCTCAGCTGTGTGGCACGCACGGCGCTGATTTTTTTTTGCCACCGCACTCCAGAGGATCGGACATCACCGGTCTCTGTGGCGCAATAGGTTAGCGCGTTCGGCTGTTAACCGAAAGGTTGGTGGTTCGAGCCCACCCAGGGACGAAGGAAGCTTTTCGCTGCCGTTCCGCCATGTGTCCGCAAGCTTCAGAATTTAGCACACGAGGCACCTGTCCACTAGTGCAGTGTTCGTAGCCCCTTTTGAGTGTTCACAGCTTTGTCAGTTGCCTTGTGTTAAAAGAAGACAGAGGGTGGTAGGTGAAGGTTTGTATCAGCTCAAGTTTGCTATGGAGTGTTCATGATTTGTTCCGGGTGGTGGAGGCCCGTGTTCCAGGGAGATCCTGCTCAAAACCCCTTCTAGGAGCAGCACAAAATGCCGTGAAAATCACATTCAAACAATATAGTGTCGGAATTTGCAAACTGTATTCACGCAGCGGGACAGAACTCCATGCCTGGAACGTTTGTGGAGTAGCCTGACCTTGTAGCCTATTAGGCTTTCGGACAAGAGGTCAATCGATTTGGTGCACTTCTATATGTACTAGCATCTTTGTATTTTCAGTTTCCGGTTTCCGGTTGGGTCCTCCGATTTTTGCTGTATGGCTCACTTTTTGCCTTTGGAAATTAGGAGAGGTTTGCCTTCAGTGACCGCTCTCGCTCTCTCTTGCCACAGATGGAAACGGAACTTTAACTCCGGGTTTTGATTGTGCATGTTATCGGCCTGCTCTGCTTGTTCAAACTGTGTTCCCCAGCAACAGGCATGGCTAAAACAAACAGAGGACACTCTAAGCCAGGGGTGTCCAAACTCTGTCCTGGAGGGTTTCGCTACAACCAGCTCCAAAAGGAGAAACCCCCGTGCACTCCCCCCACTCACCATCATGAACAGCACTGTGACTGCAGTGGAGTCATTCAGGTTCCTGGGCACCACCATCTCTCAGGACCTGAAGTAGGACATTCACATAGACTCCATTGTGAAAAAGGCCCAGCAGAGGCTGTACTTCCTTCGCCAGCTGAGGAAGTTCAACCTGCCAAGGAGCTGCTGAAACAGTTCTACTCCGCCATCATTGAATCCGTCCTCTGCACTTCAATAACTGTCTGGTTCGGCTCAGCTACCAAATCTGACCTCAGAAGACTACAGAGGGTAGTCCGGACTGCTGAGCCAATCATTGGTACAACCCTCCCCACTCTCCAAGAACTGTACTTATCCAGAGTGAGCAAAAGGGCTGGCAAAATCACTCTGGGCCCCTCACGTCCAGCACACTCCCTCTTTGAACTGTTGCCATCTGGTCGACGCTACAGAGCTCTGAGCACCAGAACGACCAGGCATCGGAACAGTTTCTTCCCTCAGGCAATCCATCTCATGAACACTTGACAATAATAACACACACTAGTTTTACACTTATTTATCTAACACACATACTTAGTCTACATTTCAATTTGCACATAATATACCTGTACATACAAAACTGTCTACTGTTATATGCCTGTATATACAATTGTCAATTCGTATATTGTTATTCCTCATTTACTTGTTCTTTTTAATTCTTCTTTTTATTATCTGTGTTTTTTGTTCTGTCACTGTCATTCTGTTGCGCTGCGGTAGCTTCTGTCATGAAAACAAATTCCTCGTATGTGTAAACATACCTGGCAATAAAGCTCATTCTGATTCTGATTCTCTTGCCACAGATGGAAACGGAACTTTAACTCCGGGTTTTGATTGTGCATGTTATCGGCCTGCTCTGCTTGTTCAAACTGTGTTCCCCAGCAACAGGCATGGCTAAAACAAACAGAGGACACTCTAAGCCAGGGGTGTCCAAACTCTGTCCTGGAGGGTTTCGCTACAAGCAGCTCCAAAAGACCCGCCTGGAAGATTCTAGTCTGCCTGGTGAGACCTCGATTAGCTGGTTCAGGTGTGTTTTCATTGGGGCTGGAGCTAAGCTCTGCAGGACAGGGGCCCACCAGGACAGAGTGCGGACGCCCCTGCTCTAAGCTTACCGGTCGGCTTAACCCTAACTTTACCCGCAACAGGTTTTCCCAAGCCTGTGCAAAAAGCGAGGCTCGGTTTTGCGCGTGAAATTTGGGCACTGATAAAAACCGCGACAGTCCCGCAACAGTCCACTGCAGCTGCCTGGCTAGCTCAGTCGGTAGAGCATGAGACTCTTAATCTCAGGGTAGTGGGTTCGAGCCCCACGTTGGGCGTTTCCTTTGGCTTTCTCTCACTTCCCAACGGGCCCTCAGTTTCCAGCGAGTCTCTTGACCTGAGTTTGCTAACGCAGGAGACGTGTGGCGTCTCAGCTGTGTGGCACGCACGGCGCTGTTTTTTTTTTGCCACCGCACTCCAGAGGATCGTACATCGCCGGTCTCTGTGGCGCAATCGGTTAGCGCGTTCGGCTGTTAACCGAAAGGTTGGTGGTTCGAGCCCACCCAGGGACGAAGGAAGCTTTTCGCTGCCGTTCCGCCATGTGTCCGCAAGCTTCAGAATTTAGCACACGAGGCACCTGTCCACTAGTGCAGTGTTCGTAGCCCCTTTTGAGTGTTCACAGCTTTGTCAGTTGCCTTGTGTTAAAAGAAGACAGAGGGTGGTAGGTGAAGGTTTGTATCAGCTCAAGTTTGCTATGGAGTGTTCATGATTTGTTCCGGGTGGTGGAGGCCCGTGTTCCAGGGAGATCCTGCTCAAAACCCCTTCTAGGAGCAGCACAAAATGCCGTGAAAATCACATTCAAACAATATAGTGTCGGAATTTGCAAACTGTATTCACGCAGCGGGACAGAACTCCATGCCTGGAACGTTTGTGGAGTAGCCTGACCTTGTAGCCTATTAGGCTTTCGGACAAGAGGTCAATCGATTTGGCGCACTTCTATATGTACTAGCATCTTTGTATTTTCAGTTTCCGGTTTCCGGTTGGGTCCTCCGATTTTTGCTGTATGGCTCACTTTTTGCCTTTGGAAATTAGGAGAGGTTTGCCTTCAGTGACCGCTCTCGCTCTCTCTTGCCACAGATGGAAACGGAACTTTAACTCCGGGTTTTGATTGTGCATGTTATCGGCCTGCTCTGCTTGTTCAAACTGTGTTCCCCAGCAACAGGCATGGCTAAAACAAACAGAGGACACTCTAAGCCAGGGGTGTCCAAACTCTGTCCTGGAGGGTTTCGCTACAACCAGCTCCAAAAGGAGAAACCCCCGTGCACTCCCCCCACTCACCATCATGAACAGCACTGTGACTGCAGTGGAGTCATTCAGGTTCCTGGGCACCACCATCTCTCAGGACCTGAAGTAGGACATTCACATAGACTCCATTGTGAAAAAGGCCCAGCAGAGGCTGTACTTCCTTCGCCAGCTGAGGAAGTTCAACCTGCCAAGGAGCTGCTGAAACAGTTCTACTCCGCCATCATTGAATCCGTCCTCTGCACTTCAATAACTGTCTGGTTCGGCTCAGCTACCAAATCTGACCTCAGAAGACTACAGAGGGTAGTCCGGACTGCTGAGCCAATCATTGGTACAACCCTCCCCACTCTCCAAGAACTGTACTTATCCAGAGTGAGCAAAAGGGCTGGCAAAATCACTCTGGGCCCCTCACGTCCAGCACACTCCCTCTTTGAACTGTTGCCATCTGGTCGACGCTACAGAGCTCTGAGCACCAGAACGACCAGGCATCGGAACAGTTTCTTCCCTCAGGCAATCCATCTCATGAACACTTGACAATAATAACACACACTAGTTTTACACTTATTTATCTAACACACATACTTAGTCTACATTTCAATTTGCACATAATATACCTGTACATACAAAACTGTCTACTGTTATATGCCTGTATATACAATTGTCAATTCGTATATTGTTATTCCTCATTTACTTGTTCTTTTTAATTCTTCTTTTTATTATCTGTGTTTTTTGTTCTGTCACTGTCATTCTGTTGCGCTGCGGTAGCTTCTGTCATGAAAACAAATTCCTCGTATGTGTAAACATACCTGGCAATAAAGCTCATTCTGATTCTGATTCTCTTGCCACAGATGGAAACGGAACTTTAACTCCGGGTTTTGATTGTGCATGTTATCGGCCTGCTCTGCTTGTTCAAACTGTGTTCCCCAGCAACAGGCATGGCTAAAACAAACAGAGGACACTCTAAGCCAGGGGTGTCCAAACTCTGTCCTGGAGGGTTTCGCTACAAGCAGCTCCAAAAGACCCGCCTGGAAGATTCTAGTCTGCCTGGTGAGACCTCGATTAGCTGGTTCAGGTGTGTTTTCATTGGGGCTGGAGCTAAGCTCTGCAGGACAGGGGCCCACCAGGACAGAGTGCGGACGCCCCTGCTCTAAGCTTACCGCTCGGCTTAACCCTAACTTTACCCGCAACAGGTTTTCCCAAGCCTGTGCAAAAAGCGAGGCTCGGTTTTGCGCGTGAAATTTGGGCACTGATAAAAACCGCGACAGTCCCGCAACAGTCCACTGCAGCTGCCTGGCTAGCTCAGTCGGTAGAGCATGAGACTCTTAATCTCAGGGTCGTGGGTTCGAGCCCCACGTTGGGCGTTTCCTTTGGCTTTCTCTCACTTCCCAACGGGCCCTCAGTTTCCAGCGAGTCTCTTGACCTGAGTTTGCTAACGCAGGAGACGTGTGGCGTCTCAGCTGTGTGGCACGCACGGCGCTGATTTTTTTTTGCCACCGCACTCCAGAGGATCGTACATCGCCGGTCTCTGTGGCGCAATCGGTTAGCGCGTTCGGCTGTTAACCGAAAGGTTGGTGGTTCGAGCCCACCCAGGGACGAAGGAAGCTTTTCGCTGCCGTTCCGCCATGTGTCCGCAAGCTTCAGAATTTAGCACACGAGGCACCTGTCCACTAGTGCAGTGTTCGTAGCCCCTTTTGAGTGTTCACAGCTTTGTCAGTTGCCTTGTGTTAAAAGAAGACAGAGGGTGGTAGGTGAAGGTTTGTATCAGCTCAAGTTTGCTATGGAGTGTTCATGATTTGTTCCGGGTGGTGGAGGCCCGTGTTCCAGGGAGATCCTGCTCAAAACCCCTTCTAGGAGCAGCACAAAATGCCGTGAAAATCACATTCAAACAATATAGTGTCGGAATTTGCAAACTGTATTCACGCAGCGGGACAGAACTCCATGCCTGGAACGTTTGTGGAGTAGCCTGACCTTGTAGCCTATTAGGCTTTCGGACAAGAGGTCAATCGATTTGGCGCACTTCTATATGTACTAGCATCTTTGTATTTTCAGTTTCCGGTTTCCGGTTGGGTCCTCCGATTTTTGCTGTATGGCTCACTTTTTGCCTTTGGAAATTAGGAGAGGTTTGCCTTCAGTGACCGCTCTCGCTCTCTCTTGCCACAGATGGAAACGGAACTTTAACTCCGGGTTTTGATTGTGCATGTTATCGGCCTGCTCTGCTTGTTCAAACTGTGTTCCCCAGCAACAGGCATGGCTAAAACAAACAGAGGACACTCTAAGCCAGGGGTGTCCAAACTCTGTCCTGGAGGGTTTCGCTACAACCAGCTCCAAAAGGAGAAACCCCCGTGCACTCCCCCCACTCACCATCATGAACAGCACTGTGACTGCAGTGGAGTCATTCAGGTTCCTGGGCACCACCATCTCTCAGGACCTGAAGTAGGACATTCACATAGACTCCATTGTGAAAAAGGCCCAGCAGAGGCTGTACTTCCTTCGCCAGCTGAGGAAGTTCAACCTGCCAAGGAGCTGCTGAAACAGTTCTACTCCGCCATCATTGAATCCGTCCTCTGCACTTCAATAACTGTCTGGTTCGGCTCAGCTACCAAATCTGACCTCAGAAGACTACAGAGGGTAGTCCGGACTGCTGAGCCAATCATTGGTACAACCCTCCCCACTCTCCAAGAACTGTACTTATCCAGAGTGAGCAAAAGGGCTGGCAAAATCACTCTGGGCCCCTCACGTCCAGCACACTCCCTCTTTGAACTGTTGCCATCTGGTCGACGCTACAGAGCTCTGAGCACCAGAACGACCAGGCATCGGAACAGTTTCTTCCCTCAGGCAATCCATCTCATGAACACTTGACAATAATAACACACACTAGTTTTACACTTATTTATCTAACACACATACTTAGTCTACATTTCAATTTGCACATAATATACCTGTACATACAAAACTGTCTACTGTTATATGCCTGTACATACAATTGTCAATTCGTATATTGTTATTCCTTATTTACTTGTTCTTTTTAATTCTTCTTTTTATTATCTGTGTTTTTTGTTCTGTCACTGTCATTCTGTTGCGCTGCGGTAGCTTCTGTCATGAAAACAAATTCCTCGTATGTGTAAACATACCTGGCAATAAAGCTCATTCTGATTCTGATTCTCTTGCCACAGATGGAAACGGAACTTTAACTCCGGGTTTTGATTGTGCATGTTATCGGCCTGCTCTGCTTGTTCAAACTGTGTTCCCCAGCAACAGGCATGGCTAAAACAAACAGAGGACACTCTAAGCCAGGGGTGTCCAAACTCTGTCCTGGAGGGTTTCGCTACAAGCAGCTCCAAAAGACCCGCCTGGAAGATTCTAGTCTGCCTGGTGAGACCTCGATTAGCTGGTTCAGGTGTGTTTTCATTGGGGCTGGAGCTAAGCTCTGCAGGACAGGGGCCCACCAGGACAGAGTGCGGACGCCCCTGCTCTAAGCTTACCGTTCGGCTTAACCCTAACTTTACCCGCAACAGGTTTTCCCAAGCCTGTGCAAAAAGCGAGGCTCGGTTTTGCGCGTGAAATTTGGGCACTGATAAAAACCGCGACAGTCCTGCAGCAGTCCACTGCAGCTGCCCGGCTAGCTCAGTCGGTAGAGCATGAGACTCTTAATCTCAGGGTCGTGGGTTCGAGCCCCACGTTGGGCGTTTCCTTTGGCTTTGTCTCACTTCCCAACGGGCTCTCAGTTTCCAGCGAGTCTCTTGACCTGAGTTTGCTAACGCAGGAGACGTGTGGCGTCTCGGCTGTGTGGCACGCACGGCGCTGATTTTTTTTTGCCACCGCACTCCAGAGGAGCGTACATTGCCGGTCTCTGTGGCGCAATCGGTTAGCGCGTTCGGCTGTTAACCGAAAGGTTGGTGGTTCGAGCCCACCCAGGGACGAAGGAAGCTTTTCGCTGCCGTTCCGCCATGTGTCCGCAAGCTTCAGAATTTAGCACACGAGGCACCTGTCCACTAGTGCAGTGTTCGTAGCCCCTTTTGAGTGTTCACAGCTTTGTCAGTTGCCTTGTGTTAAAAGAAGACAGAGGGTGGTAGGTGAAGGTTTGTATCAGCTCAAGTTTGCTATGGAGTGTTCATGTTTTGTTCCGGGTGGTGGAGGCCCGTGTTCCAGGGAGATCCTGCTCAAAACCCCTTCTAGGAGCAGCACAAAATGCCGTGAAAATCACATTCAAATAATATAGTGTCGGAATTTGCAAACTGTATTCACGCACCGGGACAGAACTCCATGCCTGGAACGTTTGTGGAGTAGCCTGAACTTGTAGCCTATTAGGCTTTCGGACAAGAGGTCAATCGATTTGGCGCACTTCTATATGTACTAGCATCTTTGTATTTTCAGTTTCCGGTTTCCGGTTGGGTCCTCCGATTTTTGCTGTATGGCTCACTTTTTGCCTTTGGAAATTAGGAGAGGTTTGCCTTCAGTGACCGCTCTCGCTCTCTCTTGCCACAGATGGAAACGGAACTTTAACTCCGGGTTTTGATTGTGCATGTTATCGGCCTGCTCTGCTTGTTCAAACTGTGTTCCCCAGCAACAGGCATGGCTAAAACAAACAGAGGACACTCTAAGCCAGGGGTGTCCAAACTCTGTCCTGGAGGGTTTCGCTACAACCAGCTCCAAAAGGAGAAACCCCCGTGCACTCCCCCCACTCACCATCATGAACAGCACTGTGACTGCAGTGGAGTCATTCAGGTTCCTGGGCACCACCATCTCTCAGGACCTGAAGTAGGACATTCACATAGACTCCATTGTGAAAAAGGCCCAGCAGAGGCTGTACTTCCTTCGCCAGCTGAGGAAGTTCAACCTGCCAAGGAGCTGCTGAAACAGTTCTACTCCGCCATCATTGAATCCGTCCTCTGCACTTCAATAACTGTCTGGTTCGGCTCAGCTACCAAATCTGACCTCAGAAGACTACAGAGGGTAGTCCGGACTGCTGAGCCAATCATTGGTACAACCCTCCCCACTCTCCAAGAACTGTACTTATCCAGAGTGAGCAAAAGGGCTGGCAAAATCACTCTGGGCCCCTCACGTCCAGCACACTCCCTCTTTGAACTGTTGCCATCTGGTCGACGCTACAGAGCTCTGAGCACCAGAACGACCAGGCACCGGAACAGTTTCTTCCCTCAGGCAATCCATCTCATGAACACTTGACAATAATAACACACACTAGTTTTACACTTATTTATCTAACACACATACTTAGTCTACATTTCAATTTGCACATAATATACCTGTACATACAAAACTGTCTACTGTTATATGCCTGTACATACAATTGTCAATTCGTATATTGTTATTCCTTATTTACTTGTTCTTTTTAATTCTTCTTTTTATTATCTGTGTTTTTTGTTCTGTCACTGTCTTTCTGTTGCGCTGCGGTAGCTTCTGTCATGAAAACAAATTCCTCGTATGTGTAAACATACCTGGCAATAAAGCTCATTCTGATTCTGATTCTCTTGCCACAGATGGAAACGGAACTTTAACTCCGGGTTTTGATTGTGCATGTTATCGGCCTGCTCTGCTTGTTCAAACTGTGTTCCCCAGCAACAGGCATGGCTAAAACAAACAGAGGACACTCTAAGCCAGGGGTGTCCAAACTCTGTCCTGGAGGGTTTCGCTACAAGCAGCTCCAAAAGACCCGCCTGGAAGATTCTAGTCTGCCTGGTGAGACCTCGATTAGCTGGTTCAGGTGTGTTTTCATTGGGGCTGGAGCTAAGCTCTGCAGGACAGGGGCCCACCAGGACAGAGTGCGGACGCCCCTGCTCTAAGCTTACCGCTCGGCTTAACCCTAACTTTACCCGCAACAGGTTTTCCCAAGCCTGTGCAAAAAGCGAGGCTCGGTTTTGCGCGTGAAATTTGGGCACTGATAAAAACCGCGGCAGTCCCGCAGCAGTCCACTGCAGCTGCCCGGCTAGCTCAGTCGGTAGAGCATGAGACTCTTAATCTCAGGGTCGTGGGTTCGAGCCCCACGTTGGGCGTTTCCTTTGGCTTTCTCTCACTTCCCAACGGGCTCTCAGTTTCCAGCGAGTCTCTTGACCTGAGTTTGCTAACGCAGGAGACGTGTGGCGTCTCGGCTGTGTGGCACGCACGGCGCTGATTTTTTTTTGCCACCGCACTCCAGAGGAGCGTACATCGCCGGTCTCTGTGGCGCAATCGGTTAGAGCGTTCGGCTGTTAACCGAAAGGTTGGTGGTTCGAGTCCACCCAGGGACGAAGGAAGCTTTTCGCTGCCGTTCCGCCATGTGTCCGCAAGCTTCAGAATTTAGCACACGAGGCACCTGTCCACTAGTGCAGTGTTCGTAGCCCCTTTTGAGTGTTCACAGCTTTGTCAGTTGCCTTGTGTTAAAAGAAGACAGAGGGTGGTAGGTGAAGGTTTGTATCAGCTCAAGTTTGCTATGGAGTTGTTCATGTTTTGTTCCGGGTGGTGGAGGCCCGTGTTCCAGGGAGATCCTGCTCAAAACCCCTTCTAGGAGCAGCACAAAATGCCGTGAAAATCACATTCAAATAATATAGTGTCGGAATTTGCAAACTGTATTCACGCAGCGGGACAGAACTCCATGCCTGGAACGTTTGTGGAGTAGCCTGAACTTGTAGCCTATTAGGCTTTCGGACAAGAGGTCAATCGATTTGGCGCACTTCTATATGTACTAGCATCTTTGTATTTTCAGTTTCCGGTTTCCGGTTGGGTCCTCCGATTTTTGCTGTATGGCTCACTTTTTGCCTTTGGAAATTAGGAGAGGTTTGCCTTCAGTGACCGCTCTCGCTCTCTCTTGCCACAGATGGAAACGGAACTTTAACTCCGGGTTTTGATTGTGCATGTTATCGGCCTGCTCTGCTTGTTCAAACTGTGTTCCCCAGCAACAGGCATGGCTAAAACAAACAGAGGACACTCTAAGCCAGGGGTGTCCAAACTCTGTCCTGGAGGGTTTCGCTACAACCAGCTCCAAAAGGAGAAACCCCCGTGCACTCCCCCCACTCACCATCATGAACAGCACTGTGACTGCAGTGGAGTCATTCAGGTTCCTGGGCACCACCATCTCTCAGGACCTGAAGTAGGACATTCACATAGACTCCATTGTGAAAAAGGCCCAGCAGAGGCTGTACTTCCTTCGCCAGCTGAGGAAGTTCAACCTGCCAAGGAGCTGCTGAAACAGTTCTACTCCGCCATCATTGAATCCGTCCTCTGCACTTCAATAACTGTCTGGTTCGGCTCAGCTACCAAATCTGACCTCAGAAGACTACAGAGGGTAGTCCGGACTGCTGAGCCAATCATTGGTACAACCCTCCCCACTCTCCAAGAACTGTACTTATCCAGAGTGAGCAAAAGGGCTGGCAAAATCACTCTGGGCCCCTCACGTCCAGCACACTCCCTCTTTGAACTGTTGCCATCTGGTCGACGCTACAGAGCTCTGAGCACCAGAACGACCAGGCATCGGAACAGTTTCTTCCCTCAGGCAATCCATCTCATGAACACTTGACAATAATAACACACACTAGTTTTACACTTATTTATCTAACACACATACTTAGTCTACATTTCAATTTGCACATAATATACCTGTACATACAAAACTGTCTACTGTTATATGCCTGTACATACAATTGTCAATTCGTATATTGTTATTCCTTATTTACTTGTTCTTTTTAATTCTTCTTTTTATTATCTGTGTTTTTTGTTCTGTCACTGTCATTCTGTTGCGCTGCGGTAGCTTCTGTCATGAAAACAAATTCCTCGTATGTGTAAACATACCTGGCAATAAAGCTCATTCTGATTCTGATTCTCTTGCCACAGATGGAAACGGAACTTTAACTCCGGGTTTTGATTGTGCATGTTATCGGCCTGCTCTGCTTGTTCAAACTGTGTTCCCCAGCAACAGGCATGGCTAAAACAAACAGAGGACACTCTAAGCCAGGGGTGTCCAAACTCTGTCCTGGAGGGTTTCGCTACAACCAGCTCCAAAAGGAGAAACCCCCGTGCACTCCCCCCACTCACCATCATGAACAGCACTGTGACTGCAGTGGAGTCATTCAGGTTCCTGGGCACCACCATCTCTCAGGACCTGAAGTAGGACATTCACATAGACTCCATTGTGAAAAAGGCCCAGCAGAGGCTGTACTTCCTTCGCCAGCTGAGGAAGTTCAACCTGCCAAGGAGCTGCTGAAACAGTTCTACTCCGCCATCATTGAATCCGTCCTCTGCACTTCAATAACTGTCTGGTTCGGCTCAGCTACCAAATCTGACCTCAGAAGACTACAGAGGGTAGTCCGGACTGCTGAGCCAATCATTGGTACAACCCTCCCCACTCTCCAAGAACTGTACTTATCCAGAGTGAGCAAAAGGGCTGGCAAAATCACTCTGGGCCCCTCACGTCCAGCACACTCCCTCTTTGAACTGTTGCCATCTGGTCGACGCTACAGAGCTCTGAGCACCAGAACGACCAGGCATCGGAACAGTTTCTTCCCTCAGGCAATCCATCTCATGAACACTTGACAATAATAACACACACTAGTTTTACACTTATTTATCTAACACACATACTTAGTCTACATTTCAATTTGCACATAATATACCTGTACATACAAAACTGTCTACTGTTATATGCCTGTACATACAATTGTCAATTCGTATATTGTTATTCCTTATTTACTTGTTCTTTTTAATTCTTCTTTTTATTATCTGTGTTTTTTGTTCTGTCACTGTCTTTCTGTTGCGCTGCGGTAGCTTCTGTCATGAAAACAAATTCCTCGTATGTGTAAACATACCTGGCAATAAAGCTCATTCTGATTCTGATTCTCTTGCCACAGATGGAAACGGAACTTTAACTCCGGGTTTTGATTGTGCATGTTATCGGCCTGCTCTGCTTGTTCAAACTGTGTTCCCCAGCAACAGGCATGGCTAAAACAAACAGAGGACACTCTAAGCCAGGGGTGTCCAAACTCTGTCCTGGAGGGTTTCGCTACAAGCAGCTCCAAAAGACCCGCCTGGAAGATTCTAGTCTGCCTGGTGAGACCTCGATTAGCTGGTTCAGGTGTGTTTTCATTGGGGCTGGAGCTAAGCTCTGCAGGACAGGGGCCCACCAGGACAGAGTGCGGACGCCCCTGCTCTAAGCTTACCGCTCGGCTTAACCCTAACTTTACCCGCAACAGGTTTTCCCAAGCCTGTGCAAAAAGCGAGGCTCGGTTTTGCGCGTGAAATTTGGGCACTGATAAAAACCGCGGCAGTCCCGCAGCAGTCCACTGCAGCTGCCCGGCTAGCTCAGTCGGTAGAGCATGAGACTCTTAATCTCAGGGTCGTGGGTTCGAGCCCCACGTTGGGCGTTTCCTTTGGCTTTCTCTCACTTCCCAACGGGCTCTCAGTTTCCAGCGAGTCTCTTGACCTGAGTTTGCTAACGCAGGAGACGTGTGGCGTCTCGGCTGTGTGGCACGCACGGCGCTGATTTTTTTTTGCCACCGCACTCCAGAGGAGCGTACATCGCCGGTCTCTGTGGCGCAATCGGTTAGCGCGTTCGGCTGTTAACCGAAAGGTTGGTGGTTCGAGTCCACCCAGGGACGAAGGAAGCTTTTCGCTGCCGTTCCGCCATGTGTCCGCAAGCTTCAGAATTTAGCACACGAGGCACCTGTCCACTAGTGCAGTGTTCGTAGCCCCTTTTGAGTGTTCACAGCTTTGTCAGTTGCCTTGTGTTAAAAGAAGACAGAGGGTGGTAGGTGAAGGTTTGTATCAGCTCAAGTTTGCTATGGAGTTGTTCATGTTTTGTTCCGGGTGGTGGAGGCCCGTGTTCCAGGGAGATCCTGCTCAAAACCCCTTCTAGGAGCAGCACAAAATGCCGTGAAAATCACATTCAAATAATATAGTGTCGGAATTTGCAAACTGTATTCACGCAGCGGGACAGAACTCCATGCCTGGAACGTTTGTGGAGTAGCCTGAACTTGTAGCCTATTAGGCTTTCGGACAAGAGGTCAATCGATTTGGCGCACTTCTATATGTACTAGCATCTTTGTATTTTCAGTTTCCGGTTTCCGGTTGGGTCCTCCGATTTTTGCTGTATGGCTCACTTTTTGCCTTTGGAAATTAGGAGAGGTTTGCCTTCAGTGACCGCTCTCGCTCTCTCTTGCCACAGATGGAAACGGAACTTTAACTCCGGGTTTTGATTGTGCATGTTATCGGCCTGCTCTGCTTGTTCAAACTGTGTTCCCCAGCAACAGGCATGGCTAAAACAAACAGAGGACACTCTAAGCCAGGGGTGTCCAAACTCTGTCCTGGAGGGTTTCGCTACAACCAGCTCCAAAAGGAGAAACCCCCGTGCACTCCCCCCACTCACCATCATGAACAGCACTGTGACTGCAGTGGAGTCATTCAGGTTCCTGGGCACCACCATCTCTCAGGACCTGAAGTAGGACATTCACATAGACTCCATTGTGAAAAAGGCCCAGCAGAGGCTGTACTTCCTTCGCCAGCTGAGGAAGTTCAACCTGCCAAGGAGCTGCTGAAACAGTTCTACTCCGCCATCATTGAATCCGTCCTCTGCACTTCAATAACTGTCTGGTTCGGCTCAGCTACCAAATCTGACCTCAGAAGACTACAGAGGGTAGTCCGGACTGCTGAGCCAATCATTGGTACAACCCTCCCCACTCTCCAAGAACTGTACTTATCCAGAGTGAGCAAAAGGGCTGGCAAAATCACTCTGGGCCCCTCACGTCCAGCACACTCCCTCTTTGAACTGTTGCCATCTGGTCGACGCTACAGAGCTCTGAGCACCAGAACGACCAGGCATCGGAACAGTTTCTTCCCTCAGGCAATCCATCTCATGAACACTTGACAATAATAACACACACTAGTTTTACACTTATTTATCTAACACACATACTTAGTCTACATTTCAATTTGCACATAATATACCTGTACATACAAAACTGTCTACTGTTATATGCCTGTACATACAATTGTCAATTCGTATATTGTTATTCCTTATTTACTTGTTCTTTTTAATTCTTCTTTTTATTATCTGTGTTTTTTGTTCTGTCACTGTCATTCTGTTGCGCTGCGGTAGCTTCTGTCATGAAAACAAATTCCTCGTATGTGTAAACATACCTGGCAATAAAGCTCATTCTGATTCTGATTCTCTTGCCACAGATGGAAACGGAACTTTAACTCCGGGTTTTGATTGTGCATGTTATCGGCCTGCTCTGCTTGTTCAAACTGTGTTCCCCAGCAACAGGCATGGCTAAAACAAACAGAGGACACTCTAAGCCAGGGGTGTCCAAACTCTGTCCTGGAGGGTTTCGCTACAACCAGCTCCAAAAGGAGAAACCCCCGTGCACTCCCCCCACTCACCATCATGAACAGCACTGTGACTGCAGTGGAGTCATTCAGGTTCCTGGGCACCACCATCTCTCAGGACCTGAAGTAGGACATTCACATAGACTCCATTGTGAAAAAGGCCCAGCAGAGGCTGTACTTCCTTCGCCAGCTGAGGAAGTTCAACCTGCCAAGGAGCTGCTGAAACAGTTCTACTCCGCCATCATTGAATCCGTCCTCTGCACTTCAATAACTGTCTGGTTCGGCTCAGCTACCAAATCTGACCTCAGAAGACTACAGAGGGTAGTCCGGACTGCTGAGCCAATCATTGGTACAACCCTCCCCACTCTCCAAGAACTGTACTTATCCAGAGTGAGCAAAAGGGCTGGCAAAATCACTCTGGGCCCCTCACGTCCAGCACACTCCCTCTTTGAACTGTTGCCATCTGGTCGACGCTACAGAGCTCTGAGCACCAGAACGACCAGGCATCGGAACAGTTTCTTCCCTCAGGCAATCCATCTCATGAACACTTGACAATAATAACACACACTAGTTTTACACTTATTTATCTAACACACATACTTAGTCTACATTTCAATTTGCACATAATATACCTGTACATACAAAACTGTCTACTGTTATATGCCTGTACATACAATTGTCAATTCGTATATTGTTATTCCTTATTTACTTGTTCTTTTTAATTCTTCTTTTTATTATCTGTGTTTTTTGTTCTGTCACTGTCATTCTGTTGCGCTGCGGTAGCTTCTGTCATGAAAACAAATTCCTCGTATGTGTAAACATACCTGGCAATAAAGCTCATTCTGATTCTGATTCTCTTGCCACAGATGGAAACGGAACTTTAACTCCGGGTTTTGATTGTGCATGTTATCGGCCTGCTCTGCTTGTTCAAACTGTGTTCCCCAGCAACAGGCATGGCTAAAACAAACAGAGGACACTCTAAGCCAGGGGTGTCCAAACTCTGTCCTGGAGAGTTTCGCTACAACCAGCTCCAAAAGGAGAAACCCCCGTGCACTCCCCCCACTCACCATCATGAACAGCACTGTGACTGCAGTGGAGTCATTCAGGTTCCTGGGCACCACCATCTCTCAGGACCTGAAGTAGGACATTCACATAGACTCCATTGTGAAAAAGGCCCAGCAGAGGCTGTACTTCCTTCGCCAGCTGAGGAAGTTCAACCTGCCAAGGAGCTGCTGAAACAGTTCTACTCCGCCATCATTGAATCCGTCCTCTGCACTTCAATAACTGTCTGGTTCGGCTCAGCTACCAAATCTGACCTCAGAAGACTACAGAGGGTAGTCCGGACTGCTGAGCCAATCATTGGTACAACCCTCCCCACTCTCCAAGAACTGTACTTATCCAGAGTGAGCAAAAGGGCTGGCAAAATCACTCTGGGCCCCTCACGTCCAGCACACTCCCTCTTTGAACTGTTGCCATCTGGTCGACGCTACAGAGCTCTGAGCACCAGAACGACCAGGCATCGGAACAGTTTCTTCCCTCAGGCAATCCATCTCATGAACACTTGACAATAATAACACACACTAGTTTTACACTTATTTATCTAACACACATACTTAGTCTACATTTCAATTTGCACATAATATACCTGTACATACAAAACTGTCTACTGTTATATGCCTGTACATACAATTGTCAATTCGTATATTGTTATTCCTTATTTACTTGTTCTTTTTAATTCTTCTTTTTATTATCTGTGTTTTTTGTTCTGTCACTGTCATTCTGTTGCGCTGCGGTAGCTTCTGTCATGAAAACAAATTCCTCGTATGTGTAAACATACCTGGCAATAAAGCTCATTCTGATTCTGATTCTCTTGCCACAGATGGAAACGGAACTTTAACTCCGGGTTTTGATTGTGCATGTTATCGGCCTGCTCTGCTTGTTCAAACTGTGTTCCCCAGCAACAGGCATGGCTAAAACAAACAGAGGACACTCTAAGCCAGGGGTGTCCAAACTCTGTCCTGGAGAGTTTCGCTACAAGCAGCTCCAAAAGACCCGCCTGGAAGATTCTAGTCTGCCTGGTGAGACCTCGATTAGCTGGTTCAGGTGTGTTTTCATTGGGGCTGGAGCTAAGCTCTGCAGGACAGGGGCCCACCAGGACAGAGTGCGGACGCCCCTGCTCTAAGCTTACCGCTCGGCTTAACCCTAACTTTACCCGCAACAGGTTTTCCCAAGCCTGTGCAAAAAGCGAGGCTCGGTTTTGCGCGTGAAATTTGGGCACTGATAAAAACCGCGACAGTCCCGCAACAGTCCACTGCAGCTGCCTGGCTAGCTCAGTCGGTAGAGCATGAGACTCTTAATCTCAGGGTCGTGGGTTCGAGCCCCACGTTGGGCGTTTCCTTTGGCTTTCTCTCACTTCCCAACGGGCCCTCAGTTTCCAGCGAGTCTCTTGACCTGAGTTTGCTAACGCAGGAGACGTGTGGCGTCTCAGCTGTGTGGCACGCACGGCGCTGATTTTTTTTTGCCACCGCACTCCAGAGGATCGGACATCGCCGGTCTCTGTGGCGCAATCGGTTAGCGCGTTCGGCTGTTAACCGAAAGGTTGGTGGTTCGAGCCCACCCAGGGACGAAGGAAGCTTTTCGCTGCCGTTCCGCCATGTGTCCGCAAGCTTCAGAATTTAGCACACGAGGCACCTGTCCACTAGTGCAGTGTTCGTAGCCCCTTTTGAGTGTTCACAGCTTTGTCAGTTGCCTTGTGTTAAAAGAAGACAGAGGGTGGTAGGTGAAGGTTTGTATCAGCTCAAGTTTGCTATGGAGTGTTCATGATTTGTTCCGGGTGGTGGAGGCCCGTGTTCCAGGGAGATCCTGCTCAAAACCCCTTCTAGGAGCAGCACAAAATGCCGTGAAAATCACATTCAAACAATATAGTGTCGGAATTTGCAAACTGTATTCACGCAGCGGGACAGAACTCCATGCCTGGAACGTTTGTGGAGTAGCCTGACCTTGTAGCCTATTAGGCTTTCGGACAAGAGGTCAATCGATTTGGTGCACTTCTATATGTACTAGCATCTTTGTATTTTCAGTTTCCGGTTTCCGGTTGGGTCCTCCGATTTTTGCTGTATGGCTCACTTTTTGCCTTTGGAAATTAGGAGAGGTTTGCCTTCAGTGACCGCTCTCGCTCTCTCTTGCCACAGATGGAAACGGAACTTTAACTCCGGGTTTTGATTGTGCATGTTATCGGCCTGCTCTGCTTGTTCAAACTGTGTTCCCCAGCAACAGGCATGGCTAAAACAAACAGAGGACACTCTAAGCCAGGGGTGTCCAAACTCTGTCCTGGAGGGTTTCGCTACAACCAGCTCCAAAAGGAGAAACCCCCGTGCACTCCCCCCACTCACCATCATGAACAGCACTGTGACTGCAGTGGAGTCATTCAGGTTCCTGGGCACCACCATCTCTCAGGACCTGAAGTAGGACATTCACATAGACTCCATTGTGAAAAAGGCCCAGCAGAGGCTGTACTTCCTTCGCCAGCTGAGGAAGTTCAACCTGCCAAGGAGCTGCTGAAACAGTTCTACTCCGCCATCATTGAATCCGTCCTCTGCACTTCAATAACTGTCTGGTTCGGCTCAGCTACCAAATCTGACCTCAGAAGACTACAGAGGGTAGTCCGGACTGCTGAGCCAATCATTGGTACAACCCTCCCCACTCTCCAAGAACTGTACTTATCCAGAGTGAGCAAAAGGGCTGGCAAAATCACTCTGGGCCCCTCACGTCCAGCACACTCCCTCTTTGAACTGTTGCCATCTGGTCGACGCTACAGAGCTCTGAGCACCAGAACGACCAGGCATCGGAACAGTTTCTTCCCTCAGGCAATCCATCTCATGAACACTTGACAATAATAACACACACTAGTTTTACACTTATTTATCTAACACACATACTTAGTCTACATTTCAATTTGCACATAATATACCTGTACATACAAAACTGTCTACTGTTATATGCCTGTATATACAATTGTCAATTCGTATATTGTTATTCCTCATTTACTTGTTCTTTTTAATTCTTCTTTTTATTATCTGTGTTTTTTGTTCTGTCACTGTCATTCTGTTGCGCTGCGGTAGCTTCTGTCATGAAAACAAATTCCTCGTATGTGTAAACATACCTGGCAATAAAGCTCATTCTGATTCTGATTCTCTTGCCACAGATGGAAACGGAACTTTAACTCCGGGTTTTGATTGTGCATGTTATCGGCCTGCTCTGCTTGTTCAAACTGTGTTCCCCAGCAACAGGCATGGCTAAAACAAACAGAGGACACTCTAAGCCAGGGGTGTCCAAACTCTGTCCTGGAGGGTTTCGCTACAAGCAGCTCCAAAAGACCCGCCTGGAAGATTCTAGTCTGCCTGGTGAGACCTCGATTAGCTGGTTCAGGTGTGTTTTCATTGGGGCTGGAGCTAAGCTCTGCAGGACAGGGGCCCACCAGGACAGAGTGCGGACGCCCCTGCTCTAAGCTTACCGCTCGGCTTAACCCTAACTTTACCCGCAACAGGTTTTCCCAAGCCTGTGCAAAAAGCGAGGCTCGGTTTTGCGCGTGAAATTTGGGCACTGATAAAAACCACGACAGTCCCGCAACAGTCCACTGCAGCTGCCTGGCTAGCTCAGTCGGTAGAGCATGAGACTCTTAATCTCAGGGTCGTGGGTTCGAGCCCCACGTTGGGCGTTTCCTTTGGCTTTCTCTCACTTCCCAACGGGCCCTCAGTTTCCAGCGAGTCTCTTGACCTGAGTTTGCTAACGCAGGAGACGTGTGGCGTCTCAGCTGTGTGGCACGCACGGCGCTGATTTTTTTTTGCCACCGCACTCCAGAGGATCGTACATCGCCGGTCTCTGTGGCGCAATCGGTTAGCGCGTTCGGCTGTTAACCGAAAGGTTGGTGGTTCGAGCCCACCCAGGGACGAAGGAAGCTTTTCGCTGCCGTTCCGCCATGTGTCCGCAAGCTTCAGAATTTAGCACACGAGGCACCTGTCCACTAGTGCAGTGTTCGTAGCCCCTTTTGAGTGTTCACAGCTTTGTCAGTTGCCTTGTGTTAAAAGAAGACAGAGGGTGGTAGGTGAAGGTTTGTATCAGCTCAAGTTTGCTATGGAGTGTTCATGATTTGTTCCGGGTGGTGGAGGCCCGTGTTCCAGGGAGATCCTGCTCAAAACCCCTTCTAGGAGCAGCACAAAATGCCGTGAAAATCACATTCAAACAATATAGTGTCGGAATTTGCAAACTGTATTCACGCAGCGGGACAGAACTCCATGCCTGGAACGTTTGTGGAGTAGCCTGACCTTGTAGCCTATTAGGCTTTCGGACAAGAGGTCAATCGATTTGGCGCACTTCTATATGTACTAGCATCTTTGTATTTTCAGTTTCCGGTTTCCGGTTGGGTCCTCCGATTTTTGCTGTATGGCTCACTTTTTGCCTTTGGAAATTAGGAGAGGTTTGCCTTCAGTGACCGCTCTCGCTCTCTCTTGCCACAGATGGAAACGGAACTTTAACTCCGGGTTTTGATTGTGCATGTTATCGGCCTGCTCTGCTTGTTCAAACTGTGTTCCCCAGCAACAGGCATGGCTAAAACAAACAGAGGACACTCTAAGCCAGGGGTGTCCAAACTCTGTCCTGGAGGGTTTCGCTACAACCAGCTCCAAAAGGAGAAACCCCCGTGCACTCCCCCCACTCACCATCATGAACAGCACTGTGACTGCAGTGGAGTCATTCAGGTTCCTGGGCACCACCATCTCTCAGGACCTGAAGTAGGACATTCACATAGACTCCATTGTGAAAAAGGCCCAGCAGAGGCTGTACTTCCTTCGCCAGCTGAGGAAGTTCAACCTGCCAAGGAGCTGCTGAAACAGTTCTACTCCGCCATCATTGAATCCGTCCTCTGCACTTCAATAACTGTCTGGTTCGGCTCAGCTACCAAATCTGACCTCAGAAGACTACAGAGGGTAGTCCGGACTGCTGAGCCAATCATTGGTACAACCCTCCCCACTCTCCAAGAACTGTACTTATCCAGAGTGAGCAAAAGGGCTGGCAAAATCACTCTGGGCCCCTCACGTCCAGCACACTCCCTCTTTGAACTGTTGCCATCTGGTCGACGCTACAGAGCTCTGAGCACCAGAACGACCAGGCATCGGAACAGTTTCTTCCCTCAGGCAATCCATCTCATGAACACTTGACAATAATAACACACACTAGTTTTACACTTATTTATCTAACACACATACTTAGTCTACATTTCAATTTGCACATAATATACCTGTACATACAAAACTGTCTACTGTTATATGCCTGTACATACAATTGTCAATTCGTATATTGTTATTCCTTATTTACTTGTTCTTTTTAATTCTTCTTTTTATTATCTGTGTTTTTTGTTCTGTCACTGTCATTCTGTTGCGCTGCGGTAGCTTCTGTCATGAAAACAAATTCCTCGTATGTGTAAACATACCTGGCAATAAAGCTCATTCTGATTCTGATTCTCTTGCCACAGATGGAAACGGAACTTTAACTCCGGGTTTTGATTGTGCATGTTATCGGCCTGCTCTGCTTGTTCAAACTGTGTTCCCCAGCAACAGGCATGGCTAAAACAAACAGAGGACACTCTAAGCCAGGGGTGTCCAAACTCTGTCCTGGAGGGTTTCGCTACAAGCAGCTCCAAAAGACCCGCCTGGAAGATTCTAGTCTGCCTGGTGAGACCTCGATTAGCTGGTTCAGGTGTGTTTTCATTGGGGCTGGAGCTAAGCTCTGCAGGACAGGGGCCCACCAGGACAGAGTGCGGACGCCCCTGCTCTAAGCTTACCGTTCGGCTTAACCCTAACTTTACCCGCAACAGGTTTTCCCAAGCCTGTGCAAAAAGCGAGGCTCGGTTTTGCGCGTGAAATTTGGGCACTGATAAAAACCGCGACAGTCCCGCAGCAGTCCACTGCAGCTGCCCGGCTAGCTCAGTCGGTAGAGCATGAGACTCTTAATCTCAGGGTCGTGGGTTCGAGCCCCACGTTGGGCGTTTCCTTTGGCTTTGTCTCACTTCCCAACGGGCTCTCAGTTTCCAGCGAGTCTCTTGACCTGAGTTTGCTAACGCAGGAGACGTGTGGCGTCTCGGCTGTGTGGCACGCACGGCGCTGATTTTTTTTTGCCACCGCACTCCAGAGGAGCGTACATCGCCGGTCTCTGTGGCGCAATCGGTTAGCGCGTTCGGCTGTTAACCGAAAGGTTGGTGGTTCGAGCCCACCCAGGGACGAAGGAAGCTTTTCGCTGCCGTTCCGCCATGTGTCCGCAAGCTTCAGAATTTAGCGCACGAGGCACCTGTCCACTAGTGCAGTGTTCGTAGCCCCTTTTGAGTGTTCACAGCTTTGTCAGTTGCCTTGTGTTAAAAGAAGACAGAGGGTGGTAGGTGAAGGTTTGTATCAGCTCAAGTTTGCTATGGAGTGTTCATGTTTTGTTCCGGGTGGTGGAGGCCCGTGTTCCAGGGAGATCCTGCTCAAAACCCCTTCTAGGAGCAGCACAAAATGCCGTGAAAATCACATTCAAATAATATAGTGTCGGAATTTGCAAACTGTATTCACGCACCGGGACAGAACTCCATGCCTGGAACGTTTGTGGAGTAGCCTGAACTTGTAGCCTATTAGGCTTTCGGACAAGAGGTCAATCGATTTGGCGCACTTCTATATGTACTAGCATCTTTGTATTTTCAGTTTCCGGTTTCCGGTTGGGTCCTCCGATTTTTGCTGTATGGCTCACTTTTTGCCTTTGGAAATTAGGAGAGGTTTGCCTTCAGTGACCGCTCTCGCTCTCTCTTGCCACAGATGGAAACGGAACTTTAACTCCGGGTTTTGATTGTGCATGTTATCGGCCTGCTCTGCTTGTTCAAACTGTGTTCCCCAGCAACAGGCATGGCTAAAACAAACAGAGGACACTCTAAGCCAGGGGTGTCCAAACTCTGTCCTGGAGGGTTTCGCTACAACCAGCTCCAAAAGGAGAAACCCCCGTGCACTCCCCCCACTCACCATCATGAACAGCACTGTGACTGCAGTGGAGTCATTCAGGTTCCTGGGCACCACCATCTCTCAGGACCTGAAGTAGGACATTCACATAGACTCCATTGTGAAAAAGGCCCAGCAGAGGCTGTACTTCCTTCGCCAGCTGAGGAAGTTCAACCTGCCAAGGAGCTGCTGAAACAGTTCTACTCCGCCATCATTGAATCCGTCCTCTGCACTTCAATAACTGTCTGGTTCGGCTCAGCTACCAAATCTGACCTCAGAAGACTACAGAGGGTAGTCCGGACTGCTGAGCCAATCATTGGTACAACCCTCCCCACTCTCCAAGAACTGTACTTATCCAGAGTGAGCAAAAGGGCTGGCAAAATCACTCTGGGCCCCTCACGTCCAGCACACTCCCTCTTTGAACTGTTGCCATCTGGTCGACGCTACAGAGCTCTGAGCACCAGAACGACCAGGCATCGGAACAGTTTCTTCCCTCAGGCAATCCATCTCATGAACACTTGACAATAATAACACACACTAGTTTTACACTTATTTATCTAACACACATACTTAGTCTACATTTCAATTTGCACATAATATACCTGTACATACAAAACTGTCTACTGTTATATGCCTGTACATACAATTGTCAATTCGTATATTGTTATTCCTTATTTACTTGTTCTTTTTAATTCTTCTTTTTATTATCTGTGTTTTTTGTTCTGTCACTGTCATTCTGTTGCGCTGCGGTAGCTTCTGTCATGAAAACAAATTCCTCGTATGTGTAAACATACCTGGCAATAAAGCTCATTCTGATTCTGATTCTCTTGCCACAGATGGAAACGGAACTTTAACTCCGGGTTTTGATTGTGCATGTTATCGGCCTGCTCTGCTTGTTCAAACTGTGTTCCCCAGCAACAGGCATGGCTAAAACAAACAGAGGACACTCTAAGCCAGGGGTGTCCAAACTCTGTCCTGGAGGGTTTCGCTACAAGCAGCTCCAAAAGACCCGCCTGGAAGATTCTAGTCTGCCTGGTGAGACCTCGATTAGCTGGTTCAGGTGTGTTTTCATTGGGGCTGGAGCTAAGCTCTGCAGGACAGGGGCCCACCAGGACAGAGTGCGGACGCCCCTGCTCTAAGCTTACCGTTCGGCTTAACCCTAACTTTACCCGCAACAGGTTTTCCCAAGCCTGTGCAAAAAGCGAGGCTCGGTTTTGCGCGTGAAATTTGGGCACTGATAAAAACCGCGACAGTCCCGCAGCAGTCCACTGCAGCTGCCCGGCTAGCTCAGTCGGTAGAGCATGAGACTCTTAATCTCAGGGTCGTGGGTTCGAGCCCCACGTTGGGCGTTTCCTTTGGCTTTGTCTCACTTCCCAACGGGCTCTCAGTTTCCAGCGAGTCTCTTGACCTGAGTTTGCTAACGCAGGAGACGTGTGGCGTCTCGGCTGTGTGGCACGCACGGCGCTGATTTTTTTTTGCCACCGCACTCCAGAGGAGCGTACATCGCCGGTCTCTGTGGCGCAATCGGTTAGCGCGTTCGGCTGTTAACCGAAAGGTTGGTGGTTCGAGCCCACCCAGGGACGAAGGAAGCTTTTCGCTGCCGTTCCGCCATGTGTCCGCAAGCTTCAGAATTTAGCGCACGAGGCACCTGTCCACTAGTGCAGTGTTCGTAGCCCCTTTTGAGTGTTCACAGCTTTGTCAGTTGCCTTGTGTTAAAAGAAGACAGAGGGTGGTAGGTGAAGGTTTGTATCAGCTCAAGTTTGCTATGGAGTGTTCATGTTTTGTTCCGGGTGGTGGAGGCCCGTGTTCCAGGGAGATCCTGCTCAAAACCCCTTCTAGGAGCAGCACAAAATGCCGTGAAAATCACATTCAAATAATATAGTGTCGGAATTTGCAAACTGTATTCACGCACCGGGACAGAACTCCATGCCTGGAACGTTTGTGGAGTAGCCTGAACTTGTAGCCTATTAGGCTTTCGGACAAGAGGTCAATCGATTTGGCGCACTTCTATATGTACTAGCATCTTTGTATTTTCAGTTTCCGGTTTCCGGTTGGGTCCTCCGATTTTTGCTGTATGGCTCACTTTTTGCCTTTGGAAATTAGGAGAGGTTTGCCTTCAGTGACCGCTCTCGCTCTCTCTTGCCACAGATGGAAACGGAACTTTAACTCCGGGTTTTGATTGTGCATGTTATCGGCCTGCTCTGCTTGTTCAAACTGTGTTCCCCAGCAACAGGCATGGCTAAAACAAACAGAGGACACTCTAAGCCAGGGGTGTCCAAACTCTGTCCTGGAGGGTTTCGCTACAACCAGCTCCAAAAGGAGAAACCCCCGTGCACTCCCCCCACTCACCATCATGAACAGCACTGTGACTGCAGTGGAGTCATTCAGGTTCCTGGGCACCACCATCTCTCAGGACCTGAAGTAGGACATTCACATAGACTCCATTGTGAAAAAGGCCCAGCAGAGGCTGTACTTCCTTCGCCAGCTGAGGAAGTTCAACCTGCCAAGGAGCTGCTGAAACAGTTCTACTCCGCCATCATTGAATCCGTCCTCTGCACTTCAATAACTGTCTGGTTCGGCTCAGCTACCAAATCTGACCTCAGAAGACTACAGAGGGTAGTCCGGACTGCTGAGCCAATCATTGGTACAACCCTCCCCACTCTCCAAGAACTGTACTTATCCAGAGTGAGCAAAAGGGCTGGCAAAATCACTCTGGGCCCCTCACGTCCAGCACACTCCCTCTTTGAACTGTTGCCATCTGGTCGACGCTACAGAGCTCTGAGCACCAGAACGACCAGGCACCGGAACAGTTTCTTCCCTCAGGCAATCCATCTCATGAACACTTGACAATAATAACACACACTAGTTTTACACTTATTTATCTAACACACATACTTAGTCTACATTTCAATTTGCACATAATATACCTGTACATACAAAACTGTCTACTGTTATATGCCTGTACATACAATTGTCAATTCGTATATTGTTATTCCTTATTTACTTGTTCTTTTTAATTCTTCTTTTTATTATCTGTGTTTTTTGTTCTGTCACTGTCATTCTGTTGCGCTGCGGTAGCTTCTGTCATGAAAACAAATTCCTCGTATGTGTAAACATACCTGGCAATAAAGCTCATTCTGATTCTGATTCTCTTGCCACAGATGGAAACGGAACTTTAACTCCGGGTTTTGATTGTGCATGTTATCGGCCTGCTCTGCTTGTTCAAACTGTGTTCCCCAGCAACAGGCATGGCTAAAACAAACAGAGGACACTCTAAGCCAGGGGTGTCCAAACTCTGTCCTGGAGGGTTTCGCTACAAGCAGCTCCAAAAGACCCGCCTGGAAGATTCTAGTCTGCCTGGTGAGACCTCGATTAGCTGGTTCAGGTGTGTTTTCATTGGGGCTGGAGCTAAGCTCTGCAGGACAGGGGCCCACCAGGACAGAGTGCGGACGCCCCTGCTCTAAGCTTACCGCTCGGCTTAACCCTAACTTTACCCGCAACAGGTTTTCCCAAGCCTGTGCAAAAAGCGAGGCTCGGTTTTGCGCGTGAAATTTGGGCACTGATAAAAACCGCGGCAGTCCCGCAGCAGTCCACTGCAGCTGCCCGGCTAGCTCAGTCGGTAGAGCATGAGACTCTTAATCTCAGGGTCGTGGGTTCGAGCCCCACGTTGGGCGTTTCCTTTGGCTTTCTCTCACTTCCCAACGGGCTCTCAGTTTCCAGCGAGTCTCTTGACCTGAGTTTGCTAACGCAGGAGACGTGTGGCGTCTCGGCTGTGTGGCACGCACGGCGCTGATTTTTTTTTGCCACCGCACTCCAGAGGAGCGTACATCGCAGGTCTCTGTGGCGCAATCGGTTAGCGCGTTCGGCTGTTAACCGAAAGGTTGGTGGTTCGAGCCCACCCAGGGACGAAGGAAGCTTTTCGCTGCCGTTCCGCCATGTGTCCGCAAGCTTCAGAATTTAGCACACGAGGCACCTGTCCACTAGTGCAGTGTTCGTAGCCCCTTTTGAGTGTTCACAGCTTTGTCAGTTGCCTTGTGTTAAAAGAAGACAGAGGGTGGTAGGTGAAGGTTTGTATCAGCTCAAGTTTGCTATGGAGTTGTTCATGTTTTGTTCCGGGTGGTGGAGGCCCGTGTTCCAGGGAGATCCTGCTCAAAACCCCTTCTAGGAGCAGCACAAAATGCCGTGAAAATCACATTCAAATAATATAGTGTCGGAATTTGCAAACTGTATTCACGCACCGGGACAGAACTCCATGCCTGGAACGTTTGTGGAGTAGCCTGAACTTGTAGCCTATTAGGCTTTCGGACAAGAGGTCAATCGATTTGGCGCACTTCTATATGTACTAGCATCTTTGTATTTTCAGTTTCCGGTTTCCGGTTGGGTCCTCCGATTTTTGCTGTATGGCTCACTTTTTGCCTTTGGAAATTAGGAGAGGTTTGCCTTCAGTGACCGCTCTCGCTCTCTCTTGCCACAGATGGAAACGGAACTTTAACTCCGGGTTTTGATTGTGCATGTTATCGGCCTGCTCTGCTTGTTCAAACTGTGTTCCCCAGCAACAGGCATGGCTAAAACAAACAGAGGACACTCTAAGCCAGGGGTGTCCAAACTCTGTCCTGGAGGGTTTCGCTACAACCAGCTCCAAAAGGAGAAACCCCCGTGCACTCCCCCCACTCACCATCATGAACAGCACTGTGACTGCAGTGGAGTCATTCAGGTTCCTGGGCACCACCATCTCTCAGGACCTGAAGTAGGACATTCACATAGACTCCATTGTGAAAAAGGCCCAGCAGAGGCTGTACTTCCTTCGCCAGCTGAGGAAGTTCAACCTGCCAAGGAGCTGCTGAAACAGTTCTACTCCGCCATCATTGAATCCGTCCTCTGCACTTCAATAACTGTCTGGTTCGGCTCAGCTACCAAATCTGACCTCAGAAGACTACAGAGGGTAGTCCGGACTGCTGAGCCAATCATTGGTACAACCCTCCCCACTCTCCAAGAACTGTACTTATCCAGAGTGAGCAAAAGGGCTGGCAAAATCACTCTGGGCCCCTCACGTCCAGCACACTCCCTCTTTGAACTGTTGCCATCTGGTCGACGCTACAGAGCTCTGAGCACCAGAACGACCAGGCACCGGAACAGTTTCTTCCCTCAGGCAATCCATCTCATGAACACTTGACAATAATAACACACACTAGTTTTACACTTATTTATCTAACACACATACTTAGTCTACATTTCAATTTGCACATAATATACCTGTACATACAAAACTGTCTACTGTTATATGCCTGTACATACAATTGTCAATTCGTATATTGTTATTCCTTATTTACTTGTTCTTTTTAATTCTTCTTTTTATTATCTGTGTTTTTTGTTCTGTCACTGTCATTCTGTTGCGCTGCGGTAGCTTCTGTCATGAAAACAAATTCCTCGTATGTGTAAACATACCTGGCAATAAAGCTCATTCTGATTCTGATTCTCTTGCCACAGATGGAAACGGAACTTTAACTCCGGGTTTTGATTGTGCATGTTATCGGCCTGCTCTGCTTGTTCAAACTGTGTTCCCCAGCAACAGGCATGGCTAAAACAAACAGAGGACACTCTAAGCCAGGGGTGTCCAAACTCTGTCCTGGAGGGTTTCGCTACAAGCAGCTCCAAAAGACCCGCCTGGAAGATTCTAGTCTGCCTGGTGAGACCTCGATTAGCTGGTTCAGGTGTGTTTTCATTGGGGCTGGAGCTAAGCTCTGCAGGACAGGGGCCCACCAGGACAGAGTGCGGACGCCCCTGCTCTAAGCTTACCGCTCGGCTTAACCCTAACTTTACCCGCAACAGGTTTTCCCAAGCCTGTGCAAAAAGCGAGGCTCGGTTTTGCGCGTGAAATTTGGGCACTGATAAAAACCGCGGCAGTCCCGCAGCAGTCCACTGCAGCTGCCCGGCTAGCTCAGTCGGTAGAGCATGAGACTCTTAATCTCAGGGTCGTGGGTTCGAGCCCCACGTTGGGCGTTTCCTTTGGCTTTCTCTCACTTCCCAACGGGCTCTCAGTTTCCAGCGAGTCTCTTGACCTGAGTTTGCTAACGCAGGAGACGTGTGGCGTCTCGGCTGTGTGGCACGCACGGCGCTGATTTTTTTTTGCCACCGCACTCCAGAGGAGCGTACATCGCCGGTCTCTGTGGCGCAATCGGTTAGCGCGTTCGGCTGTTAACCGAAAGGTTGGTGGTTCGAGCCCACCCAGGGACGAAGGAAGCTTTTCGCTGCCGTTCCGCCATGTGTCCGCAAGCTTCAGAATTTAGCACACGAGGCACCTGTCCACTAGTGCAGTGTTCGTAGCCCCTTTTGAGTGTTCACAGCTTTGTCAGTTGCCTTGTGTTAAAAGAAGACAGAGGGTGGTAGGTGAAGGTTTGTATCAGCTCAAGTTTGCTATGGAGTGTTCATGTTTTGTTCCGGGTGGTGGAGGCCCGTGTTCCAGGGAGATCCTGCTCAAAACCCCTTCTAGGAGCAGCACAAAATGCCGTGAAAATCACATTCAAATAATATAGTGTCGGAATTTGCAAACTGTATTCACGCAGCGGGACAGAACTCCATGCCTGGAACGTTTGTGGAGTAGCCTGAACTTGTAGCCTATTAGGCTTTCGGACAAGAGGTCAATCGATTTGGCGCACTTCTATATGTACTAGCATCTTTGTATTTTCAGTTTCCGGTTTCCGGTTGGGTCCTCCGATTTTTGCTGTATGGCTCACTTTTTGCCTTTGGAAATTAGGAGAGGTTTGCCTTCAGTGACCGCTCTCGCTCTCTCTTGCCACAGATGGAAACGGAACTTTAACTCCGGGTTTTGATTGTGCATGTTATCGGCCTGCTCTGCTTGTTCAAACTGTGTTCCCCAGCAACAGGCATGGCTAAAACAAACAGAGGACACTCTAAGCCAGGGGTGTCCAAACTCTGTCCTGGAGGGTTTCGCTACAACCAGCTCCAAAAGGAGAAACCCCCGTGCACTCCCCCCACTCAGCATCATGAACAGCACTGTGACTGCAGTGGAGTCATTCAGGTTCCTGGGCACCACCATCTCTCAGGACCTGAAGTAGGACATTCACATAGACTCCATTGTGAAAAAGGCCCAGCAGAGGCTGTACTTCCTTCGCCAGCTGAGGAAGTTCAACCTGCCAAGGAGCTGCTGAAACAGTTCTACTCCGCCATCATTGAATCCGTCCTCTGCACTTCAATAACTGTCTGGTTCGGCTCAGCTACCAAATCTGACCTCAGAAGACTACAGAGGGTAGTCCGGACTGCTGAGCCAATCATTGGTACAACCCTCCCCACTCTCCAAGAACTGTACTTATCCAGAGTGAGCAAAAGGGCTGGCAAAATCACTCTGGGCCCCTCACGTCCAGCACACTCCCTCTTTGAACTGTTGCCATCTGGTCGACGCTACAGAGCTCTGAGCACCAGAACGACCAGGCATCGGAACAGTTTCTTCCCTCAGGCAATCCATCTCATGAACACTTGACAATAATAACACACACTAGTTTTACACTTATTTATCTAACACACATACTTAGTCTACATTTCAATTTGCACATAATATACCTGTACATACAAAACTGTCTACTGTTATATGCCTGTATATACAATTGTCAATTCGTATATTGTTATTCCTCATTTACTTGTTCTTTTTAATTCTTCTTTTTATTATCTGTGTTTTTTGTTCTGTCACTGTCATTCTGTTGCGCTGCGGTAGCTTCTGTCATGAAAACAAATTCCTCGTATGTGTAAACATACCTGGCAATAAAGCTCATTCTGATTCTGATTCTCTTGCCACAGATGGAAACGGAACTTTAACTCCGGGTTTTGATTGTGCATGTTATCGGCCTGCTCTGCTTGTTCAAACTGTGTTCCCCAGCAACAGGCATGGCTAAAACAAACAGAGGACACTCTAAGCCAGGGGTGTCCAAACTCTGTCCTGGAGGGTTTCGCTACAAGCAGCTCCAAAAGACCCGCCTGGAAGATTCTAGTCTGCCTGGTGAGACCTCGATTAGCTGGTTCAGGTGTGTTTTCATTGGGGCTGGAGCTAAGCTCTGCAGGACAGGGGCCCACCAGGACAGAGTGCGGACGCCCCTGCTCTAAGCTTACCGCTCGGCTTAACCCTAACTTTACCCGCAACAGGTTTTCCCAAGCCTGTGCAAAAAGCGAGGCTCGGTTTTGCGCGTGAAATTTGGGCACTGATAAAAACCGCGACAGTCCCGCAACAGTCCACTGCAGCTGCCTGGCTAGCTCAGTCGGTAGAGCATGAGACTCTTAATCTCAGGGTCGTGGGTTTGAGCCCCACGTTGGGCGTTTCCTTTGGCTTTCTCTCACTTCCCAACGGGCCCTCAGTTTCCAGCGAGTCTCTTGACCTGAGTTTGCTAACGCAGGAGACGTGTGGCGTCTCAGCTGTGTGGCACGCACGGCGCTGATTTTTTTTTGCCACCGCACTCCAGAGGATCGTACATCGCCGGTCTCTGTGGCGCAATCGGTTAGCGCGTTCGGCTGTTAACCGAAAGGTTGGTGGTTCGAGCCCACCCAGGGACGAAGGAAGCTTTTCGCTGCCGTTCCGCCATGTGTCCGCAAGCTTCAGAATTTAGCACACGAGGCACCTGTCCACTAGTGCAGTGTTCGTAGCCCCTTTTGAGTGTTCACAGCTTTGTCAGTTGCCTTGTGTTAAAAGAAGACAGAGGGTGGTAGGTGAAGGTTTGTATCAGCTCAAGTTTGCTATGGAGTGTTCATGATTTGTTCCGGGTGGTGGAGGCCCGTGTTCCAGGGAGATCCTGCTCAAAACCCCTTCTAGGAGCAGCACAAAATGCCGTGAAAATCACATTCAAACAATATAGTGTCGGAATTTGCAAACTGTATTCACGCAGCGGGACAGAACTCCATGCCTGGAACGTTTGTGGAGTAGCCTGACCTTGTAGCCTATTAGGCTTTCGGACAAGAGGTCAATCGATTTGGCGCACTTCTGTATGTACTAGCATCTTTGTATTTTCAGTTTCCGGTTTCCGGTTGGGTCCTCCGATTTTTGCTGTATGGCTCACTTTTTGCCTTTGGAAATTAGGAGAGGTTTGCCTTCAGTGACCGCTCTCGCTCTCTCTTGCCACAGATGGAAACGGAACTTTAACTCCGGGTTTTGATTGTGCATGTTATCGGCCTGCTCTGCTTGTTCAAACTGTGTTCCCCAGCAACAGGCATGGCTAAAACAAACAGAGGACACTCTAAGCCAGGGGTGTCCAAACTCTGTCCTGGAGGGTTTCGCTACAACCAGCTCCAAAAGGAGAAACCCCCGTGCACTCCCCCCACTCACCATCATGAACAGCACTGTGACTGCAGTGGAGTCATTCAGGTTCCTGGGCACCACCATCTCTCAGGACCTGAAGTAGGACATTCACATAGACTCCATTGTGAAAAAGGCCCAGCAGAGGCTGTACTTCCTTCGCCAGCTGAGGAAGTTCAACCTGCCAAGGAGCTGCTGAAACAGTTCTACTCCGCCATCATTGAATCCGTCCTCTGCACTTCAATAACTGTCTGGTTCGGCTCAGCTACCAAATCTGACCTCAGAAGACTACAGAGGGTAGTCCGGACTGCTGAGCCAATCATTGGTACAACCCTCCCCACTCTCCAAGAACTGTACTTATCCAGAGTGAGCAAAAGGGCTGGCAAAATCACTCTGGGCCCCTCACGTCCAGCACACTCCCTCTTTGAACTGTTGCCATCTGGTCGACGCTACAGAGCTCTGAGCACCAGAACGACCAGGCATCGGAACAGTTTCTTCCCTCAGGCAATCCATCTCATGAACACTTGACAATAATAACACACACTAGTTTTACACTTATTTATCTAACACACATACTTAGTCTACATTTCAATTTGCACATAATATACCTGTACATACAAAACTGTCTACTGTTATATGCCTGTACATACAATTGTCAATTCGTATATTGTTATTCCTTATTTACTTGTTCTTTTTAATTCTTCTTTTTATTATCTGTGTTTTTTGTTCTGTCACTGTCATTCTGTTGCGCTGCGGTAGCTTCTGTCATGAAAACAAATTCCTCGTATGTGTAAACATACCTGGCAATAAAGCTCATTCTGATTCTGATTCTCTTGCCACAGATGGAAACGGAACTTTAACTCCGGGTTTTGATTGTGCATGTTATCGGCCTGCTCTGCTTGTTCAAACTGTGTTCCCCAGCAACAGGCATGGCTAAAACAAACAGAGGACACTCTAAGCCAGGGGTGTCCAAACTCTGTCCTGGAGGGTTTCGCTACAAGCAGCTCCAAAAGACCCGCCTGGAAGATTCTAGTCTGCCTGGTGAGACCTCGATTAGCTGGTTCAGGTGTGTTTTCATTGGGGCTGGAGCTAAGCTCTGCAGGACAGGGGCCCACCAGGACAGAGTGCGGACGCCCCTGCTCTAAGCTTACCGTTCGGCTTAACCCTAACTTTACCCGCAACAGGTTTTCCCAAGCCTGTGCAAAAAGCGAGGCTCGGTTTTGCGCGTGAAATTTGGGCACTGATAAAAACCGCGACAGTCCTGCAGCAGTCCACTGCAGCTGCCCGGCTAGCTCAGTCGGTAGAGCATGAGACTCTTAATCTCAGGGTCGTGGGTTCGAGCCCCACGTTGGGCGTTTCCTTTGGCTTTGTCTCACTTCCCAACGGGCTCTCAGTTTCCAGCGAGTCTCTTGACCTGAGTTTGCTAACGCAGGAGACGTGTGGCGTCTCGGCTGTGTGGCACGCACGGCGCTGATTTTTTTTTGCCACCGCACTCCAGAGGAGCGTACATTGCCGGTCTCTGTGGCGCAATCGGTTAGCGCGTTCGGCTGTTAACCGAAAGGTTGGTGGTTCGAGCCCACCCAGGGACGAAGGAAGCTTTTCGCTGCCGTTCCGCCATGTGTCCGCAAGCTTCAGAATTTAGCACACGAGGCACCTGTCCACTAGTGCAGTGTTCGTAGCCCCTTTTGAGTGTTCACAGCTTTGTCAGTTGCCTTGTGTTAAAAGAAGACAGAGGGTGGTAGGTGAAGGTTTGTATCAGCTCAAGTTTGCTATGGAGTGTTCATGTTTTGTTCCGGGTGGTGGAGGCCCGTGTTCCAGGGAGATCCTGCTCAAAACCCCTTCTAGGAGCAGCACAAAATGCCGTGAAAATCACATTCAAATAATATAGTGTCGGAATTTGCAAACTGTATTCACGCACCGGGACAGAACTCCATGCCTGGAACGTTTGTGGAGTAGCCTGAACTTGTAGCCTATTAGGCTTTCGGACAAGAGGTCAATCGATTTGGCGCACTTCTATATGTACTAGCATCTTTGTATTTTCAGTTTCCGGTTTCCGGTTGGGTCCTCCGATTTTTGCTGTATGGCTCACTTTTTGCCTTTGGAAATTAGGAGAGGTTTGCCTTCAGTGACCGCTCTCGCTCTCTCTTGCCACAGATGGAAACGGAACTTTAACTCCGGGTTTTGATTGTGCATGTTATCGGCCTGCTCTGCTTGTTCAAACTGTGTTCCCCAGCAACAGGCATGGCTAAAACAAACAGAGGACACTCTAAGCCAGGGGTGTCCAAACTCTGTCCTGGAGGGTTTCGCTACAACCAGCTCCAAAAGGAGAAACCCCCGTGCACTCCCCCCACTCACCATCATGAACAGCACTGTGACTGCAGTGGAGTCATTCAGGTTCCTGGGCACCACCATCTCTCAGGACCTGAAGTAGGACATTCACATAGACTCCATTGTGAAAAAGGCCCAGCAGAGGCTGTACTTCCTTCGCCAGCTGAGGAAGTTCAACCTGCCAAGGAGCTGCTGAAACAGTTCTACTCCGCCATCATTGAATCCGTCCTCTGCACTTCAATAACTGTCTGGTTCGGCTCAGCTACCAAATCTGACCTCAGAAGACTACAGAGGGTAGTCCGGACTGCTGAGCCAATCATTGGTACAACCCTCCCCACTCTCCAAGAACTGTACTTATCCAGAGTGAGCAAAAGGGCTGGCAAAATCACTCTGGGCCCCTCACGTCCAGCACACTCCCTCTTTGAACTGTTGCCATCTGGTCGACGCTACAGAGCTCTGAGCACCAGAACGACCAGGCACCGGAACAGTTTCTTCCCTCAGGCAATCCATCTCATGAACACTTGACAATAATAACACACACTAGTTTTACACTTATTTATCTAACACACATACTTAGTCTACATTTCAATTTGCACATAATATACCTGTACATACAAAACTGTCTACTGTTATATGCCTGTACATACAATTGTCAATTCGTATATTGTTATTCCTTATTTACTTGTTCTTTTTAATTCTTCTTTTTATTATCTGTGTTTTTTGTTCTGTCACTGTCATTCTGTTGCGCTGCGGTAGCTTCTGTCATGAAAACAAATTCCTCGTATGTGTAAACATACCTGGCAATAAAGCTCATTCTGATTCTGATTCTCTTGCCACAGATGGAAACGGAACTTTAACTCCGGGTTTTGATTGTGCATGTTATCGGCCTGCTCTGCTTGTTCAAACTGTGTTCCCCAGCAACAGGCATGGCTAAAACAAACAGAGGACACTCTAAGCCAGGGGTGTCCAAACTCTGTCCTGGAGGGTTTCGCTACAAGCAGCTCCAAAAGACCCGCCTGGAAGATTCTAGTCTGCCTGGTGAGACCTCGATTAGCTGGTTCAGGTGTGTTTTCATTGGGGCTGGAGCTAAGCTCTGCAGGACAGGGGCCCACCAGGACAGAGTGCGGACGCCCCTGCTCTAAGCTTACCGCTCGGCTTAACCCTAACTTTACCCGCAACAGGTTTTCCCAAGCCTGTGCAAAAAGCGAGGCTCGGTTTTGCGCGTGAAATTTGGGCACTGATAAAAACCGCGGCAGTCCCGCAGCAGTCCACTGCAGCTGCCCGGCTAGCTCAGTCGGTAGAGCATGAGACTCTTAATCTCAGGGTCGTGGGTTCGAGCCCCACGTTGGGCGTTTCCTTTGGCTTTCTCTCACTTCCCAACGGGCTCTCAGTTTCCAGCGAGTCTCTTGACCTGAGTTTGCTAACGCAGGAGACGTGTGGCGTCTCGGCTGTGTGGCACGCACGGCGCTGATTTTTTTTTGCCACCGCACTCCAGAGGAGCGTACATCGCCGGTCTCTGTGGCGCAATCGGTTAGCGCGTTCGGCTGTTAACCGAAAGGTTGGTGGTTCGAGCCCACCCAGGGACGAAGGAAGCTTTTTGCTGCCGTTCCGCCATGTGTCCGCAAGCTTCAGAATTTAGCACACGAGGCACCTGTCCACTAGTGCAGTGTTCGTAGCCCCTTTTGAGTGTTCACAGCTTTGTCAGTTGCCTTGTGTTAAAAGAAGACAGAGGGTGGTAGGTGAAGGTTTGTATCAGCTCAAGTTTGCTATGGAGTTGTTCATGTTTTGTTCCGGGTGGTGGAGGCCCGTGTTCCAGGGAGATCCTGCTCAAAACCCCTTCTAGGAGCAGCACAAAATGCCGTGAAAATCACATTCAAATAATATAGTGTCGGAATTTGCAAACTGTATTCACGCAGCGGGACAGAACTCCATGCCTGGAACGTTTGTGGAGTAGCCTGAACTTGTAGCCTATTAGGCTTTCGGACAAGAGGTCAATCGATTTGGCGCACTTCTATATGTACTAGCATCTTTGTATTTTCAGTTTCCGGTTTCCGGTTGGGTCCTCCGATTTTTGCTGTATGGCTCACTTTTTGCCTTTGGAAATTAGGAGAGGTTTGCCTTCAGTGACCGCTCTCGCTCTCTCTTGCCACAGATGGAAACGGAACTTTAACTCCGGGTTTTGATTGTGCATGTTATCGGCCTGCTCTGCTTGTTCAAACTGTGTTCCCCAGCAACAGGCATGGCTAAAACAAACAGAGGACACTCTAAGCCAGGGGTGTCCAAACTCTGTCCTGGAGGGTTTCGCTACAACCAGCTCCAAAAGGAGAAACCCCCGTGCACTCCCCCCACTCACCATCATGAACAGCACTGTGACTGCAGTGGAGTCATTCAGGTTCCTGGGCACCACCATCTCTCAGGACCTGAAGTAGGACATTCACATAGACTCCATTGTGAAAAAGGCCCAGCAGAGGCTGTACTTCCTTCGCCAGCTGAGGAAGTTCAACCTGCCAAGGAGCTGCTGAAACAGTTCTACTCCGCCATCATTGAATCCGTCCTCTGCACTTCAATAACTGTCTGGTTCGGCTCAGCTACCAAATCTGACCTCAGAAGACTACAGAGGGTAGTCCGGACTGCTGAGCCAATCATTGGTACAACCCTCCCCACTCTCCAAGAACTGTACTTATCCAGAGTGAGCAAAAGGGCTGGCAAAATCACTCTGGGCCCCTCACGTCCAGCACACTCCCTCTTTGAACTGTTGCCATCTGGTCGACGCTACAGAGCTCTGAGCACCAGAACGACCAGGCACCGGAACAGTTTCTTCCCTCAGGCAATCCATCTCATGAACACTTGACAATAATAACACACACTAGTTTTACACTTATTTATCTAACACACATACTTAGTCTACATTTCAATTTGCACATAATATACCTGTACATACAAAACTGTCTACTGTTATATGCCTGTACATACAATTGTCAATTCGTATATTGTTATTCCTTATTTACTTGTTCTTTTTAATTCTTCTTTTTATTATCTGTGTTTTTTGTTCTGTCACTGTCATTCTGTTGCGCTGCGGTAGCTTCTGTCATGAAAACAAATTCCTCGTATGTGTAAACATACCTGGCAATAAAGCTCATTCTGATTCTGATTCTCTTGCCACAGATGGAAACGGAACTTTAACTCCGGGTTTTGATTGTGCATGTTATCGGCCTGCTCTGCTTGTTCAAACTGTGTTCCCCAGCAACAGGCATGGCTAAAACAAACAGAGGACACTCTAAGCCAGGGGTGTCCAAACTCTGTCCTGGAGGGTTTCGCTACAAGCAGCTCCAAAAGACCCGCCTGGAAGATTCTAGTCTGCCTGGTGAGACCTCGATTAGCTGGTTCAGGTGTGTTTTCATTGGGGCTGGAGCTAAGCTCTGCAGGACAGGGGCCCACCAGGACAGAGTGCGGACGCCCCTGCTCTAAGCTTACCGCTCGGCTTAACCCTAACTTTACCCGCAACAGGTTTTCCCAAGCCTGTGCAAAAAGCGAGGCTCGGTTTTGCGCGTGAAATTTGGGCACTGATAAAAACCGCGGCAGTCCCGCAGCAGTCCACTGCAGCTGCCCGGCTAGCTCAGTCGGTAGAGCATGAGACTCTTAATCTCAGGGTCGTGGGTTCGAGCCCCACGTTGGGCGTTTCCTTTGGCTTTCTCTCACTTCCCAACGGGCTCTCAGTTTCCAGCGAGTCTCTTGACCTGAGTTTGCTAACGCAGGAGACGTGTGGCGTCTCGGCTGTGTGGCACGCACGGCGCTGATTTTTTTTTGCCACCGCACTCCAGAGGAGCGTACATCGCCGGTCTCTGTGGCGCAATCGGTTAGCGCGTTCGGCTGTTAACCGAAAGGTTGGTGGTTCGAGCCCACCCAGGGACGAAGGAAGCTTTTCGCTGCCGTTCCGCCATGTGTCCGCAAGCTTCAGAATTTAGCACACGAGGCACCTGTCCACTAGTGCAGTGTTCGTAGCCCCTTTTGAGTGTTCACAGCTTTGTCAGTTGCCTTGTGTTAAAAGAAGACAGAGGGTGGTAGGTGAAGGTTTGTATCAGCTCAAGTTTGCTATGGAGTTGTTCATGTTTTGTTCCGGGTGGTGGAGGCCCGTGTTCCAGGGAGATCCTGCTCAAAACCCCTTCTAGGAGCAGCACAAAATGCCGTGAAAATCACATTCAAATAATATAGTGTCGGAATTTGCAAACTGTATTCACGCAGCGGGACAGAACTCCATGCCTGGAACGTTTGTGGAGTAGCCTGAACTTGTAGCCTATTAGGCTTTCGGACAAGAGGTCAATCGATTTGGCGCACTTCTATATGTACTAGCATCTTTGTATTTTCAGTTTCCGGTTTCCGGTTGGGTCCTCCGATTTTTGCTGTATGGCTCACTTTTTGCCTTTGGAAATTAGGAGAGGTTTGCCTTCAGTGACCGCTCTCGCTCTCTCTTGCCACAGATGGAAACGGAACTTTAACTCCGGGTTTTGATTGTGCATGTTATCGGCCTGCTCTGCTTGTTCAAACTGTGTTCCCCAGCAACAGGCATGGCTAAAACAAACAGAGGACACTCTAAGCCAGGGGTGTCCAAACTCTGTCCTGGAGGGTTTCGCTACAACCAGCTCCAAAAGGAGAAACCCCCGTGCACTCCCCCCACTCACCATCATGAACAGCACTGTGACTGCAGTGGAGTCATTCAGGTTCCTGGGCACCACCATCTCTCAGGACCTGAAGTAGGACATTCACATAGACTCCATTGTGAAAAAGGCCCAGCAGAGGCTGTACTTCCTTCGCCAGCTGAGGAAGTTCAACCTGCCAAGGAGCTGCTGAAACAGTTCTACTCCGCCATCATTGAATCCGTCCTCTGCACTTCAATAACTGTCTGGTTCGGCTCAGCTACCAAATCTGACCTCAGAAGACTACAGAGGGTAGTCCGGACTGCTGAGCCAATCATTGGTACAACCCTCCCCACTCTCCAAGAACTGTACTTATCCAGAGTGAGCAAAAGGGCTGGCAAAATCACTCTGGGCCCCTCACGTCCAGCACACTCCCTCTTTGAACTGTTGCCATCTGGTCGACGCTACAGAGCTCTGAGCACCAGAACGACCAGGCACCGGAACAGTTTCTTCCCTCAGGCAATCCATCTCATGAACACTTGACAATAATAACACACACTAGTTTTACACTTATTTATCTAACACACATACTTAGTCTACATTTCAATTTGCACATAATATACCTGTACATACAAAACTGTCTACTGTTATATGCCTGTACATACAATTGTCAATTCGTATATTGTTATTCCTTATTTACTTGTTCTTTTTAATTCTTCTTTTTATTATCTGTGTTTTTTGTTCTGTCACTGTCATTCTGTTGCGCTGCGGTAGCTTCTGTCATGAAAACAAATTCCTCGTATGTGTAAACATACCTGGCAATAAAGCTCATTCTGATTCTGATTCTCTTGCCACAGATGGAAACGGAACTTTAACTCCGGGTTTTGATTGTGCATGTTATCGGCCTGCTCTGCTTGTTCAAACTGTGTTCCCCAGCAACAGGCATGGCTAAAACAAACAGAGGACACTCTAAGCCAGGGGTGTCCAAACTCTGTCCTGGAGGGTTTCGCTACAAGCAGCTCCAAAAGACCCGCCTGGAAGATTCTAGTCTGCCTGGTGAGACCTCGATTAGCTGGTTCAGGTGTGTTTTCATTGGGGCTGGAGCTAAGCTCTGCAGGACAGGGGCCCACCAGGACAGAGTGCGGACGCCCCTGCTCTAAGCTTACCGCTCGGCTTAACCCTAACTTTACCCGCAACAGGTTTTCCCAAGCCTGTGCAAAAAGCGAGGCTCGGTTTTGCGCGTGAAATTTGGGCACTGATAAAAACCGCGGCAGTCCCGCAGCAGTCCACTGCAGCTGCCCGGCTAGCTCAGTCGGTAGAGCATGAGACTCTTAATCTCAGGGTCGTGGGTTCGAGCCCCACGTTGGGCGTTTCCTTTGGCTTTCTCTCACTTCCCAACGGGCTCTCAGTTTCCAGCGAGTCTCTTGACCTGAGTTTGCTAACGCAGGAGACGTGTGGCGTCTCGGCTGTGTGGCACGCACGGCGCTGATTTTTTTTTGCCACCGCACTCCAGAGGAGCGTACATCGCCGGTCTCTGTGGCGCAATCGGTTAGCGCGTTCGGCTGTTAACCGAAAGGTTGGTGGTTCGAGCCCACCCAGGGACGAAGGAAGCTTTTCGCTGCCGTTCCGCCATGTGTCCGCAAGCTTCAGAATTTAGCACACGAGGCACCTGTCCACTAGTGCAGTGTTCGTAGCCCCTTTTGAGTGTTCACAGCTTTGTCAGTTGCCTTGTGTTAAAAGAAGACAGAGGGTGGTAGGTGAAGGTTTGTATCAGCTCAAGTTTGCTATGGAGTTGTTCATGTTTTGTTCCGGGTGGTGGAGGCCCGTGTTCCAGGGAGATCCTGCTCAAAACCCCTTCTAGGAGCAGCACAAAATGCCGTGAAAATCACATTCAAATAATATAGTGTCGGAATTTGCAAACTGTATTCACGCAGCGGGACAGAACTCCATGCCTGGAACGTTTGTGGAGTAGCCTGAACTTGTAGCCTATTAGGCTTTCGGACAAGAGGTCAATCGATTTGGCGCACTTCTATATGTACTAGCATCTTTGTATTTTCAGTTTCCGGTTTCCGGTTGGGTCCTCCGATTTTTGCTGTATGGCTCACTTTTTGCCTTTGGAAATTAGGAGAGGTTTGCCTTCAGTGACCGCTCTCGCTCTCTCTTGCCACAGATGGAAACGGAACTTTAACTCCGGGTTTTGATTGTGCATGTTATCGGCCTGCTCTGCTTGTTCAAACTGTGTTCCCCAGCAACAGGCATGGCTAAAACAAACAGAGGACACTCTAAGCCAGGGGTGTCCAAACTCTGTCCTGGAGGGTTTCGCTACAACCAGCTCCAAAAGGAGAAACCCCCGTGCACTCCCCCCACTCACCATCATGAACAGCACTGTGACTGCAGTGGAGTCATTCAGGTTCCTGGGCACCACCATCTCTCAGGACCTGAAGTAGGACATTCACATAGACTCCATTGTGAAAAAGGCCCAGCAGAGGCTGTACTTCCTTCGCCAGCTGAGGAAGTTCAACCTGCCAAGGAGCTGCTGAAACAGTTCTACTCCGCCATCATTGAATCCGTCCTCTGCACTTCAATAACTGTCTGGTTCGGCTCAGCTACCAAATCTGACCTCAGAAGACTACAGAGGGTAGTCCGGACTGCTGAGCCAATCATTGGTACAACCCTCCCCACTCTCCAAGAACTGTACTTATCCAGAGTGAGCAAAAGGGCTGGCAAAATCACTCTGGGCCCCTCACGTCCAGCACACTCCCTCTTTGAACTGTTGCCATCTGGTCGACGCTACAGAGCTCTGAGCACCAGAACGACCAGGCACCGGAACAGTTTCTTCCCTCAGGCAATCCATCTCATGAACACTTGACAATAATAACACACACTAGTTTTACACTTATTTATCTAACACACATACTTAGTCTACATTTCAATTTGCACATAATATACCTGTACATACAAAACTGTCTACTGTTATATGCCTGTACATACAATTGTCAATTCGTATATTGTTATTCCTTATTTACTTGTTCTTTTTAATTCTTCTTTTTATTATCTGTGTTTTTTGTTCTGTCACTGTCATTCTGTTGCGCTGCGGTAGCTTCTGTCATGAAAACAAATTCCTCGTATGTGTAAACATACCTGGCAATAAAGCTCATTCTGATTCTGATTCTCTTGCCACAGATGGAAACGGAACTTTAACTCCGGGTTTTGATTGTGCATGTTATCGGCCTGCTCTGCTTGTTCAAACTGTGTTCCCCAGCAACAGGCATGGCTAAAACAAACAGAGGACACTCTAAGCCAGGGGTGTCCAAACTCTGTCCTGGAGGGTTTCGCTACAAGCAGCTCCAAAAGACCCGCCTGGAAGATTCTAGTCTGCCTGGTGAGACCTCGATTAGCTGGTTCAGGTGTGTTTTCATTGGGGCTGGAGCTAAGCTCTGCAGGACAGGGGCCCACCAGGACAGAGTGCGGACGCCCCTGCTCTAAGCTTACCGCTCGGCTTAACCCTAACTTTACCCGCAACAGGTTTTCCCAAGCCTGTGCAAAAAGCGAGGCTCGGTTTTGCGCGTGAAATTTGGGCACTGATAAAAACCACGACAGTCCCGCAGCAGTCCACTGCAGCTGCCCGGCTAGCTCAGTCGGTAGAGCATGAGACTCTTAATCTCAGGGTCGTGGGTTCGAGCCCCACGTTGGGCGTTTCCTTTGGCTTTCTCTCACTTCCCAACGGGCTCTCAGTTTCCAGCGAGTCTCTTGACCTGAGTTTGCTAACGCAGGAGACGTGTGGCGTCTCGGCTGTGTGGCACGCACGGCGCTGATTTTTTTTTGCCACCGCACTCCAGAGGAGCGTACATCGCCGGTCTCTGTGGCGCAATCGGTTAACGCGTTCGGCTGTTAACCGAAAGGTTGGTGGTTCGAGCCCACCCAGGGACGAAGGAAGCTTTTCGCTGCCGTTCCGCCATGTGTCCGCAAGCTTCAGAATTTAGCACACGAGGCACCTGTCCACTAGTGCAGTGTTCGTAGCCCCTTTTGAGTGTTCACAGCTTTGTCAGTTGCCTTGTGTTAAAAGAAGACAGAGGGTGGTAGGTGAAGGTTTGTATCAGCTCAAGTTTGCTATGGAGTGTTCATGTTTTGTTCCGGGTGGTGGAGGCCCGTGTTCCAGGGAGATCCTGCTCAAAACCCCTTCTAGGAGCAGCACAAAATGCCGTGAAAATCACATTCAAATAATATAGTGTCGGAATTTGCAAACTGTATTCACGCAGCGGGACAGAACTCCATGCCTGGAACGTTTGTGGAGTAGCCTGAACTTGTAGCCTATTAGGCTTTCGGACAAGAGGTCAATCGATTTGGCGCACTTCTATATGTACTAGCATCTTTGTATTTTCAGTTTCCGGTTTCCGGTTGGGTCCTCCGATTTTTGCTGTATGGCTCACTTTTTGCCTTTGGAAATTAGGAGAGGTTTGCCTTCAGTGACCGCTCTCGCTCTCTCTTGCCACAGATGGAAACGGAACTTTAACTCCGGGTTTTGATTGTGCATGTTATCGGCCTGCTCTGCTTGTTCAAACTGTGTTCCCCAGCAACAGGCATGGCTAAAACAAACAGAGGACACTCTAAGCCAGGGGTGTCCAAACTCTGTCCTGGAGGGTTTCGCTACAACCAGCTCCAAAAGGAGAAACCCCCGTGCACTCCCCCCACTCAGCATCATGAACAGCACTGTGACTGCAGTGGAGTCATTCAGGTTCCTGGGCACCACCATCTCTCAGGACCTGAAGTAGGACATTCACATAGACTCCATTGTGAAAAAGGCCCAGCAGAGGCTGTACTTCCTTCGCCAGCTGAGGAAGTTCAACCTGCCAAGGAGCTGCTGAAACAGTTCTACTCCGCCATCATTGAATCCGTCCTCTGCACTTCAATAACTGTCTGGTTCGGCTCAGCTACCAAATCTGACCTCAGAAGACTACAGAGGGTAGTCCGGACTGCTGAGCCAATCATTGGTACAACCCTCCCCACTCTCCAAGAACTGTACTTATCCAGAGTGAGCAAAAGGGCTGGCAAAATCACTCTGGGCCCCTCACGTCCAGCACACTCCCTCTTTGAACTGTTGCCATCTGGTCGACGCTACAGAGCTCTGAGCACCAGAACGACCAGGCATCGGAACAGTTTCTTCCCTCAGGCAATCCATCTCATGAACACTTGACAATAATAACACACACTAGTTTTACACTTATTTATCTAACACACATACTTAGTCTACATTTCAATTTGCACATAATATACCTGTACATACAAAACTGTCTACTGTTATATGCCTGTACATACAATTGTCAATTCGTATATTGTTATTCCTTATTTACTTGTTCTTTTTAATTCTTCTTTTTATTATCTGTGTTTTTTGTTCTGTCACTGTCATTCTGTTGCGCTGCGGTAGCTTCTGTCATGAAAACAAATTCCTCGTATGTGTAAACATACCTGGCAATAAAGCTCATTCTGATTCTGATTCTCTTGCCACAGATGGAAACGGAACTTTAACTCCGGGTTTTGATTGTGCATGTTATCGGCCTGCTCTGCTTGTTCAAACTGTGTTCCCCAGCAACAGGCATGGCTAAAACAAACAGAGGACACTCTAAGCCAGGGGTGTCCAAACTCTGTCCTGGAGGGTTTCGCTACAAGCAGCTCCAAAAGACCCGCCTGGAAGATTCTAGTCTGCCTGGTGAGACCTCGATTAGCTGGTTCAGGTGTGTTTTCATTGGGGCTGGAGCTAAGCTCTGCAGGACAGGGGCCCACCAGGACAGAGTGCGGACGCCCCTGCTCTAAGCTTACCGCTCGGCTTAACCCTAACTTTACCCGCAACAGGTTTTCCCAAGCCTGTGCAAAAAGCGAGGCTCGGTTTTGCGCGTGAAATTTGGGCACTGATAAAAACCGCGGCAGTCCCGCAGCAGTCCACTGCAGCTGCCCGGCTAGCTCAGTCGGTAGAGCATGAGACTCTTAATCTCAGGGTCGTGGGTTCGAGCCCCACGTTGGGCGTTTCCTTTGGCTTTCTCTCACTTCCCAACGGGCTCTCAGTTTCCAGCGAGTCTCTTGACCTGAGTTTGCTAACGCAGGAGACGTGTGGCGTCTCGGCTGTGTGGCACGCACGGCGCTGATTTTTTTTTGCCACCGCACTCCAGAGGAGCGTACATCGCCGGTCTCTGTGGCGCAATCGGTTAGCGCGTTCGGCTGTTAACCGAAAGGTTGGTGGTTCGAGCCCACCCAGGGACGAAGGAAGCTTTTCGCTGCCGTTCCGCCATGTGTCCGCAAGCTTCAGAATTTAGCACACGAGGCACCTGTCCACTAGTGCAGTGTTCGTAGCCCCTTTTGAGTGTTCACAGCTTTGTCAGTTGCCTTGTGTTAAAAGAAGACAGAGGGTGGTAGGTGAAGGTTTGTATCAGCTCAAGTTTGCTATGGAGTTGTTCATGTTTTGTTCCGGGTGGTGGAGGCCCGTGTTCCAGGGAGATCCTGCTCAAAACCCCTTCTAGGAGCAGCACAAAATGCCGTGAAAATCACATTCAAATAATATAGTGTCGGAATTTGCAAACTGTATTCACGCAGCGGGACAGAACTCCATGCCTGGAACGTTTGTGGAGTAGCCTGAACTTGTAGCCTATTAGGCTTTCGGACAAGAGGTCAATCGATTTGGCGCACTTCTATATGTACTAGCATCTTTGTATTTTCAGTTTCCGGTTTCCGGTTGGGTCCTCCGATTTTTGCTGTATGGCTCACTTTTTGCCTTTGGAAATTAGGAGAGGTTTGCCTTCAGTGACCGCTCTCGCTCTCTCTTGCCACAGATGGAAACGGAACTTTAACTCCGGGTTTTGATTGTGCATGTTATCGGCCTGCTCTGCTTGTTCAAACTGTGTTCCCCAGCAACAGGCATGGCTAAAACAAACAGAGGACACTCTAAGCCAGGGGTGTCCAAACTCTGTCCTGGAGGGTTTCGCTACAACCAGCTCCAAAAGGAGAAACCCCCGTGCACTCCCCCCACTCACCATCATGAACAGCACTGTGACTGCAGTGGAGTCATTCAGGTTCCTGGGCACCACCATCTCTCAGGACCTGAAGTAGGACATTCACATAGACTCCATTGTGAAAAAGGCCCAGCAGAGGCTGTACTTCCTTCGCCAGCTGAGGAAGTTCAACCTGCCAAGGAGCTGCTGAAACAGTTCTACTCCGCCATCATTGAATCCGTCCTCTGCACTTCAATAACTGTCTGGTTCGGCTCAGCTACCAAATCTGACCTCAGAAGACTACAGAGGGTAGTCCGGACTGCTGAGCCAATCATTGGTACAACCCTCCCCACTCTCCAAGAACTGTACTTATCCAGAGTGAGCAAAAGGGCTGGCAAAATCACTCTGGGCCCCTCACGTCCAGCACACTCCCTCTTTGAACTGTTGCCATCTGGTCGACGCTACAGAGCTCTGAGCACCAGAACGACCAGGCACCGGAACAGTTTCTTCCCTCAGGCAATCCATCTCATGAACACTTGACAATAATAACACACACTAGTTTTACACTTATTTATCTAACACACATACTTAGTCTACATTTCAATTTGCACATAATATACCTGTACATACAAAACTGTCTACTGTTATATGCCTGTACATACAATTGTCAATTCGTATATTGTTATTCCTTATTTACTTGTTCTTTTTAATTCTTCTTTTTATTATCTGTGTTTTTTGTTCTGTCACTGTCATTCTGTTGCGCTGCGGTAGCTTCTGTCATGAAAACAAATTCCTCGTATGTGTAAACATACCTGGCAATAAAGCTCATTCTGATTCTGATTCTCTTGCCACAGATGGAAACGGAACTTTAACTCCGGGTTTTGATTGTGCATGTTATCGGCCTGCTCTGCTTGTTCAAACTGTGTTCCCCAGCAACAGGCATGGCTAAAACAAACAGAGGACACTCTAAGCCAGGGGTGTCCAAACTCTGTCCTGGAGGGTTTCGCTACAAGCAGCTCCAAAAGACCCGCCTGGAAGATTCTAGTCTGCCTGGTGAGACCTCGATTAGCTGGTTCAGGTGTGTTTTCATTGGGGCTGGAGCTAAGCTCTGCAGGACAGGGGCCCACCAGGACAGAGTGCGGACGCCCCTGCTCTAAGCTTACCGCTCGGCTTAACCCTAACTTTACCCGCAACAGGTTTTCCCAAGCCTGTGCAAAAAGCGAGGCTCGGTTTTGCGCGTGAAATTTGGGCACTGATAAAAACCACGACAGTCCCGCAGCAGTCCACTGCAGCTGCCCGGCTAGCTCAGTCGGTAGAGCATGAGACTCTTAATCTCAGGGTCGTGGGTTCGAGCCCCACGTTGGGCGTTTCCTTTGGCTTTCTCTCACTTCCCAACGGGCTCTCAGTTTCCAGCGAGTCTCTTGACCTGAGTTTGCTAACGCAGGAGACGTGTGGCGTCTCGGCTGTGTGGCACGCACGGCGCTGATTTTTTTTTGCCACCGCACTCCAGAGGAGCGTACATCGCCGGTCTCTGTGGCGCAATCGGTTAACGCGTTCGGCTGTTAACCGAAAGGTTGGTGGTTCGAGCCCACCCAGGGACGAAGGAAGCTTTTCGCTGCCGTTCCGCCATGTGTCCGCAAGCTTCAGAATTTAGCACACGAGGCACCTGTCCACTAGTGCAGTGTTCGTAGCCCCTTTTGAGTGTTCACAGCTTTGTCAGTTGCCTTGTGTTAAAAGAAGACAGAGGGTGGTAGGTGAAGGTTTGTATCAGCTCAAGTTTGCTATGGAGTGTTCATGTTTTGTTCCGGGTGGTGGAGGCCCGTGTTCCAGGGAGATCCTGCTCAAAACCCCTTCTAGGAGCAGCACAAAATGCCGTGAAAATCACATTCAAATAATATAGTGTCGGAATTTGCAAACTGTATTCACGCAGCGGGACAGAACTCCATGCCTGGAACGTTTGTGGAGTAGCCTGAACTTGTAGCCTATTAGGCTTTCGGACAAGAGGTCAATCGATTTGGCGCACTTCTATATGTACTAGCATCTTTGTATTTTCAGTTTCCGGTTTCCGGTTGGGTCCTCCGATTTTTGCTGTATGGCTCACTTTTTGCCTTTGGAAATTAGGAGAGGTTTGCCTTCAGTGACCGCTCTCGCTCTCTCTTGCCACAGATGGAAACGGAACTTTAACTCCGGGTTTTGATTGTGCATGTTATCGGCCTGCTCTGCTTGTTCAAACTGTGTTCCCCAGCAACAGGCATGGCTAAAACAAACAGAGGACACTCTAAGCCAGGGGTGTCCAAACTCTGTCCTGGAGGGTTTCGCTACAACCAGCTCCAAAAGGAGAAACCCCCGTGCACTCCCCCCACTCAGCATCATGAACAGCACTGTGACTGCAGTGGAGTCATTCAGGTTCCTGGGCACCACCATCTCTCAGGACCTGAAGTAGGACATTCACATAGACTCCATTGTGAAAAAGGCCCAGCAGAGGCTGTACTTCCTTCGCCAGCTGAGGAAGTTCAACCTGCCAAGGAGCTGCTGAAACAGTTCTACTCCGCCATCATTGAATCCGTCCTCTGCACTTCAATAACTGTCTGGTTCGGCTCAGCTACCAAATCTGACCTCAGAAGACTACAGAGGGTAGTCCGGACTGCTGAGCCAATCATTGGTACAACCCTCCCCACTCTCCAAGAACTGTACTTATCCAGAGTGAGCAAAAGGGCTGGCAAAATCACTCTGGGCCCCTCACGTCCAGCACACTCCCTCTTTGAACTGTTGCCATCTGGTCGACGCTACAGAGCTCTGAGCACCAGAACGACCAGGCATCGGAACAGTTTCTTCCCTCAGGCAATCCATCTCATGAACACTTGACAATAATAACACACACTAGTTTTACACTTATTTATCTAACACACATACTTAGTCTACATTTCAATTTGCACATAATATACCTGTACATACAAAACTGTCTACTGTTATATGCCTGTACATACAATTGTCAATTCGTATATTGTTATTCCTTATTTACTTGTTCTTTTTAATTCTTCTTTTTATTATCTGTGTTTTTTGTTCTGTCACTGTCATTCTGTTGCGCTGCGGTAGCTTCTGTCATGAAAACAAATTCCTCGTATGTGTAAACATACCTGGCAATAAAGCTCATTCTGATTCTGATTCTCTTGCCACAGATGGAAACGGAACTTTAACTCCGGGTTTTGATTGTGCATGTTATCGGCCTGCTCTGCTTGTTCAAACTGTGTTCCCCAGCAACAGGCATGGCTAAAACAAACAGAGGACACTCTAAGCCAGGGGTGTCCAAACTCTGTCCTGGAGGGTTTCGCTACAAGCAGCTCCAAAAGACCCGCCTGGAAGATTCTAGTCTGCCTGGTGAGACCTCGATTAGCTGGTTCAGGTGTGTTTTCATTGGGGCTGGAGCTAAGCTCTGCAGGACAGGGGCCCACCAGGACAGAGTGCGGACGCCCCTGCTCTAAGCTTACCGCTCGGCTTAACCCTAACTTTACCCGCAACAGGTTTTCCCAAGCCTGTGCAAAAAGCGAGGCTCGGTTTTGCGCGTGAAATTTGGGCACTGATAAAAACCACGACAGTCCCGCAGCAGTCCACTGCAGCTGCCCGGCTAGCTCAGTCGGTAGAGCATGAGACTCTTAATCTCAGGGTCGTGGGTTCGAGCCCCACGTTGGGCGTTTCCTTTGGCTTTCTCTCACTTCCCAACGGGCCCTCAGTTTCCAGCGAGTCTCTTGACCTGAGTTTGCTAACGCAGGAGACGTGTGGCGTCTCAGCTGTGTGGCACGCACGGCGCTGATTTTTTTTTGCCACCGCACTCCAGAGGAGCGTACATCGCCGGTCTCTGTGCCGCAATCGGTTAGCGCGTTCGGCTGTTAACCGAAAGGTTGGTGGTTCGAGCCCACCCAGGGATGAAGGAAGCTTTTCGCTGCCGTTCCGCCATGTGTCCGCAAGCTTCAGAATTTAGCACACGAGGCACCTGTCCACTAGTGCAGTGTTCGTAGCCCCTTTTGAGTGTTCACAGCTTTGTCAGTTGCCTTGTGTTAAAAGAAGACAGAGGGTGGTAGGTGAAGGTTTGTATCAGCTCAAGTTTGCTATGGAGTGTTCATGTTTTGTTCCGGGTGGTGGAGGCCCGTGTTCCAGGGAGATCCTGCTCAAAACCCCTTCTAGGAGCAGCACAAAATGCCGTGAAAATCACATTCAAATAATATAGTGTCGGAATTTGCAAACTGTATTCACGCAGCGGGACAGAACTCCATGCCTGGAACGTTTGTGGAGTAGCCTGAACTTGTAGCCTATTAGGCTTTCGGACAAGAGG